>OY757010.1:11811838-12261838 GCA_963580285.1 Lucinisca nassula
AGAACCACAGTGACCTTGACCTTGAAAGTGGAACTCGCTACAGATATTGTCATAAGGAACATTTGTGTTAATCGATTTTGAAATTGGTGAAAAAATGTAAGCGCTACAGCAATGAAAAAGTTTTTCTAAAAATAGCCACAGTGACCTTGACCTTGAAAGTCGAACTCTTTCGAGGTATTGTCATAAGGATCATTTGTGTGAAGTTATATTAAAATCGGTGAAGAAATGTAGGCGCTGGAGCGATGACAAAGTTTTTCTAAAAATAGCCATTGTGACCTTGGCCTTGAAAGTTGAAATGGCTTGAGATATTGTCATAAGGAACATTTGTGTGAAGTTATATTGAAATCGGTGAAGAAATGTAAGGGCTAGAGCATTGACAAAGTTTTTCTAAAAATAGCCACAGTGACCTTGACCTTGAAAGTGGAACTCACTAGAGATATTGTCATAAGGAACATTTGTGTGAAGTTATATTGAAATCGGTGAAGAAATGTAGGCGCTAGAGCGATGACAAAATTTTTCTAAAAATAGCTACAGTGACCTTGACCTTGAGGTCATGACCCTGAAAGTGGAACACACTCGAGATATTGTCATAAGGAACATTTGTGTGAAGTTATATTGAAATCAGTGAAGAAATGTAGGCGCTACAGCAATGAAAAAGTTTTTCTAAAAATAGCCACAGTGACCTTGACCTTGATGTCATGACCTTGAAAGTCGACCTCGCTCAAGATATTGTCATAAGGCACATTTGTGTGAAGTTATATTGAAATCAGTGAAGAAATGTAGGCGCTAGAGTGATGACAAAATTTTTCTTAAAATAGCCACAGTGACCTTGACCTTGAGGTCATGACCTTGAAAGTCGAACTCGCTGAGATATTGTCATAAGAAACATTTGTGTGAAGTTATATTGAAATTGGTGAAGAAATGTAGGCGCTAGAGCGATGACAAAGTTTTTCTAAAAATAGCCAAAGTGACCTTGACCTTGAGGTCATGACCTTGAAGTCGAACTTGCTCGAGATTTTTTTATAAGGAACATTTGTGTGAAGTTATATTGAAATTGGTGAAGAAATGTAGGCGCTAGAGCGATGACAAAGTTTTTCTAAAAATAGCCACAGTGACCTTGACCTTGAGGTCATGACCTTGAAAGTGGAACTCGCTCGAGATTTTTTTATAAGGAACATTTGTGTGAAGTTATATTGAAATTGGTGAAGAAATGTAGGCGCTAGAGGGATGACAAAGTTTTTCTAAAAATAGCCACAGTGACCATGACCTTGAGGTCATGACCTTGAAAGTCGAACTCGCTCGAGATTTTTTTATAAGGAACATTTGTGTGAAGTTATATTGAAATTGGTGAAGAAATGTAGGCGCTAGAACGATGACAAAGTTTTTCACAAATTACCAAAATGACAAAGGGCCATAACTCACAAAGTATTTTTACGAATTTTGTCATAAGTTAATCAGTTCATCTACTCATCACCACCAATCTATTCATAAACTTTCAAGGCTCTAGCTCCAATAGTTTTTGAGATATCTTGCCGACAAGATTTTATTAAAAAAATTTCAAAGGGCAATAACTCTTAAAAGGGGCATAATCGGGACGAGAAAAAAAATACGCGTCAGCTAATTTTCCATGAGGAATCCATATATGAAATTTCAAAACCCTAGCATACACGGTTCTAAAGATATGCTATGCATCACTTTTAGCATACATTACAATGGGCACAAATTACCAAAATGACAAAGGGCCATAACTCACAAAGTATTTTTCAGAATTTTGTCAAAAGTTAATCAGTTCATCTACTCATCACCACCAATCTATTCACCAACTTTTAAGGCTCTAGCTCCAATAGTTTTTGAGATATCTTGCTGACAAAATTTTATTAAAAAAATTTCAAAGGGCAATAACTCTTAAAAGGGGCATAATCAGGACAAGAAAAAAAATACGCGTCAGCTTATTTTCCATGAGGAATCCATATATGAAATTTCAAAACCCTAGAATACACGGTTCTAAAGTTATGCTATGCATCACTTTTAGCATACATTACAATGGGCACAAATTACCAAAATGACAAAGGGCCATAACTCACAAAGTATTTTTCGGAATTTTGTCAAAAGTTAATCAGTTCATCTACTCATCACCACCAATCTATTCACCAACTTTCAAGGCTCTAGCTCCAATATTTTTTGAGATAGAGTAATTGATAAGGGTCGTATCGTCGTAAATACGACTCTAAAATCGAGCAAATACGACTAGAAATGAAGAAACAGTCGTACCAAATACGACCGTCAAATTGGCGATACGCCAAGGTCGTTCCATTGCAGTCGTATCGGCAATGGAAAAACAAAAACAAAAAATAAACGTGAGGCCTGACAAATTGCAATCGAAATCGCGGTAATTTTCGCCGCATCATAGTCTTCAACAAAAACTGTTCCAATCTTCAAGAACGATTCGAAATTCATCCATTCATGAATGATGGCATTTGTTTTAATTACGCTGAAACCCTTCAACCTTACCTTTTGACGATCATATATTGAGCTTATATTTAATCTGCCTCAAGTTATGACAACTATCAACATGATTAGGAAACCGATTATTGATGCGTGATTACATAACGGTATTTATTATCTAAGGGAAAGCCGCCGCATTATTAACTTTATTAACAACGCCTGAAGCATGAACAGTAACTTTATGACAAGCGTGCATAAAAATACGATCCTGAATATTGTTAGGCAACCACATTGACTTCGACGGAGTGTCATCTTCGAGAAAAAAAAATGGGTTGGACAGATCTACAGATTCACATTGACATGTAGTTAGGAATTAAATATCAAAACAGACGCGCAGACGATTAAAAGTTAAGTTTCTCCGGAAAAACGCAAGAAAAAAAAATCAAATGCATGGCTTTTTCTACTTGAGCCAAGGTTACTAAAATAGCTCAATGGCATATTCAGTGTCAGAGAGCTAACTGTGGTGACTCATTCTGCTGGTCAGTGTAGCTTGTGCTAACATCTGAGATAGAACCACCGCTGCACCGCCGTGTTCCATATACATTTGACCAAAATTATATTTATTGAGTCACAATGGCAGGATTAACCTGTAATACTTGGGTACTCATATATCTAAATGTGAATCACAGGTGGTAAGGTCAGCCTGCAGTGCATGCTTATTTACCGCTATCTCTCAAGTAGCCGATTAAATTAACACCCTAAGATGTCTCGCCGGCGTCTTTCAACATTAAGCAGAATGACTGGCAGCGCATCATAAAAGAACGCAAACACAGCAACTGGGACGGACTGATTAGCTTTCACAGATGCGCTTGCTGATCTGAGTCTTCACTGGTCGCACGTTTTATTGTATTTTTGCTGGGCGCTGAATTTTTCGCCTTTTACCAATCGCATGCAGTTGCTACAATTAGTTGAGATTTTCCCTCGCCTTTGAATGCGTAGCACTTAAGGCCGCTGCAGACACAAAACATGGGTTTGAAAACGTTTTGATGACAGTATGATCTGTGTGACAGCTGAAGACTCCGACCAGCCTGCACAGTCCGATCAAAACGAGCCTTCAATAGCGTCTGGGAAATTCCAAAGACACATGCGAAGAATACGACCACATTGGCTGGATTTACATTCTTTAGAAGAAAAAGTAATTTATCATTTTGCTGTCCGCCAGCTTATAAACATGAAAATGTATATCGGTATGTTACGATGATAGAATATGTGTTTAGCGTCTTTTACATATGGCCATTGCCACGTCTGAAATTAATATAAGTGCACTTAGCAGCCATCCTGTGATGACAGATGAAGATACATGTACGACCCTAGTTTCGAATTTAGGAGTACCGATACTCTCAAAGAATCACAGGATACGCCTATGTCTTTGGTTGAAGGAGTAACAGTACTCCTCGGGCAAAAGCTTATCAATAACACTGGATATCTTGCTGACAAGATTTTATTAAAAAAATTTCAAAGGGCAATACCTCTTAAAAGGGGCATAATCCGGACGAGAAAAAAAATACGCGTCAGCTAATTTTCCATGAGGAATCCATATATGAAATTTCAAAACCCTAGCATACACGGTTCTAAAGATATGCTATGCATCACTTTTAGCATACATTACAATGGGCACAAATTACCAAAATGAAAAAGGGCCATAACTCACAAAGTATTTTTCGGAATTTTGTCAAAAGTTAATCAGTTCATCTTCTCATCACCACCAATATAATCACCAACTTTCAAGGCTCTAGCTCCAATAGTTTTTGAGAAATCTTGCTGACAAGATTTTATTAAAAAAAAATTTCAAAGGGCAATAACTCTTGAAGGGGGCATAATCCAGACGAGAAAAAAAATACGCGTCAGCTAATTTTCCATGAGGAATCCATATATGAAATTTCAAAATCCTAGCATACACGGTTCTTTAGTTATGCTATGCATCAAAAGCGTAACGGACGGACGAACAGACGAACGAACCAGAAGCAATATGCCCCTCCAACTTTTTCAAAGTTGGGGGCATAATTACAATAACCAAATGTAAAATTTCTAAGTCTGTGACCCTGAGGTCAAGGACACCATGGGTGGGGGAAGGGACATACATCAAGAAATGTTTGGACTGGTATGCAATATTGATGCAAGTATAAACTGAATTTGTCTCAAGAGTTTAGAACATACAGGCATCTATAAACTTAGTCATACAACTTTAACCGAATGTAAATTTTCTAAGTCTGTGACCTTGACCTCAAGATCACTGTGGGGGGTGGGACATGCATCAATGAAATATTTAGACCAGTATGTAACTTCAGGATAAGTATCAACATAATCTATCGAAGGGTTCAGAAATACATTAACAATCTCTTGAAACTTTGACACAAAACGTTAAATAAAATGTTAACGGACGGACAGACAGACGGATGGATGGAAAGACAGACACACGGACAAATGGATGGATGAACGGCAGGACGAAAACTATACACCCCCATAGCATACTTCATATGCTGGGGGTAAAATCATGAATACATTCAGGAGATAGGGTTCTAACAAGTCATTTTGGCCTAAAATGTACCGTTTTCTGGAGCTGTGACCTTGGAAAGTGAGGTCAAGGGCACCAACATGATCATCTAACCAAATCTTTGTTAAGTTATGATATATTGTACCATGTTCGACCAATATTCATTGCTTCGATCATAAGAAAGGGTGCAGAAAAGTCATTTTTGGCCAAAAATTCCAAGTTTGACCAAAATTCATCTATTCATTCCCAAGATAGGCAAGCCATTTTTGTCCCGATATAATGTTTTCTGGAGCATGTGACCTGGAAAATGAGGCAAAGATCACACAAGCCCAATCAAATATTTGTACTTGTAGGTTGCAATGGTATATTGTATCAAAGTACATTTAGTTTGACCAAAAAATCTATTCAGTCTTGAGATAGGGTACAGACAAGCCACTTTTGGCCAACAATTTCAAGTTTTTGGGAGCCTGTGACCTTGAAAAACGAAGTCAAGGCAATCAAAACAGAATAACAAAAAATTGGGTTCGACAGATCTACAGATTCACATTGTCATGTAGATAGGAATTAAATATCAAAACAGACGCGCAGAAGATAAAAAGTTAAGTTTGTGGAGGACCTGACAAAGCTTCTCCGGAAAAACGCAAGAAAAAATCAAATGCATGAGAAATTTTTGGCGGCTATTTCTCCCAAATCGCAGAACTTCTCGTTGAAATGGATTACTCTGTGTTTTGTGAAAAAAAACAAAAAAAAAACAGAAGCAACAACAACTGGGCTAGGAAATTTATAATTAATGTAACAGCGAATATATATCTGACCAGGCAGTGTTAGCCCTACCTCTTTCTGCTTTCTGCTTAGCGTCCGCATATGCAAGAAAATTTGCGTCCATGACTCATGTTTTTGCGTCCTTTGGCCATTGGCGGAAACTCTTAACCGGAGGCTTAAAAACCTTGTTTATTGCCGTTTTCCGACACGTGTATGTCGGCGCCTTTGATTATTGCATCATGGTGGTTGTTTACTTGTGACTCCACTTCTATAAATTTTTCATACTTTATCATCCCGACGAATTTTTGTCTCGCAACATTGTCGTCAATGCAAGTCTGATATAGAACCACCGTTGCACAGACTGATCTCATTGTCCGCCGTGTTCCGTATACATTTGACCAAAATTATATTTATTGAGTCACAATGGCAGGATTAACCTGTAATACTTGGATGTTTAAGTTCTATGTAAAACAACAGCGCCCACCCGCTTTGCTGTCTGCAGGTTACTTTCAAATGTCATTGTTGCAATGGATAATTTTCCTAAAATTATCTTCCATTGAGGTTTAACATCCTAGTCAACACTATTTAGGCCATTTTGGAGACTTTGCTTCCAATTTTGTGGGACTCTAACCCGACAATGAGATGAAATGACATCTCAAGCCATGCCTCCCAATGAAACCAAAAGGCTTATATGCACTGGATGGTCTGACTCACACCGCTTAGTCCTTATAAGCAGTCTACCAGTACTCTTGTGTGGTCAGTTTCAGCTCTGCATGGAAGCATCATGCAGTTATCCCCAAATTATCCCCATTATTCCCTATGATACACCACAGTTTATGTCACAGGAAATTAAAGTTCAGTCTCTATTCAGCCCTTGGTTCTAAAACTCCAAAGAATTATGTAAACTCATTTTGCTCAGACCGTTCTCATAAGATGGATATTTTGATTTACCCAACTTCAAGCATCTGTGGTAACAGGGCTAGACAGTTCACACCTTTTTTTCAACTCTGCATTTAACCCTTGTCCTGCTGAGACCGGATATGCCTTGTCTTTCAAACAATGTAGATCCAGATCAGATGGTTTCTGAAGAAGCCATCTGATCAGGATCTACACTGTTTGGCATACAGTTTATGAAATTGTAGCAATAAATTACATCAAGTAATTTGATTGGCTGATAATCAGTAGTGGGTGTGGTATGTTTAAATATTCAGCAGGACAAGGGTTAATATAGCATAAGAAGACTTACCATAGGTGGTGGTCCCATGCCCGGTGGTGGTATTGGTGGTCCCATACCTGGTGGTGGCCCCCCTGGTGGTCCATGCATTCCTCCAGGTGGTCCCCCAGGTCCAGGTGGACCATGCATTTGAGGTCCAGGCCCTGGTGGGCCATGACCCTGGGGTCCGCCTGGAGGTCCATGTCCTCCCGGTGGTCCATGACCTGGTGGTCCATGCATACCCGGTGGTGGTGGGCCCATTCCATGTGGTGGTCCGTAGTTAGGATCAAAAGGTGGTCTCCCAAAAGGTGGGCCTCTTGGTGGAGGGCCTCTCATTCCTGGTGGTGGTGGTCCTCTCATTCCGGGTGGCCCTCGCATGCCTGGTGGTCCTGGTGGACCTCGGAATCTAGGTGGTGGTCCAGGGGGCCCACGAAATGGTGGAGGCCTGAAAGGAAGAGCAATTTATACTAAGAACTGCCATACAACACAAAATGGAGCTAAGTCATTGAATTAGATGTGATCCTACGTTATTATGTGGGGGATTAAAGGGCAAGGATCAATATCATATGGGCCACAATTTATATGCACAAAAATCTTCAGAAGATCCAGGTTACCACTATGTGATAAAAATTTAAGGCGATCACTATTGATGTCAATAGCCACTTCCAAAATTTAAATTCTCCGACTTCACTGACTTAATTTTCATTTTTACTGATAATAAAAGCACTGGAAGCACTGCATCCAGTCACTGCACTTACATCAAACATGTGCGCCATAATACTGTAAAACATTAATTCGAAGTGAATGTGCATTAATTAGTTTTAGATACCACCCTGCTAGCATTCTGCATAAATCTACAGCGGGCCGTTAGCGGCCCGTCAGCTACCCTGACGGGTCGCTAACGGCCCGCTGTAGATTTATGTAGAATGCTTACTGGGCAAGAAGTCTTTCCCAAAATGAAATCTTACAAAAACCAAAAAAGTCTTTCCCAAAATGATGTTATCATGAATACATGACTAAGATGACTATTTTCAATGTTACATTTTGCACCCAAGGTGGTAAAAACCCAATTTTTATTTTTCACCACGGACATATGTAGTTTTTTTTTTCTCAGATTTCTCTGAAAAGTAAAAACTTCACTGTTGCAATGTAGTAAATTTCTCCTAGAAGTGTCTCAAAATTTCTCCATGAAAATCGTTTTCTCCAAGGTATACCTATTTCGCATGCATTTAAATTTCATACACCTCGAGAGCATGAATCTTGTTGCAAAATGTTTGAAAGCATTTGACGAAATGAATGTTTAGCTTTTTGTATTTGTTCAAACAGAGAAAAGTTTAGGTTGTAATTGATTTGCAGTTTGCGATTTACAACACAGACTAGTGTTTCCCCCAGGATTCAAAAAGGGCATGGTAAAGATTCTGAAAAAGGGCACTTTTAACGCGTGTATACCAATAAAAAGGGTACTTTTACGCGCAAACTCCAAAAAAATGGGCACTTTTTTAGAAGCAATCCAATAAATGCTTAAACGCTTTTGAAAAAGGCCTTTTTAAACCAGTAAAATGTTATCCTTTGTTTGGGTTAGATAGTTATTGGTATTAAGCAGTAGACTTTTGAAATGCTAATTAGAACAGGGACAAAATAGACTGATACAATGATGCCCTATTCACAATCAAGTTCAATCTACATGTAGTTGGTGCATGATCAGTTGGAGACATTTTTTTTATCTTCTGAATTTTCCTTATTTCTTCCTCTATCATTGAAATCGATTCATTGTTTTTGCAGCCATTGTTTTCTTTTTCACCTATCTGGACACACAGAAAGTATTTTTTCCTCTAGACCATTGTTTTTGCATCCATTGTTTTTCACCTATCTGGACACACAGCAAGTATTTTTCACACCTCCATGAATCATTAGTAATATGTGGTTATTGTCAAGATTGACCAGTAAGTGTCAATAAACAAAAGGATTAGACAGTGTTTGATTTAAAAGATACATATTGTAAACTCTAGGCATGGAAATAAAATTGTGTAACTTTGTTATTTCTGGTCCAATTTTCATGAAATTTTCACCAAAATAAAGGGCTTTTAATGCGCTGTTTAAAAAAGGGCATGGCGCCATGGAAAAAGGGCATGGCGCTATGAAAAAGGGGCATGGCGCAGTGCCATGCTAAAATGGGCTGGGGGAAACACTACAGACGTCTGTTTCACTGATAGTTAACCCTTGTCTCGCCAAAGCCGGATATGTCTTATCTTTCAAATCAATGAAGGTCCAGATCAGATGGCTTCTGAAGCCATCTGATCAGGATCATCATTGTTTGTCATTCGTATGGGCTGCATGATGCTTCCACACAGAGCTGAAACCGACCCACAAACGAGTACTGCTAAACCGTTTAATAGGATCTAAGCCTGCCCAGGCAAAGCAGTGCAAGTCGGCCCGTCCATGCTTATAAACCCTATTGGTATCATTGGGCGTCAGGCCTTGAGATGTCATTTCATCTCAATGTTGGGTAAAACTCCAACAAAATTGGAAGCAATGTCTCCAAAATGACCTTCACAGTGTTGATGGGGACGTTAAACCTCAAATCAAACAAACAATTTTTTGTGATTCAGTTTATGAATCTGTCGCAATAAATTGCATCAAGTAATTGTTCAGTAAGTTCAATGTGGCCAAATGTCATTCAATGAGGGTGTCACGACACCTTCCATACAAGCAAATTAAGTTTGATTGTACACTTCACCAGCAAATTTTGGAGCAGGTTCACTCCGCCAATTATCTTGGTATCACCATCACCGACGATCTTGATTGGGGTCAACATATCTCAGAGGTAACATCTAAAGCAACTAGGACCTTAGGATTCTTTAGACGTAATTTGGCTGACCTCGGCAGACAAAGGATGTTGCTTTGTTTGTGTTGTTTGATTTGAGGTTTAATTCCCCCGTCAACACTGTAAAGGTCATTTGGAAAGGTCAGTGGGTCGGGTTACCTGATTTCCCAACACTGATAACTTTCAGACTAGGAACCAGCAGATAATGCAAATAAGGTGAATAGGGTTGATAAGCATGGAAGGTCCGACACTCGCGCCGCTTTGCCTGGGCAGGCCGTTTTCCAGTCCTTGTTAACGGGTCGGTTTCAGCTCTGCGTGGAAGCATCATACAGCCCATCTATTTCTTCAAGCCCCGATGGGCGGGGCTGCATATAAAACATTGGTTCGCCCTCAACTTGAATATGCATCATTCAATTCACCTTATTTGCATTATCTGCTGGTTCCTAGTCTGAAGGTTATCAGTGTTGGAAAAACAGGTAACCAGACCCCCCTGACCTTGAAAGGTCAGGGGGGTCTGCTTACCTGTTATTCCAATATTGACAATGTGCAAGCTGGGAGCCAGAAAATAATGCAAATATGGTGAATGAGGGTGTCAGGACAACCTCCGGACAAGCTTGATAGCTGAGTGGTTAGTGCATGTGCCACTGATGCTAGAGGTCCCGGGTTTGATCCCCGGCAGCGGCGATAAAATTTTGGTGTACGAACAGGCTCCATTGGCATCATTTGCAGGGATGAATGCCATAAAGTGCACCGTCCTTCGGATCGGGACGTTAACTGGAGGCCCCCATGTGCAGGTTAAAGAACCCTACCATAATTACATGATTACTGTGTAGGCTTTCATCCTGCAAAACTGGAGTGTATGTAATATACACCTGCCTAGAATGCCCGCGAGAGTGTATGGCAGTATATAGAGAAAGCGTGGAGCGTGATAGCTCAGTGGTTAGTGCACTTGCCTCTGATGCTAGAGGTCCCGGGTTCGATTCCCGGCAGCGGCGATAAAATTTCGGTGTCCGAACATGCACCATTGGCATCATTTGCAGGGATGAATGTCATTAAGTGCACCGTCCTTCGGATCGGGACGTTAACTGGAGGCCCCCTGTGCAGGGAGAACCCTACCATTATTACATGATTACTGTGTAGGCTTTCATCCTGCAGGACTGGAGTGTATGTAATATACACCTGCCTAGAATGTACGCCAGGGCATATGGCAGTATATTATAAAGAAAGAAAAAAACGAAAGAAGAGAGAAATTAAGTTTGACTATACACTTCATTGGCAAATTTTGGAGCATGTTCAATCCGCCAAACGGGCCTCCGTGGCCTAATGGATAAGAGCGCTGACTCTTAGTCATTAGGTCTCTCACCGCCGTGGGTTCAAGCCTCGCTCGGGTCACGTGTGAGACGCCAAGTTCCGCAACGGAAGGTCAGGTGGTTTTTCTCTGCGTACTCCTGTTTTCGCCCACCTATGATTAGTGATCGGCTCGATATGAGTGAAATAATCTTGAAAGGGCCGTAAACCACCCCCCCAAAAAAAAGGCAGTGGCTATTCGTACGGCCCCGTACGAATAGCCTGCATTGGCTAATCGTACGGCCCCGTACGATTAGCCTGTATTGGCTAATCGTACGGCCCCGTACTTTTAGCCAATATAGGCTATATTGGCTAATCGTACGGCTATTCTAGTTCGGTACCAAGAAAGTGATAATGCTGGTGGTAAGAAAAATCAGCTGATCATACGGCCTTGAAAGACATTCCTAGCCCCTATTTGAAATGTGCTGAAACCCTAAACATAAAGGATATTAATGCACAGGCGGTGAAGTTTGTATCAAATTGACCCAATCGTTAAGGAGGAGTTCGCATTTAAAGAAACTGTTGACAGCGCACGACGGACGACCCAGGGCACAAGCCAGACAATTTTAAGCTATGGAACCGCACTTCTTCTGGAAGGCGTATTCAACAGATTACAAGTCCATGTAAAGAACACCCCTCTAAACAACCCATTATACACAGAAAAAGTAAGGTTTACGGGGGAATTCATTTTTTGCCTTATTTTACGGGGTATACATTTTCTTATTTCTGCTCCAATGCATATGTTGTGCATACTTGTCCTCTACCACCTCATTGAGGCGGTTCAAACGAGCACCCACAATTTGTGTTGGCAGTATAAATAAGAAAGATATCACAGATTTCTTTTTTCAGGAAACACCACGAAAACATGCCTAAATAATAAACGGAACCCCTTGAACCCCACTTTTATATAGTGTGGGGTAAACCTTATTTTTCTTATTTCTGCTCTAAAATAATTATATATTGTGGGTACTCGTTAAACCGCCATAATCGGGTTCCCACATTCTATACTGTGAGCAGAAATAAAACATATCACAATTTTTCATTTATAACTTTTCATTTTTTTTCGGCGATAAAGGTTACATTGTATTTGTATAGGCGCGTAGCCATTTCGGAGATGTGAAAAAAATGCACTATGTCACACGGGTGTGTTATCGTAATGCTGCAGCCTAAATTGTTCATACGATGTGGAAATATTGATGACACAATAATCAGTCTGTGCATCTTAGATTCTACCCAATCTTATCAATATATTTGTTGTTCACAATGAGCATGGCAGTTTTGTATTGATACAGGCTAAATGCAAAGCTTTAATAATGATATTATTTGCGCCGCTCCATCTGCTTTTAGCAGCCGAATTGTGCGTGAACTGCGCTAATAAAATTGAACGCAGTTAGAACGCTGATAATGTTCAATTTTGCTTTCCAAAGCACTATAACTTGTAAAATTTTCACCAACACTCAATGATATCTCCATTCTGGAAAACGATAATTGAAGCAATTAATTTCATGAACTTACCATCCTAAACAAACTGATAATCGATAGTACTATTAAACAATTAATTTTTTTCTGTTGACATGTATATACCATCGAATAATATTAATATTTAACAATACTTATAAGTAAATATACATAAATAATATATTTCTGATTCGCAAAATAAATTTTAACCTATTCCTTGGTACCGAATTATAGCCGTACGATTAGCCAATATAGCATATATAGGCTAAACATACGGGGCCGTACGATTAGCCAATGCAGGCTATTCGTACGGGGCCGTACGAATAGCCACTGCCCCAAAAAAAATGTTCAATCCGCCAGATATCTTGGTATCAGCATCACTGAGGATCTTGATGAGGGTCAACATATCTCTAGAGGTTATATCTAAAGCAACCAGGACTCCAGAATTCCTTAGATAATGTGAGTGTCGACCAACGGAGCACCTAGTACCATTTTTCACGCCTTTGGTTAGGCGCGGCCGAGGAGCAAACATGCGACCTCCCGATCCCAAAGCGGACGCCCTGCCACTGAGCTATCGGGGTCGGTAAATAAATAGGAATCCTTTCGAGTATTAATTGAATGTGTAGTATATTGTATACCTCGGCCCTCTCATTGGTGGACCAAATCCTCTTGGGCCTGGAGGACCCCTTGGTCCTGGGCCGTGAAACCTTGGAGGGCCGTCATAATCATTGTAACCTGGAGGCCCATCGTTATATCCGCCTCCATCTCTCCCGCCGAAGTCTTCTCGGCGCTCGTTCCTATGTTCCTGTGGACGTTCAGGCCGGTCGTGTCCGGGATTTGGCTCATCATTTCTGTCTCTTCTGTCTTCGTCCTCCATTTTTTTAGCACGCTTAGATTAGCCTCGGTTTCATGTACGGTCACGTGGATAATATTGGGGAACAAGACAGTTCCCCGACAAGTTTGCATTTACCTCCCCTCTCTTGTTGACACGTTCCTGATGTTATTCCTGAAAATGAAAGACTTATCCATGATATTGAAACCAAAGCAAGATTGTTCTGTTTTAAACTACATTTGAAACGGTTACACCTGTTGAAAAACGTAAGAGAAGACTTAAGGGGGAAGATGGTTGCCAGCCCCGCAAACCGTATGTCTAAAGAAACCCTTTATAGATCATCAGTGACACGTTCACGTGCGCCTTCAGACAGGCGGAGAATACAGACCTAAGAAGAAGAAGAATGACAGTTGAAGTTTGAGCCTTGGTTTTTTTTGTCCGACCCATATCTCCTTTACCCTTGGTAAGATTTTCATCAAACTTTGGGCAAATGTTTGCCTAATTTAGATAACGTGTAGAGTCTATACAAGATTTTTATTCGGAAAACCAACATGAGATACAGATACAGGTTTTATTTAAAGTCGGAAGGTTTCAACAAATGTGACATTAGCAATGTATAGCTATTAACCGACTAACACATAATACATATAAATAGACATACAAACAGCACAACACATGTAGAAACACAATTAAACCAATAATAGCTACATTTTAAAACTGCTTATTTGATGCAAGTGTGATAGAAACGTGTATTTTATTTAGAAAGCTGTTACGTGTTAATGGCTGTTATTCAAAGCATTGTTTGCCTTGAAAGAACTTATTTGCAACAGTAGTAAAAATACACTCACATAGAATAGTTTCATGAGCCAAACCTTTGTTAATTTTACATTTCTTAATTATGAACATAGTTGATTGATATATCCCTTAACTAAACGGAGAAGTAATATGGAGAATAAGCCAAAATGGATGGACTATTTTTCTGTTTGTGCCGTTAAAAAGAAATATAAAGCCTGGCAACGTTATATGCACTCGCGGAGTGAGAGACACTACAAAGAATATTGTACACTAAGAAATAAGGCAACAAAGGCCGTAAGATATGCTAGAAAAAGACATGAGAAGGGTATCGCAAACTCGGTCAAGGAGAACTGTAAATCTTTCTGGTCATATGTAAGTAGCAAAACTTGTATCAGATCTGGTGTTTCTGATCTGAGGGATGAGAATGGAGTGTTGCAGTCCGGTATAAAGGAAAAAGCAAATATTCTCAACAATTTTTTCTCATCGGTGTTCACTCTTGAAGGGGATAGTGACTTTGCCAGTTTAACTCTCTGAAAACAGAAATGACTGTTACTAGTATATCTGTGTCCAGGGAGAAAGTGGAAAAGTTGCTCACAGGGCTTAACCCAACGAAGTCATGTGGACCAGATGAATGTCATCCTCGCTTTCTGAAAGAAACTGCTAAAGAGTTATCCGAACCCATATGTGTTCTGTTTAATAAATCCCTTAGTAATGGAATATTACCTAAAGAATGGAAGGAAGCCAACGTTACCTGTATTTTTAAAAAGGGAGATAAATTTGTTCCCGGAAACTATAGACCCGTGAGTCTGACTTCTGTATTGTGCAAAACTTTGGAAAAAAATGTCAGGGAAGTTATCATGAACCATCTAAAACAGAATGACTTACTCTCAGATTGCCAATTTGGTTTTAGAGAACATCGTGGATGTATCCTCCAGTTATTGCATGTCATTGATGATTGGTCGAAAGCTATAGACAACGGTAACCAGGTTGATTGCATTTATCTAGACTTTCAAAAGGCATTTGATACTGTTCCACATAGGCGACTATTGGAGAAAGTTAGATCCTTTGGAATTATGGGAAGTACATTGCTCTGGTTGGAAAGTTTTCTCACAAATAGACGACAACGAGTGACCTTAAACAGCGAAGTCTCAGACTGGAAGCCTGTATTATCTGGAATACCCCAAGGAAGTGTACTAGGTCCGGTCCTATTTATAATCTACATTAATGATCTACCGGATACTGTTAATGGTCTATGCAGATTATTTGAAGATGACACCAAATTGTTTAAGGCTTTAGATACAGAGCTGGACCAAAGAAATCTTCAGCAGGACCTGTTCTCGTTATGTGACTGGTCAGACGAGTGGCTTTTGCGCTTTAACGTTTCCAAATGTAAATATATACAATATGGAAATGCACACCTGGAATATGAATACACGATGAGAGATAGTAATGGCAATGTTAGTAGTCTAACCAAAGATTCACAGGAAAAAGATCTAGGGATAAATTCCACAGAGTCACTAAAATTTGATGGGCATATCTCCCAAGCTGCTGGACGGGCAAATAAGATTCTCGGCTTGATTAAGAGATCCTTTTCATATATGGACAAGGACTTATTTCTGAAACTCTACAAGACACTGGTCATACCTATTCTTGACTATGGAGATGCTATATGGTACCCGTTTACAAAGAAAAATAAGAAATTAATTGAGAATGTTCAGAGGAGAGCTACCCGCTTAGTGCCTGAATTACAGAACTTGAGTTACAGTGACAGGCTGAGGAATTTGAAATTATATTCTCTTGATTACCGAAGGAAAAGAGGGGACATGATACAGCTTTTTAAGATACTGAAAGGATTTGAGGATATCACAGCTGAAAGTTTATTTCAGTACTCTTCCACTTACACAAGAGGGCACAAACTCAAACTGTTTAAACCAAGGTGCAACAAGAGCTTTAGACAGCACTCATTTGCTACCAGAGTAATTGATCCCTGGAATAGCCTATCCGCGAGAGTCATTGATTCACAAACTGTCAACGAATTTAAATCAAAACTGGACCAGGAGAGGAATCACTTGCATTATAGCTTAGAGGAGGTGTATTAAGGGGTATGACTAAGCACAGAAATTTGTGGGTGGCATGACATAAGTGACAGTACGATAAGACAATAACCAAATCAACAAAATAGATACTCCAAACCGGAGTGTAATGGAAGTCGGAAAATACTACAACTACTACAGAATCCATATTGGGGGTGAAGAAAAGCCTTCGGGGCTTACAGATTCACCGCTGGATCAAGTAAGTTATCAAGTAAGTAAGATTAATTGTAAAGAAATGTTAAATTCAGTTTTGAGTTATCTGAAATAACTTACATGTACTATTTACCAGTTATTTACCAGTAAGATTTGACTATATGTTATTTTGAACTATTGTCCGATGGTGCGGTAAAAACCAGAACTCCAGCAGGGTATACCTTGGTCAGAAATGATGAAGGTCTATCTGCTGACAGAGAGTCCCTTCCAACTGGATCCGATAGTGTTCCAATCCTTGTAGGATATAACAATGCAATTGAATATTTTATGTAGTCTTGTAAATAGGCGCATTAAAAATCTTGTAGTGTCATTGTACAGAAGTTTGTAAAAATGTAGTATTTGTAAGAAAGATTGTATTTTGTAAATAAAACTGTAGAGCTTTTAAATACACTCAGTGGTATTTTCCACCCCTTATGTCCATCAGGCCTCAAGTCCAGTGATACGAAACTTGGTTGTTCAAGTCAGCCCTTCTGTCAACGTGCATTAACATAAAACACAACGCGAGGCAAGACCAGAATTGGAGAGTGACTGGACGCTCCTAGTCTCTACCCCAGCCTGGCCTACTCCACTTTGGTGCCGTGACCAGGATTTGAGCAACCTGACGGACGTTTTGGTTCACTTTTGATAGAAAGTTTGTTTTATACTTTTGTTAGAAAAAAGAAAGAAAAAGAAAAAAAAAAAAACCATATGTTAAACAAAATGTTTTATATGAAGTGCATGAGTTTTAAAAAAAGTTATTGTTTCATTTTATAGTCATATATGGGTGTGCTATAAATTCGTTTGTTGCTAGATATGGTTAGTAAATAAGAATGAGCTCTATTTGTGTTGTATCTTTATTGACATCTGACAATGATCAAGACCTAAAAATAGACATACAACATATTAAACTAAACGTATAATCCTCTATCTCCCCCCAAGTCTTTTCGTTGAGAATTATAAAACAAAGACTGACCAAAAACTCACAACTTAGAACTAGAGTCACGGCAGTAATGTCTGGATGTACATGGTGTATACCTAAATGTAATAGGTAACCATGATGTGACTGATAATTCACTTGCTGCTGCTAAGTAAAGTCTTTTTAACACAAACTCTGTTAAGAACCATGTACTGTCTGTGATGAAACAAATACCGTTCGTATGCTATTTGAATTACAAAAACACATAATAAAGCCTCATTCGGCAATAGTAATTGAATCACCTAATAGTACCCCGTAGTTGGAAAATATTGGTCCTTTCCAAATGAAAACAAAAGGAAAATATAAATGATATAAACTGTCACTGTGAACAATGTTTGAAAGTGAACACAAAAATAACCTAGTGATTTGTCGTCTTCTCCATCATGTCCATAACATAGTCTTTCTGCCAGTCTGGTGGTCGAGTTGCCCTACTTGACCGACGAGGGGTTGGTGGTTTATCTACACTCTGGACTTTACTGTTGTCAGTAAACTGAGGAGGCCTGGGGCTCTCAGCAGGAATTTGAGCCTGCAATCTGGAATCATTGGGCATGTCAAAACTCAACTGGCGCTTGGCATTCTGACCCACAGAAGACCGTGGTGTGTCAATGCTATGAGCAGGTGTCTGAGCAGGCACAGGTACAACAGGTGTTGGAGTCTGGTGGGATGAAGGGACCATGGAGGGTGTGGCCAGGTCAGAAGAACCAAGGTCTTTGTGCGGACTAGGTTTGGACTCTGAGTTAGATGGTATAGTGGTTGACCGATGGAATCTGAGGTCATTTTCAATTGTAAGTTTATGTGCTGGTAACTGAACAGGAGTATATTTGCGAAGGAATTTTCGGTTACGAAGTGTAACACGCCTGGAACCATCAACACATACCACATACTGATCATACTGACGGACCTCGATTACAACACCTGTCCTGTCCCATTTACGGGGATGGGGACCATTTTGATTCTGGAGGCGGACATGGTCACCAACAACAAGGGGTGGTAGCCGTTTGGTATGTTCCACTAACTTCTCTGCACAACGCATATGTCTATTCCGAAGTGCTTCTTCTCGTGCAAGTGAAGTGGATAGCCAAGTCTCATGTGGTTGGTATTTGCCTGGAGGTATAGGGATGAAATCTCTGATTGGTCGGCCGAATATGCACATGGCTGGTGAAAGTTTCGTATCCCTGTCTGGAGTGTTGCGATATTGTAACATTGCTCGCTGAAATTTGTCAGTATCAATTACACCTGTGTCACTGGTATTGTCCATCAAAAGGCGTTTAACCGTCTTCACTCCAATCTCAGCGCGGCAGTTGCTATGTGGGAATGCTACTGATGATAACCTGTGATGGACACCCCAGTCTTGGAGGAACTGTCGTGTAATCGTGGCAGTAAATTGAGGACCACCATCAGAAGCAAGCTCGTCGGGAATTCCATATGTGACAAAGACCCGTCTGAGACACGAAATAAGCCCTTCAGCACCATGGAGAGACCTTTCCACAATGGGCCAATTGGAGTATCGATCCACAACTACCAGATAATCATGACCTTTATATGTGAAGTAATCAGCACAGATGCACTGGAAGGGGTATTCCGGTGTTGTTGGTGGTATAGGTGGCGCACTTGGGTTCGACGGAGCATTGCGGTTGCAGTGATTACAGTTGACCCGCATCTCAGTAATTGCTGGAGTAATTCCCGGCCAAAACACTGAAGACTCTGCTCTTGCAATCATTGAGGTAACACCTTGGTGTGCAGCGTGAAGACAACTTAGGACTTCCTCCCTCATAGACTGTGGGATTACAATACGGTCTTTATATACAGTAGGAGAGTTGCTAAGGCCGTCGTCAAGATTTTAATTTTTTGTAAGCTTCCGCGAAAGGGATTATTTTTTTATAGCAAACATAATTGTGAAATCGGAAGCTACTTCCGGTCTTTTTAACATAAGCATACAGTCGTCAGAAATGATAAAATCAGCATTCAAAAGCACAAATGAAAACATCAACACTTCCTAAAACGTTTCATTACTTTGGTTATGGTTGCCACTGAAATGGAACGTTTCCGAAGCTTCGTTTATTAAGTAACCCATATTTTAAAACAAACTTCTGGTCAAACAGTACCGGTCAGATATTTTGGAATAAAAAAAATGGTCAGAAAAAGTTTTGGTTCAAATTTTCCTAAAATGTTTGTTATACATTATTCTGTCTTCCAGCTGAGTATCTACACGAAAGTAAACACAGTATTGGAAATGTTGACGTCAGAAGTTGGGTCAATATTTGACCTAGTCTCAACGCTTGCACACACAGATTTTTAAAATACATGGCTGCGAAGAAAAGTAATTCAAAATTTAAACGCTGAAAGAAGGCGTGTTTTGTCAAAATACGTTATGAACCTTGGTTGTTAGGCCACAACTAAACTAACTGCCTCTGGATAGCTTTATTTTTGTCGGTAAGTTAACTGGTTAAGCAGTTTCACACTTTGATACGGCAACTGAGGTAATGGTCAAATATGACCGACTCAGTATAGGAAGATAAATAGATTGTGAACACGTAGATCAGAATCAGAATTTTTACTGGTGTCACATCCTTAGACAATCCTTCACCAGATCCATGTTAATCCTATGCAAAACGCATCACTGGTAGGATTCTCTCTCTCTCTCTCTCTCTCTCTCTCTCTCTCTCTCTCTCTCTCTCTCTCTCTCTCTCTCTCTCTCTCTCAATGTCTATCTGACGGCATTGTATCTGTCGGTATTCCATTTAAATACTGCAGCCTGTGAGTGGTGACTGCTATATGTTCGAGCCTTCAGAAAATGACACCGACTTCCATCATAGCTTGGAGAAAATTGGATTGGGCTGCATGAGCTTCTGCGCCGAACTGAAACAACCGACCGAACTTTTGTGCTGGGGGGTGGCAAATGACTTTTAAACGTCCATGCAACGCCATGCTGTTGCATCGACGTTGATACGACGTTGCGTAAACGATGTGAGCCCGCTGGACAAGCGGGTACCTGGGGTGGTAGTCTTGAGATGTCATTTCATCTCAATGTTGGGTGGGGAAAATGACTTTTAAACGTCGATGCAACATCGTTCTGTTGCATCGACGTTGATACGACGTTGCGTAAACGTTGTGTGCCCGCTGGACAAGCGGGTATCTCGGGTGGTAGGCTTGAGATGTCATTTCATCTCAGGGTTGGGTAAATAATGTATACCCCTGTTTGTTTGTTTGATTGATTGATTTGAGGTTAACGTCCCCGTCAACACTATTTAGGTCACTTTGGAGACATTGCTTCAATGCTTTAGAAGCCTCCGGGGTGTAGTGGTTACCCTACTCGCCTTGTAAACCAGGGATCGCAGGATCGATCCCGGGCTTCTCCAGACTTTCGGATGAGTCTTTAAACCGAGGCCCCGTCTCCGTATGACTTTAGCTGTTGATGGGACGTAAAACTCAAACACTCACTCACTCACTGATGCCAAGTTTGTGGGACTTTTTCCGAACATTGAGATGAAATGACATCTCAATCCCTGCCGCCCAATGAAACCAATAGTGTTTATATGCATGAGGTTAACGTCCTGAGCGAGGATTTAGACTGTTTCGTCCTGTATTTGTTTAACGTCCCCGTCAACACTGCATGTGTAGGTCATCAGGACTCGCACCACTTTGCTTCTGCAGGCTGTGACCTAAGCAGTTTAACAGTACTCTTGTGCGGTCGGTTTCAGCTCTGCGTGGAAGCATTGTGCAGCGGAATATATTTTTGAAAGCCCCGGTGGGCGTTGGCAAAGTATACCCCTGTAAACCCCAGTTTTACTACACTTAAAAGTGGCGTTTAAAGGGTGTCAAAATTATATAGGTCTGTTTTTGTGAGACTATAGTACTCACCCATCGGGTTTTTGGTCGATGTAAATCAATAATAGAATGACAATCGTTATGGTTGAGATAACTTATTTTGCGGCTTCTTATCTGGATCTACACTGTTTGCATTCGTATGTGTGAACAGTAGACTCTGTAGAAACCTTAGATTTATAACAGCTCAGTAAAGGCCCGACCCTCGCACATTGGGGCTTGGAGAAATAGATGGGCTGCTTGATGCTTCCACGCAGAGCTGAAACCGACCGCACACGAGTACTGGTAAACCGCTAAGAGGATGTAAGCTTGCCCATTTCATCTCAATGCCGAGTAAAAGTCCCACAAAATTGGAAGCAACGTCTCAAAACGACCCACACATGCAGTGTTGATGGGGACGTTAAACAAATACAGGACAACGTCGGGACGACAACGATGCGACGTCTTAACGCTTGCCCATTTCATCTCAATGTCGGGTAAAAGTCCCACAAAATTGGAAGCAACGTCTCTAAAATGACCTACACATGCAGTGTTGACGTGGACGTTAAACAAATACATGAGGTCTCGCCCATCGGGGCTTGAAGAAATATATGGGCTGCATGATGCTTCCACGCAGAGCTGAATTTGGCCCGCACACTAGTACATGTAAACCGCTTAGAGGATCTAAGCCTGTCCAGGAACCGCGGTGCGAGACGGACCGTCCATGCTATTAAACCCTATTGGTTTCATTGGGCGACAGGGCTTGAGATGGCATTTCACCTCAATGTCGGGTAAAAGTCCCACAAAAATGGAAGTAAACACTCCAAAATGACCTTTACACTGTTGACGGGGACGTTAAACCTCAACTCAAACAAACAAAATAAACAAATACAGGACGAAACAGTGTAAATCCTCGCTCAGGACTTTTTTTCTCAGCCTATACTCAGACGGGGGTTTTATTATGACATGACATTCATTAATTTCAAGGTGAGGCGGCTGCCGTCTTTCAAAGATTACCTGCCTGAAAAGGATAAACCGCCTATGATCATACAATTGTTTTGACACTGGGCATGAAAGCCCGATAAATTACCCCATCACGAACACACACAAAAAACTAATAGGGATGGTAAAAAAAAAAAAAAAATAAAATAAAATAAAATAATAATAATAAAAAAAAAACGCGCCTTTTGTGGTTCTACTTTGAGACCCAGGTATCTTTATCTTGCGGATAGTGCCCGGCTAGCACAAACAGGCCAACGTCGGACCGACAGCAATACGACGTAAGTTAGCCCAGCGATAAGAGGTCGTATCGCTGTCGGCCAGACGTTGGCCCGGCACGCTTTGCTGGCTCGGTTGAGCGGATTTTTTTTTCTTTTTATTTCATTTTTTTTACGTCAGAGTGCAATCAAATTATTCTCTCTCTCTCTCTCTCTCTCTCTCTCTCTCTCTCTCTCTCTCTCACAAAACAGCGGGCCGACGTCGGTCCGACAGTGATGTCCCGACATGCTATGCTACAGCGGGCCAATGTTGGGCCGACAGTGATGTCCCAACATGATTTGTTGGCTGGCTATCCTCTCTCTCTCTCTCTCTCTCTCTCTCTCTCTCTCTCTCTCTGCCCCCGCCCATCGGGGCTTGAAGAAATAGATGGGCTGCATGTTGCTTCCACGCAGAGCTGAAACGGACCCGCACATGATTACTGATAAACCGCTGAGAGGATCTAAGCCTTCCCAGGCAAAGCGGTGCGCGTCGACCCTTACATGCTTATTTACCCTAATGGTTTCATTGGGCGTCAGGGCTTGAGATGTCATTTCACCTCAATGCCGGGTAAAAGTCCCACAAAATTGAAAGCAACGTCCTCAGAATGACCCTTACAGTGTTGACGGGGACGTTAAACCTCAAATCAAACAAACTTTCTCTCTCTCTCTCTCTCTCTCTCTCTCTCTCTCTCTCTCTCTCTCTCTCTCTCTCTCATGATTGAGCAGTAGTGACAACTAGAATTAAGCATCGTTGAGCAAACGTGATGGAAATTTAAGGTTATATGTGTCTCGAGGTGGATGGGACTAGTTGAAACTTAGGCTGCGCGTGAACTGGCAATTAAGAGAGTATGGTGCTCATTCTGTCTACATTGTTAGTCTACATTGTTATTTGATCTTGATTAGTAGATGGGCAAATAAGTTAGTATTGGTTTTTCGTATATGACGTCAGTACAAATGTATACGTCATATGTTTTTGTTGTTGTTGTTGGCAATATACCTATTATGACATGGAAGATGCGTATATTGGCAGACTCTTCGAGGCTATTTTTTGACACAAATGGAAAAATAAAGTAAACATCGGGAGTTCGGATTTACTGGCAAAACCTGATAAACTGCAGGCGGGCACGGTAAACAAATCAGTATAGCTGGATAAATACTACAGGGTTAGTCTTTTCGTCTCGTTATTTTCCTGTGTTTACAGCCATGTTGGCTGGCTTTTGTTCCTGTTCAATGACCGGAAGTAGTCCAGTTTTTTTGGAATAAAAAAATGGTCAGAAATAGATTTTCCTGAAATTTAACTCAGTTGCAGATTATTCAATTTCCGATTTAATGATTATGGTGAAAAATTTCCAGTTTATCGCTAAATATATTAATTTTTGTCTTTTCTGAACCCACTGAAACGACCCAGATTTTTCTCAAGTTTACCGCATTTTTATACACACTTTTTGCTGAGAATGGTGTTTGTGTGGTATTTCATCGGAAAGAAATGTACAGTAAGTTTCATATCTGTCTATTTTTCAAAGGTGAATTTTATCAAACAGGTTGTGTCAAGAGCATGAAATTCTGACTCGACAGGCATTTTCATCTTTGAATTATAGTCCCGTCGAATTTTTTCTCGAGAAAAATGTTTTTAAATCTACATACGCCGGCCTCTGAGATTCGCTACTGATAGTATAACTCCATCAACCGTTGAAAAATCATTCCGAAATTGAAAGAAATCTCGTAAGGCTTTAGGTATCTCATTACGGACTTCTGGCATGCCATTCTCTATGAGGTCAAGCAATGTGAGCATATCTGGTTCACTAGTCGTAGCTGTACGAACTCTATCCCATGTAATGGCTTGAATACTAAGTGCATTAAGTGTAGAAATGGCCGTTGATATAACAATTTCTTCTGAATCAATGTCAGAGCAGCCGGATGCTACAGTGGCAACATCATCAGGGAGGATAAGTTTCACTGGATCACTAATAGGATGTCTGGATAGGCAATCTGTGGCAAGATGCTTGACTCCTGGGATGTGCATCATGTGAAACCTATAGCGCAGGGTCTTCTCCTTCAAGTTTCGCAGACGTGTGTTGGAGATAGCTTCAAGTGATCTGTCATTGAAAATCTTGAGCAGTGGTTTGTGGTCTACAACGATGATGAGATTGGAGCAACCAAGTACAAAGTATCTGGCCTTTTCTAGCGCGTCTGCAACTGCCAGTGCCTCACCTTCTATAGGTGCGTAGCGTGCCTCTGCTGCATGCGTAAATCTGCTACCCACGAGAGTAATCTTCCAGCCCATCGGACAGCAGAATGGCTTGACTTCTTCACAAGAACAGTGCTTCTGTAACAACCAAAATCCTATTCCAGTCTTAGACCAGTCTGTAGCTAGGCAAGTTGGTTTGGATGGATAAAAAATTCGAACACATCCTTCTATGTCTCTCGTGATCACACTTTTAGACTCTTCAAATATGCTTTGGAGCTCATCATTCCATGTGAAGCGTGTACCTGGTTTCAGAAGTTCACGGAACGGAAGCATGCGTTCTTCCATGCTGAATGCATACGAGACCTGATTTAGTAACCCGAACCATGAGCGAACGTCAGTTATGTCCTTGGGTGTGGGGAAGTCTGGGATAGCACGTAAGTATCGTCGGCATGGTCGGACATCCGTTAGAGAAATTTCGAACCCAGCAAACTCCACAGTATCAGCTCCAAACACAAATTTGTCAGGGTTGAGGACAATACCATTTCTTCCGCACACATCAAGCCACTGTGCAGCCTGGTGGAAGCTCTCCTCCAGTGTATCAGACCACAACAAAGCATCATCCACACATTTGGTCTTGTTGGGGATGTCAGCGACGATTTCGTCGTAGCGTCTAGTGTAGCCATCGCCGGATGCGATGTAGCCTTGTGGTGCTGTCTTGTAACGGTATCTGCCCCAAGGAGTGATGAATGTTGTTAAGTGACGATCTTCCTCACATATCAGAACGCTGTGGTAGCCATTCCATGCATCAAAGACTGTCTTCTTCTTTCCAGCTGGAACAGACCGGGCTTGAAGGAAAGGCGAGGGTGTGTGGTGCGTCTCACGGGTCGCATGGACATTGAGGGCCTGAAAGTCGACCGTTCGTCTTGGCTTCCCAGTCTTCTTCGCACAAACCACCATTCTGTGACACCATGTCACCGGGTCACCAATAGGCACCTGTTCAAGAACTCCTAATCTAACATCCTGGTCAAGGCCTGCCTTAACATCTTCCCGCCAGTGCAATGGTACAGGTACGGGGGTGTGATGAGCAACAGGTTTAGCATTAGGATCAACCATTAACTTCATCGGAGGACAGTCCATTAGTGGTAACTGTTGATGATCACAGGTGTTAAAAGTGCTGGATTTATAGTATTCAAGAAGATACTCCTGTAGTTTACCACGGTTTGTGTCAGAAGCCGGGAATGGTAGGTCACTGGGTAATGGAGGAGGGGGCCGGCGAACAGGGCAACCACATGGGGCAGCGATGTGATCATGGACGTTAGCAGTATTATAAGACTTAGTGTTGATAGCATGTACCTGGGGGAAACTCTCAGATATGATTCCAAGGGCGACACATGCCTCCCTACTTAAAAATAACTTGTCTGTCGAGTCAGTCACATATGTCATTTGTCTGGTCTCTACAGTATGTCCTGTGTGATCCGTGCTAGAAATACCAAGCAAAATGGCTCCAAGGATTTGAATGCCATCATCGTTAGCGGTGTGCATACGCATAGTTACTGGTAGCAAATCAGATTCACGTAAACCAAGGCGGTGAATGACCTTAAGTCCAGCTAAACAGCTCTGACAGCCAGTATCGGCCATTGCAGATACAGAGACAGAAAGAGAACTAATATGCTTATCACCAAAACCTAGCTCAGCATAATCTTGTGAATGAGTTTGAACAGTTACATTTATAAATGGCTGTGGTTTTGAGCTTCTACGGACCCAAGTGTCTGATTCATTATCGTACACATGATGGTCAAAGGGTATGGTGTGATTACTTTTTGTAACAGAGCATACATTGTCCATTGTTGGACCGACGTCCCGTGAAGATAGATCAAACAATTCCATTGTTGGATCGACCTCCCGTGAAGACTGATCAAACAATGTACATAAAGCATCAAACACTGCATTTTCATGATCTGGATCCCTGGGTGGTTGACGACGTGCTTTACGAGCTGTGTAGTCTTTACTTCGACCATAGACATCATCTTTGCTACGACATACAGTTTCGAAATGGTGTTCACGCTTACAATGTTCACATCTGTGACCATATGCTGGACACTGAGTACGGCGAATCCTAGCTGTGCTTTGCTTCCCATGTCCACGCTTACCACAATATGTACACAGTTCTGAATCATGATCAGCTTTGTTGGGTTTCTGTTGTTTAGTCTTCTTATATGAACTAAATGTAGCAGCTTCGACAGAGTCCAGAAGACGAGAGGCAGACCTTTTACCTGCCTCCTTGGCCTCCACGAATTGAAACACATCCTCCAGTGACATTTCTTGGTTCTTGTCGCCAAGGAGGTCCATCTGAATTTCGGGATCTACCAGGCCCCGGCTTAACACGTCTCGCATAATGGCATCCGTATAGTTCACATCTGCATCACATCCAGGGCACTTGATTGTGAATCTACAAATATCAGCCTGTCCACGAATTCTTGCGCCAAAACTCCTTACAGTTTCCTCACGATCTTGGCGCATATTGTGCAAAGTTACCCTGGCCACCATAGTGTTCTCTTCACGTACAGCTAATTTACGAATGGCTGTCAGAACTTCAGCCTCCGTTTTATCCGTAAGGCTGCCACTTGCTGCCCTAGTGAGGTCCTTTCGGAGTGGCTCATCACAGCACTCCAGCAGTTGAATCACCTTGTCGCGACCAACTACTTTTGTGGCATCCACATAGTCCTTCCAACGAGATGTGAAATACGCCCAGTCCTCGCTTGTTACAGCGGCGGTTACTTTGGCAGCTAGTGGGGCGGGTGCAGGTGCCGCCAAGTGTGTGGCACTGTGTGCTGTTATAAGCGCTGCTACAATCGCGGCGTCTAGATCTGCAGTCTTGTACTCGCACCCCGGGACTGGGCATGCTACCTCTGGCATTGTGAGTGTATATAGTGTCAAATCGGTATCTTGATCATAAATAAGAATGAGCTCTATTTGTGTTGTATCTTTATTGACATCTGACAATGATCAAGATCTAAAAATAGACATACAACATATTAAACTAAACGTATAATCCTCTAGTTAGTTGTAAACAATCAGGCTAACCCAAAGTGTATTTTATTTTAATACAGTGAAGAGTTATATCATTTCGAGTCAAAAAGTAAGGTAACATTGACTTGTGTAGTAAAAATAATAAAAATATATTAAAAGTTGCCACACTTGTCAAAAATAAACTTACAGACTTGAATAGACTCTCTTCAAATGTAAATTATAACATATTGACGAGCTGTATCATCTAAAGTCAAAAAGTTAGGTTAAATTGACTTGTCTAACAGTTGGTTTTCTTTTGCTCCAGCATTTCAGTGGTTTTTTGCTGTCGAGTCATCGCCGTTGTCTCACCTCTGTGGTTCTTTGATTATTTGTGTTCACGGAGATGTTGCACTGATGAGTTAGGAGGCCTTCATGCGGACTGAACAAATTATTTGTCTAAATCGCGACGGAAGTAAGGGCGAGGATTGTGGCCACGTAAAATCGATTTAAGCCCCCCCCCCCCACCCCCCCCCACGCCCAGTGGAAATCTTTCCACAGACCGTTCCAAGGCGGTTCTTCTTTGGTGGTTTAATTACGTTGTTGTTTGTTACTTACTGTGTGTATCACTTGTGTCTGTTTATTTTGGATGGCCATATGGCCATTTTTGTGGGAAAGGAACTGTCCTTATGGCATTCCTTTGTTTGGGTGTCCATTATGGTCTGGTCGCTTTATGTTTGTGTTTCTTTCCCTTTGGTGTCTTTACTGGGTGGAGTAAGTTAATTGTATCGATTCCTGATCTTTGTTTTACTTCTACTTTGTGTAGGAAAAATAAAAAAATATATTAAAAGTTGCCACACTTGTCAAAATTAAACTTACAGACTTAAATTGACTTTCTTCGAAAATAGAAAGAAATAATAAATTGTAGGTTAAGCTTGAGTGTTGAAAGCAGCAGCCTATAAATTGATATATATGACAAGGTAGAATTACAGCACGTAGATTGGAGACAAATGGGATGATGTACAAGGAAAATATCACAATTTTCTGTAGGAAGCACTACCTTTAAACTACCTAAAGCTAACCATTTTTTGAAATTATTCGAAATACCGACAAATAGATTTTATGGCATTTTTGTTGTAAAAAACAAAAAAAAAAAAAAAAAAAAAACAAAAAAAAAAAAAAAAAAACATTTTGATAGATCAGACAGTCTTGTCAAAAGAATAAAAAAAAATTTGGATAGTTGAGTCAGTCTTGAAAGTGTTATTAAAAAGATTTCAAGTTGCAAATTTAAGAATTGGCAAGAGTGTGAAAAGCCTGTTGGCTTATACCTATGCACTGCTTGGAAAGAACAGTGCTGTCATGTATATATGGGGAGAAAACTACTTTTTATGTAACATACAAACAGGCAGCATGACATAAATATTAAAAAAAAAAAGGTTCAGCCCTAAAAGAGACGGCTATAAAGCAATATGTATGAAAGAACCTTAAATAATAAAATAATAATAATAAAACCTTCAAGCAAATGTGTTCATATTCAAATATTTTATATGAAAGATTGCCAATTTCTAAACGTATTTGTTAAAAAAAAAAGTTCATAGTGACTTTCAAGACTGATCAGTCAACAGAAATAACATTAGCAGACAGAACATAAAGAGTCTTTATTTTTGGTGTTATTATGAAATACTACATTCGGTAAGCTTTTTCAAAACAGAATACCGTTAAGCGACTGTAATAACTAGTTACAAGAAAGAAATGAAAAAAAAAAAAAAAAAAATGAAATGTAATGTACTTTTTATATACTCAATTGTATATTTTGTATATATGCTCATTGGCCTTATGGCTAGCATCAATGACTATCTATAAAAGTCTTCGAATGAAGTTACGTGAAATGTTGTACAGAAGCTTTAAAAAATGATGAGTTGGTATATTTAGATAGATTTGATTGTATGAAGTAGGCCTATTTACATTTCTATCATAGTATTATCTTGTATTTAAAATTTGACTACAGCATATTTTAAAACTAGTAGGGCAGGAATGTGATAGAAACGTGTATTTTATTTAGAAAGCTGTTACTTGTTAATGACTGTTATTTGAAGCATTGTTTCCCTTGAAAGAACTTATTTGCAACAGTAGTAAAAATACACTCACATAGAATAATTTCATGTGCCAAACCTTTGTTAATCTTTCATTTCTTAATTATGAACATAGTTGATTGATGAATTAATTGTAAAGAAATATTAAATTCAGTTTTGAGTTATCTGAAATAACTTTCATGTACTATTTACCAGTTATTTACCAGTAAGATTTGAAACGAATGCAATACTATATGTTATTTTGAACTATTGTCCGATGGTGCGGTGAAAACCAGAACCCCAGCAGGGCATAACTTGGTCAGAAATGATGAAGGTCTATCTGCTGACAGAGAGTCCATTCCCACTGGATCCGATAGTGTTCCAATCCCTATAGAATATAACAATGCAATTGAATATTTTATGTAGTCTTGTAAATAGGCGCATTTAAAACTCTTGCAGTGTCATTGTACAAAAGTGTAAAAATGTAGTATTTGTAAGAAACATTGTATTTTGTAAATAAAACTGAAGAGCTTTTAAATACACTCAGTGGTATTTTCCACCCCGTGTGTCCATCAGACCTCAATTCCAGTGATACGGCTATAAAGCAATATGTATGAAAGGAGGGCAAGGATTGTGGCCACGTAAAATCGATATAAGCCCCCCCAGTGGAATTCGTTTCCGCTGACCGTTCCAAGGCGGTTCTTCTGTTGCGGTTTATTTTTGTTATGGTTTGTCTTTGGGTGTTTGTGTCGCTTGTGTTATTTTATTTCGGGTAGCTTATTGGCCTTTTTGTGTGAAAGTAACTGTCCTTTTGGCTTTCCGCTGTTGGTGTTTCCATTAGGGTCTGTTGTTTCATGTTTGTGTGTCTTCGTTTCCGCTGACGGTTCCAAGGCGGTTCTTCTGTCGCGGTTTATTTTTGTTATGGTTTGTCTTGAGGTGTTTGTGTCGCTTATGTCATTTTATTTTGGATAGCAAATAACCAGTGGAATTTGTTTCCGCTGACCGTTCCAAGGCGGTTCTTCTGTCGCGGATTATTTTTGTTATAGTTTGTCTTTCGGTGTTTGTGTCGCTTATGTTATTTTATTATGGCCATTTTGTGGGAAAGTAACTGTCATGTTGGCTTTCCGCTGTTGGTGTTTCCATTAGGGTCTGTTGTTTCATGTTTGTGTGTCTTTCCCTTTGGTGTCTCTGATGGGAGCTGTGGATTGATTGTATCGATTCCTGATCATTGCCTCCACTTTTATTTCCCCTTTGGTGTCTCTGATGGGAGCTGGGTGTTGATTGTATCGATTCCTGATCATTGCCTCCACTTCTATTTTGGTTGTTCAAGTCAGTCTTTCTGTCAACGTGCACTAACATAAAACACAACGCGAGGTAAGACCAGAATTGGATAGTGACTGGACGCTCCCTAGTCTCTACCCCAGGCTGACCTACTACACAAGCAATAACGTATAATAAAGTATCGTTACCTATTGAAGCCGAACTGCATAAAAGGCATTTAAGTCTCCTGTATTATATACATCCTACATCAAATGAAACAATTAATCAGTTAACTGAACGTCAGATATTTATGAACTCAGATAACACCATAAGTTTTTATGGTAGAACCCAAGAGATCCTTAATCTGTATGGATTACCCGACATAAAATCCCTGAGAGATGAACTTTTGACAAAAGATCAGTGGAAAATAGCTATAAATAAATCTTGGACAGATATACTACAGACTGAATCAAAATTAAAGTCAACCCTGAAATATTTGAATACTAATACATTGGGTATAGGTAGGGTACACCTAGTGTGGCCATCATTAGAATCAACTGTATCTGGCGGTAGAAAAGGAATTGTCAAATGTAGACTACTTACTGGTACACATACCTATTACAATCAAAGAAATGTAAATTTAGTGGTTCAGTAGTAAGTGCAATATGCTGATGCTTTGTCTTTGAAAATAAAGATTTATCCCATATGAGTCCCGCCAAGCGAATTTGTGTCTTCGAGCATTCCGTCATGACAAATTTTAACTGCGCATGCCCAGCCATTCAGAGGGGCCAGGGATATGGCTTTCTGTCTGAAGGTTCCTCTTGATTCACTGCTTGTATGAGCGAGCAGCGAAGGTTCTGGCGAGACTGCGCGGATGCGCAGGCTCGCCTGAACCTTCGCTGCTCGCATAGGCGATAAGTACCAAAATCGCTTGACGGGGCCCATATGGTTTTATACTGTTCATCACTGGCAAACCAGAGAAATACTCTCTATGAGGAAGTGAAACCATTAGTAATTTCATATATAGGTGAACACAGTTGTAGAGCAACCTTCAACAATAGTAAAAATCTTATTAAACTCCTCCTGGACTGTAGATGCTTTAAATGTTTGGTGGATAACAGAATATCTCGTCGTCTGGAGAGACTGACAACAGACCTCTGCTACAAACATCACACAGAATGTGCATTGAAATGTGCAGCATGTACATAAGAACCCCGTGTGTAAATATCACTTGTGGATACTTTTACGAGTTGCAGTTAACACTGTTCATATACACACCTCACTTACGCGTTTAAAAAGTAATTGTTGTGCTCAAGAAGATACTCGCGTTTAAAAAAGTAATTGTTGTGCTCAAGAAGATATAAGCTATGCTTGGTGTCCCAGAATTGGGAGCTTATACGAAGAGAACGAACGTATATAATCATCTAAAAGGGAAAAGAAAGTTTCCTTTAAGAATTAAGTTATTAAATACTTGAAATATTTGAAAATTGCTAGTTATAATATTTGAAAATTCTACAATTAAAAGAGGATTCTAAGTTACTTCATCTATATAATATCCACACAACGCACTTCATTAACTGATTTTAAGAGTAAATGAATAACTAAACAGAATAAGAAAGATACACAAGATAAGCTGACACAAACATACAGAATACTAACACGCAAACAGAAAATTAACTGTTAGAACAGAAAGAACAAGCGCAGACCCCACCGCTCCACTTGTCAATCTGAGACCTAAATTGGTTAAAGGAGCTGATGTGTCGGAAATGCTGTGGCAATGAGTTCCACAGTTTAGCAGCTGTAGAGCGGAAGGATCTGACACCATATCTACTGGTCATCACCTGTGGTATGTTAACTGTATTTGTGTACCTAAAAGAATAGATATGTGATTGAACTCTTGAACATACAGGGAATAGTAACATGAAGGCACGAGAATTCTTATCAATGTTGAGGCAAATGACTTGCAATAGAGTTAAGGTTGTGTGCTGTGCTTAACCGATTGGCCCCACGAAAACACGCATATAATTCAACCATGTCGACCCAAGGTGACGATCACAACTGAATGTCGCAAGTTATACCTCTGGTAAGATTTTCATTAAACTTTCGTCAAATATTCACTCAGTATGCTGATGTGCAGATCCCGTAACTACACCATGAAGAATCAAAGGTCAAGGTAATATTTGAAGGTCACGAGTTTGAACCTTAAGGTTTTTGTCATTCCATATCTTCTTTACCCCTCTTACGTTCTTTTTTTCTACTTATACTGCGATCTGTAACATCTGACCATTACTCGCAGGTGTACATTACATATACACCAGGTTTGCAGGATGAAAGCATACACAGTAATCATATAATTACGGTAGGGGTCTTTAACCTGCACAGGGCATGACTCTCCCTGCACAGGGGGGCTCTAGTTAACGTCCAGATCCGAAGGACGGTGCACTTTACGACATTCATCCCTGAACGGCATTCCGTTCGACCTGGACGGAATTGGAGAAAAATCGCCGGCTAAGAGACAAGTGTTTTTTGCTTGGAAATCTGTTTGTTTTCTTGTCTGATTCATACCAGACAAGTTTATACCAGCAACATATTATTGCAGGTTACCCTAGATTGTGATTTTTTTGTCTTGTAGATTGAAACAATTGTTGACATTCTTTCCCGCCATTACCTCACTAGTGGGTGGGGTAACGCAAACTGAAATTCTTAGGATCAAAATTACATGTAGGTAGCTTGTCACGTTCATTCTTCTGAAGAGCCGGTGCGTTGCCAGCTATTTGAGTGTGCTGAGCTGTATATAATTGGACCAGTGTACTGATTACCCCTTTGTAGTTGTCAGTGTGCTGGCTGTGATAAACTCGGAATCAGGATTTTTGCTTGATACCCATCATAAATCATTAGAAATCATCAAATCACTACTCAGTATATTAAAATGAAGGTCTCTCTGTTTCCCGTGGTCTTAATTCTTGGGTTCACTCTTTGGAAAACAACTTACAGAATGCATCTAGATGATGGAAATCAGGAGTGCAGGATGACAAATAAGGAGAGCAGTAGTAGAGTTCCCAGTTTTTGGCAATTACAAGGAAGAATGGGAACAGAAGGTGTTCGGAGGGCTTGCGAAACTCCAAGTCCTTACGCGGTACAAACTTGGCTTGACAGACTGCATGCATGGTAGTTAACCCAATCACGGTTGACATCTTTGCTTCCCTCCTTAATTGCACGCCGGTGGGTCGGGCCTCATATTCTATGACGGTTCCAGCGTAAAAGCTTATGTTGGTTGGTAGCTGATGCTCTGTCTCAGGTCGGGCCTATCGGAGTCTAACTGTTGGTTTTCTTTTGCTCCAGCATTTCAGTGGTTTCTTGCTCTCGAGTCCTCACCGTTGTTTCACCTTTGTGGTTGTTTGATTTTTGTGTTCAGAAGTGATTCCAAGGATTTAAAGTTATCCAAATTTGAACATTTGAAAGAAAGAGAGTTACATTTTGCAGTAAGAAAATGCATCTGGAAGTAAATGTATTAAACGTGATTAATATTTGAACTAAATTACACTAAAATGGCCAGTTTTCAAGTGACCCCTCCAGAACAATTTGATTTTAAGAAACCTTCAGAATATGAAAAGTGGCTTGAACGGTTTTAAACTGCAAGTGGGTTGTCAGAAAAACCAGAGGATCAGCAAGTGAATGCTCTAGTATACTGTATGGGAAAAGAAGCAGACGATATTTTACAATCGTTTGGACTAACAGCACAACAATTAGCAGTTTATGGTACTTCAGAAATTACTTTGTCATTCGACGAAACACAATATTTGAACGTGTTCGGTTTAACATGCGGGGAGTCAGTGGATAAATTCATAACATCACTGTACACACTTGCAGAACATTGCAACTGTGGAGCTTTGAAAAATGAGCTAATCCGGGATCGAATAGTTGTTGGGCTCAGGGACGCTAAAATTCAGAAAAAAAACTGCAGGTAGATGCAAATTTTACACTTGAAACGGCTGTCAACCAGGCCAGACAAAAAGAAGCAGTTCACCAGCAACAATCCATTGTTAGAAGTCAAATAATATCAGATAACAAACTTGACTCAGTTAAGTACAAACATAGACGAGGCCAAAATTCGCAGAGGTCACAGATCAGAGACAATGTGACACCAAATAGCAGGGAAAGCCGAGGTGTGCCCAATACGGAGCTGTTCCGGCGCACGATCGGAATAATTGCCCAGCCAGTGACTCGAAATGTCGAGGTTGCGGCATGAAAGATCATTGGGTTCGTTTTTGTTATTCGAAGAAAGTTCACCAGGTCGACGATCGAGACGGGGTATCCGACGTATATATTGGGACAGACGAATCGGACTATCGAATCACATGACAGTAGTGATTCACTGGAGTCAGTGCATTCAGGAAGTGAACCATGGACGATCGATCTCAAGGTAGGACCAGTTTGTGTCAGATTCAAAATCGATATGGGTGCCGATTGTACTGTCATTTTTGACAAAACATATTTAAAATTAGGCAAGTTACCTTTAGATAAATGTTCTAAATGGTTGTATGGTCCGGGTAATATACCATTGGATGTCATGGGTTCATTTTCTGCTAAACTTGAGAGCAATGCGAGCTCGGCGGTCGTGCGTATCTATGTAGTTAAAGGTCTCGACAGATGCCTATTAGGCCGACCGGCTATATCCAAGCTTAATTTGCTTGAGATAAAATGTCAGAACTCTAGCGTTAGCGAGTTATTTCGGATGAAAGGCATCACAGATTGAAAGCCCCGTCGGAAGTGCATGGCGTTCGTAGTTTTCTTGGGATGGTAAATCAGCTACAAAAATTTACTCCTTTGCTGGCTGAATACTTGAAAAACCAATTAGAGATCTGTTAAGCAGCAAAATTCAGTTCTACTAGGGTCCAGATCAGCAAAACTCTTTTGAGTTAATCACAAATTCACCAGTACTTGACCTCTATGACCACAATCGCATAACAGTCTTGAAAACTGACGCGAGTAGTTACGGACTAGGCTGCGCGTTGTTTCAAAAGCTCCGAAAAGAAAGAAATTAAGATTATCCATCAGGTCGGAACAGTACACTACGATACATGGCTCAGATCCTGCCTTACGTTTGTCACAAAATTGCGAAAGGATAGTTTAATAAATGGATTCGAAAATTGGCGAGATACTTAAATAAAACACACACACACACACACACACACACACACACACACACACACACACACACACACACGCACACACACACACACACACACACACACACACACACACACACTAATGCCTCAATGAATATATTGACTCACATCACTAAGTAGTTTAGGTCGTAGTACCAAAGCGTGAATCCAAAATCGTTAATCCATAGACAAAATGGCAAATATCAATGTTCGGATCAACAGACATGGACTCCAGAAGAGTGTAAACAGGCGTCCGCGGATATTAAGCATTACTTGGTAAGCAAGCTTCGCCCACCATGCCCATCGACCCGAACGAAGAAAAGGTGTAAATGCCGGGAAGGGTATGTACGAGATTTTGGAAGTCTTCCTATGGCTTCCCATTGGCAAACTAAGTGACGTATGATTTGTACGCCGCCAACAACGCTCTTCCCATGTTAATGGAGAACCTGCGTGCACTTCTATTCTCGTTAGGTTTAAATAGAGGATCTTACATGAGTGTTCATGTATTATTGAATTTATTAAACGAGTTGAGGAAAAGGGATAAAATGCGAGGCTTTTCCGAGCATTTTATCCCTTTTCCTCAACGAGTTTAATAAATTCAATAATACATGAGCAAAACGCCTCGCATTTTATCCCTTTTCCTCAACTCGTTTAATAAATTCAATAATACATGAGCACGAATGCAAGATTCTTTTTATCATATGACATTTAAAACGTATTTTATTCACGATTGTTTACAAACATGTCACTATTCCGCCATTAGTAAACGCGACGTCGTTAAGGACGTCGTACATGTAACGTTTCGGGACGTATCTAGCTAATTTGCATATTTAATCCACTAGTGGATTATCGAAAATATTACATGACGTTATTACACTCTCAGACGCGACGTCATATGATAAACACATTTTTTGGTACAGCGGTTGCATCATTACACTATGAGACAAGTAGATTCAGTTAGGGATTAGAAGTTAAGCTCTCAAACAAGAATTTTTTTGTTAAGTAATGGATGAAAAATAATGTAAATACGGGTATAAGCAACAAAGGAAATTTATTAAACGTCGATTGGAGTATAAAAAAAAAACATCGGGTCACAAGTAAAGTTTAAGTGAAACCATTCGCGGTTCACTAAATCTACTCGTGACCCGATGTTATTCATATTAAAAAGAACTTTAAATAAATTACATTGGTATGGATACATCTAGCAGATTTCGCCGCCATTTTTCAAAGGGAGACAACTTTCGGGACTTCCTGTTCGCTTTTCTGTAAACTCAAGAATAGACGTTTCCGCTTCATTCCGCGACTTTTACTGAATCGGTCGACATAACGTTAATAGTGTTGAATGTCAATAACACTGCAAAACAACACAAACATGAGTAGCCTATCACAAAACTAAAGGGGAATTGTAACACTTCCAGGGGAGGCAACTCATGCAAAAGTATATCTGTCTCCCATGTCAATAGGGGTCTACTCTTAAAGGAAAGAACTTTCTCCTCATGCGCAAATTCTTTCCTTTAAGAGTTGACCCCTATTGACATGGGAGACAAAAATACTTTTGAAGGAGTTGAATCCCCTGAAGGCGTATCCATTCCCCTTAAATGAACATACAGTGGAACTTCAATTACTCGAATATCGATGCCTACTTTAGACTGGCTTATTCGAACTCTTGCTTGAGGCAGTTGAGGTTATCCACATGACGCTAGATATCGAGAATTTTTTAACCCATATATGACAATGGAATCTTCCACCTAGTTACTTTGGAGTGGTCCATTTCCAATTATAGGGGTGTCATGTTTGGTTTTCTTTGTGGCAAATTTTACAAAAACGAATGTTCCTTAAGCAAACAGTGTAGATCCAGATCAGACGCCGCGTTCTGCGGCGTCTGATCTGGATCTACACTGTTTGCCAATGTCCCAGAAAAGGGCCGCTAGGCATATATGGGTTAAACGAGTGGTCATTTCATATGAAATTAATGAAACGAGTCTACGGTGAGTTTCATAAATTTCTTATGAAATGTCCACAAGTGTAAGATTGTTTTTATCATATACGATTTGAATAGGATTTTATTGCAAAAGCATTTCAACAGAACCATAGGGTTTTCACGGATGGCGACCTGAAGTTACGAACAGTAAAGTAAAGGGATCAGTCATGGTATTTTATCCATTAACATTTACAGGGTCCTGAGGAAGCTGTTCGAACACGAAGCCGCGAGGCCGAGTGGTCAAATATTTTCCGAGCTACTCGGCCATTGCAATGCACAACGCAACTTGTGACGAAAACGCACCAAAACTCCATATAAACTCTTCAAATTCGACCGTAATACCAACATGACGGCTAATTCAGAATGTTGTTTACAATTCCGCCAGTTGCGCAGTCATCATAAAATTCTAAAATGGTACGTTCTAGCCCCCGCCCATCGGGGCTTGAAGAAACAGATGGGCTGCATGGTGCTTCCACGCAGAGCTGAAACCGACCCGCACACAAGTACTGGTAAACCGTTTATAGGATCTAAGCCTGCCCAGGCAATGCGGCGCAAGTCGGCCCGTCCATGTTTATAAACCCTTTTGGCTTCATTGGGCGTCATTTCATCTCAATGTCGGGTAAAAGTCCCACAAAATGCTACGTTCAGGGGGATGACGTTACGTCGCTCAAAGTAACTTAAACAAAGTAAGGCCCGTGTTGTGAACATGTGTTCTTGCACACCAGACAAGGAAATCCGTGATTTTACCCTGGGATAAAAAATTATGTTCTGACCCTTATGTTCCGACCCAAAATCGAATAGTATCGCCTGTTTGATAAATGCACTGGTAGAATATGACCTCATATGCGCCGTAGTTAAGGTTGACGTCATGCACGTTACGTGACGTCACTAAACATTACTGTATTGTCATCACAATATGACGGACGTCGGTACTCGAAGTGGCTGCAGCATTAATAATCCGCGTAAAAAAATGAAGGTATGCAAGAAAAATAATCCTATATGGGTGTGAGGGGCGAATAGAAAAATCCGTCCCTCGGGATCACTGTCCGGCATCACTCGGCAAGCCTCGTGATGCCGGACAGTGACCCACGGGACGGATTTTTCCATCCACACTTCACACCCATATAAGATTCTTATATTATTACATGTGTAGTCATGTTATTTTGATTACATGACATTATCCACTAAATAACAGCGACGTTATATGCCACCCCTAATTTTTGAATTCCTGCCATAAAAAAAGGAGGGAGATTCCATTTGATAGAAAAATGGTTAAATCATCCCACTGTAGCTCATTACCTGATGTAAACCTCAGTGGCCCGAACCATCCCTGTCATGGTCCCAGAAGTTTTCGAGCCATCGAAATTCGACTGCACTGATTTCAAGCATGAGGGCACTAACTCTTCAACACTGCAGGCTAAAGTGATGATGACAGTGATGAGACAGTGAATACAAAATCCACTTTATGAGAAATTGGTGATACACGCAACACTTTCGATCAGTTCATACGTGCACATTCACAGCAGACATTCTAATTGAGGACATAAATCTTTATAAACTACAAAAGAAGACGAAAGATTTGAACACCTGGATACATGATCAACTGTCTTGTGCCTAATTGATAATGATATGATAGGAGAAGAGACATCTCCAGGCCCTTTTCAAATCTGTTACAACTGGAAGCCAAGATAAGGACAGTCTGAAATAACATACTGTTAGAAACTATTCTCAAATAGACCAGAAGCCATGTAAAAACAACATAACCCATGTTAAAAGCATGAAATTCACGTGCTGTTTGAGCATGGGCTTGAACTTTTGATATCACAATATGAGCCCCGCCAAGCGAATTTGGGTCTTCGAGCATTCCGTCATGACAAATTTTAACTGCGCATGCCCAGCCATTCAGAGGGGCCAGGGATACGGCTTTCTGTCTGAAGGTTCCTCTTGATTCACTGCTTGTATGAGCGAGCAGCGAAGGTTCTGGCGAGACTGCGCGGATGCGCAGGCTCGCCTGAACCTTCGCTGCTCGCATAGGCGATAAGCACCAAAATCGCTTGACGGGGCCCATATGGACATTGCTTTGTTTACGTTATGTTGACCGACGTAACCTTGTCACCATGAAATTTTATGATTACATCAGAACGCCTTCATTGTTAACGACGTACTGAACTAGCCAGCACGTTTGTTTTACTGTCGCATTTGAGGATATGGAGCTGTGGTGCAGTGGTAAAGCGTTGGATTTGACATCGAGAGGTAGCCGGTTCGATCCCCGCAAGTTTCCTTGAGCAAGAGAGACTTTATCCACATTGCTTAGTATATACTGGTTTCCGCAAAGAAGGGCGGCATGAAAGATTAGTACGAGTTTACTAAATGGGTTACCCTCTATAAATAAGGTCATTTATTATTATTATTATACCCCACCACACGATAGTGGTGGGGTTTTATGATATACCGTCAAGTGTCTGTCCGTCCGTCCGTCCGCACCATTTCCGATCGATAACTTGAGTAATTTTTCACATTTTTTTGTTCAAATTTTGCATACATGTTTGTGCCGGGAATGGGTGGTATGGGATTGATAATGGACAAAATCCGTTAACATTTGACAGAATTACGGCCCTTTTTAGTTCAAAATAAGGGGTTTTGGGGGCGTTTCCGATCAATAACTTGAATATTTTTTCACGGATTTCTTCAAATTTTGTTTATACATTGGTATTGGGTATAAGTGGTTTGGGATTGATAATGGGCAAAATAATTTAACATTTAACGGAGAAATGGCCGTAAACAATTCCCATTAAATAATTTTTGGGCACTTATTCCTTTACTAAATCGAATATTTGTATGAAACTTCACTGATATATAGACCACCATAAGAAGCAGGTTTTGGATTGTTAATAGACAAAATTCGCTAATATTTGTCAGAGTAATTGCCTTTAACAATTTTCATTTAATGTTTTTTGACTCTTATTCGTTTATTTTATGGAATAATTGGATGAAATTCTGTATAAATATTGGTATTTGGAATACAGTGTTATTGGCGTTAACAATTTCCATTAAATGGTCTTTGAACATTTATTCCATTACTAAATGGAATAGATGGAAGAAACTTCACAGATATATAGACCGCTATAGGATGAATGTTTAGTATTGTTAATTGGCAAAATACGTTAACATATTCGACAGTTATGGTGGAGTACAAGTCCCATTAATTGCGTTTTGGACTCTTAATCATTAACTTAATGGAATATATGGATGAAACTTCACATATAAGTTTTGTTTTTTTATTCCTTTACTTAATGGAATATTTGGATAAAAATTCATAGATATATAGACCAGTTATAGAAGCATGGTTGGGATGGTTAGTGGGCAAAATGAGTTAACATTTGGCAGTGTTACGGTTTTTAACAATTTCCATTAAATAGTTTTTGGACTTTTATTCATGTATTTATTTTCTATGTAAGAAATGTTTTTGGCCCATGGCTGCTTCACTATATGGAATACCTTGATAAAATTTTACAGATATATAGAACACTTAAGGAAGCCTATTGTGGTCATGGATCTAACCATATTGGCCTGCAGTGGTGGGGTATCATGCAGTGCTAGCGACGCTTTATTGTTATTATTATTATTATAATTATTATTATTAATTACGACAATCCATGGTTATTTCATTGCAATAACATTTGGCGAGCTCCCCGGACGATATTCGAGCACTCGGCCTGGTGGCCTCGTGTTCAAACAGCTTCCATGGGACCAGGCAAATATTAATGCAGGAAAAAGCAAGGGTGATCTCTATAATAATGTTCTGCAGTCTGAACAAAGATACTCTATACAAGATATAGAGGATCTTACACGAGTGGTCATTTCATAAATTTCATATGAAATGATCACGAGTGTAAGATTCTGTTTATCATATGACCACTTTAATTTGGATTTTATCGCATTGAAGTTTGACAAATTTTCCACAAAAAATGCATGGCTGACATGGACGTCGTCATGACGTTACTTAATCCCGCCAAAGTGTTAATACACGTGTGGTCATATGATTTTTATTACACTACGTTATCCACTGCTTATCAACGACGTCATGTAATAATTGAAATTAATAAACTTTCAAGTAGAAACACTAGTAGCAAGATAACATTCGAATCAGTCGAAAAAAACACAGTCGAATATCGATAGCTAGGCTATGGTTTGGACTATGAATTGTTCGAGACAGGGTAGTTCAAAGTAGCCTAGGGTCATCAAGGTTCGATTTAGTTTTTTTTATCATATGACGTCGTTGATAAGCAGTGGATAACGTCGTGTAATAAAAATCGTATGCCCACACGTGTAATAATATGTAATGTCATGACGACGTCCGTGTCAACAATACATTTTTCGTCGAAAAATTGTTAAATTACAAGGCGATAAAATCCAAATTAAAGTAGTCATATGATAAAGAGAATCTTACACTCGTGGTCATTCCATATGGGCTCGTTTCATTAATTTCAAATGAAATGACCACTCGTGTAAGATCCTTTATTTCTGGAAGCGGAATTTCAGGAGCAGAAGGGTGTGTGTCACGTGACAGATGGTATTGCACTGAATCGAGCATGCTGTAGCCATGATCCAAAGAAAACCTTGCTTATGACCCGAGTATTGCAGAAAGATAAAAGAAGGTTGACTAAAACAGTCTGTTTTAACCCTTTTTGTACCAAATGGAATCTTCCTCCTTATATATAGCAGGAGTCCATTTCAATGTAGGGGTGTCAGGTTGGGTTTTCTTCAAAATTTAATAGGAAAATTGCTGAACTTTTTGCAAACAGTGTAGGTCCCGATCAGACGCCGCGTTCTGCGGCGTCTGATCTGGGCCTGCACTGTTTGCCAGTGTACCCGTTTTGGGGTATCTGGTACTAAACTTAACCATTTCTAACAGCTTTAAACAATACAAAATTAAAATGGAAATATTCACTCTGCACGATAGAAGGTCAACGGTAATTTTAAAACATCAAATTGATTTTTTAAAATTAATTCTAATATGGCTTTCTCGTCTGTACCAGTTACTCCTTGCTGAAAAACAGAAGTGAAGGCAATGATCAGGAATCAATACAATTAACCCACAGCTCCAATCAGAGACACCAAAGGGAAAGCAGCACAAACATGAAACAACTAGACCCTAATGAAAACATTAGCGAAAGGACAGTTACTTTCCCACAAAATGGCCAATTGGCTATCCAAAACAAAATAATATAAGCGATACACACACACAAGGACAAACCTTAACAAAAATTAACCGCGACAGAAGAACCGCCTTGGAACGGTCAGTGAAACGAATTCCACTTGGTGGCTTTAAAATCGATTTTACGTGGCCACAATCCTCGCCCTTATTTCCGTTGCGATTTAGACAAATAATTTGTTCAGTTCGCATGAAGGCCTTCTAACTCATCAGTGCAACCACTCCATGAACACAAAAATCAAACAACCACAGAGATGAAACAACGGCGACGCATCAACAGCAAGAAACCACTAACATGCTTGAGCAAAAAAGGAAGACCAACAGTTAGACTCTGATGGGCCCGACCAGAGACAGAGCAACAGTTACCAACCAACATTACATAAAATTAGATACTCTCTAATTCTCAGTAAGCCTTTACGCTACGCTTGCACTGCCATAGAATCTGAGGCCTGACCCACCGGCGTGCAACTAAAGAGGGAAGCAAAGTTGTCAACCGTGATTGGATTAACTACCATGCATGCAGTCTGTCGTATAACATTTATGCTGTACCCTATCTTTTTATATCGAATAAGGGTTTTACGAAATTGGGTGCTGAAGTCATTGCGGTTATATATTTTTCTCAATTTATACACTAAGTCACCATAAAATAAACCATGAAGTCGATCTAGTTATTACGTGACCACTTCTCTACCGAGTCTTCCACTGGATATTTGGAAGGTTCGGAAGCGTCTCCAAAACTTGTGGCTGCGGGAATCGAACAGTCAGAAGACAGCAGAGGGAAGGCTTCAGATTTTAGAATGTGGAAAACCAACGGTTAGAAGAAGTTCAATTTTCTTTCTGAAACCAGAACAGCTAAATCGAAGCGGCCAATAAATAGAATGACGTGTACGACGTAAGTATGTATTTTTGATTTTCCATAAAAAAGTAATTTGGTAGAGTATCCTACTCATTAGAATCGCCCCCAATGGGTACACACAACAAATGCGAGTTCGAATTAGCCTAGTAAACGAGCCAGCCATGTTCTCGAGTTATTGAAGTTTCACTGTAGTAATAAACTAGATCTTCAAGAAATAAATTTATTTATTTTATACTTAGCAGTGAACTCAATGTATATCTGAAACAAATAAAAATGATATTTTCACACTGTGATTTTCACAGTGTGAAAAATAACATGACCTTGTTATTTTCACAGTAGCAGCCCGGACTACTTTTTCTCACCAAATGTCGTATGTTTCTGTAAAATACCTTGAAAAACACTCTTTAAACATGTTAAAATGCTGTATTGAAAATGGCGATCCGTTTATGTTTTGAAATTGACATTTGTGACGTCAAAGCAAGGTCAAAATTTTGACTTACGATTCGATCGTCCAATTACCGTAAGAGTCCTTATAAATTATTAAATAAAAAGAAAATTTACTTTTTTTCGGCGGATACAAAAAATATTTAATCTCGTGTGTTGGAAACATCCGAAGCTTCGCACTTGTGAAAATTTGGATGTTTTCAACACACTCGATGAAATATTTTTGGTATCTACCCCAAAAAAGTAAATATTCTCTATCTATTGATTTCGCGGAACTAAATGGCCATGCATACTCGTTCATATATTATTCTTCATGAACCATATGGGAGCATCGCGATATATATAGCTCACTTGTGCCAAAGGCTCTAAAGCTGCTTATGCTATGGGCAAGGTCTGTCAACCATTGTCGTTGGTCAGCATTTTCAACGGACCTCCTCTGAATCCTCTTGGCAATTTTCATGATCACGATAACATATCCGTGCGACAAGGTGCATTCTTTCATATCTCCATAGCGGTCAATTTTCTGATGAAAATTTGTCATTTTATTCTTACTTTTACTCAAAACATGGATTGCAGGTGCTCGTTAGAACCGCCTCATTGAGGCGGTTCTAATGAGTACTCACAACCTATGCCTTGGAGCAGAAAAGAAGAAAAATAATGTTTTAATACCCCGTAAACCATAAAGAGGGGTTTGCGGGGGTGACACGGACTTGTGAACGTGAAGAATCCAAATTCATCCGAAACATTCATTATTTGGGACAATATGCATATTAAGACTGACGTGGATAGACTGCTGAGAAATATATTCTTGATTAATGTGTTTTATAAGGCATCGTGCAGTGGCATTACGAAAACACGCCTATACAAATACATTGTAAACTTTACCGGCGAAAAAAATAAAAAAAAAACGAAAATTTTAAGAAAAATTCTGATATTTTTCTTATTTCTGCTCAAAATATAGACTGTCGGTACTCGTTAGAACCGCCTCATCGAGGCGGTTTTAACAAGTACCCACAATCTTTATTTTAGAGAATAAGACAAATAAAGTTTACCCTTGTAAACCTCAGTTTTACTATACATTGCGGATATAGCGACAATGTACTGCTGCAATAGCTGGCCACCAGGCTTATACTAGTTACAGAAGACACTGACGCAGTAGTCTAAATTCGTGGGTTGTTGTCTATACGACGTGTAGTTGGCGAGCAGTTATTGAAACGGGTTTTGCAAAAACGTATACCTTCTTATTTCTACTGAGGAAATAATAGTAAATGACTAAATATTCTAATTTACCATTTTTGTGACGCGGAAAACAAAAAGGTTAGACAAGTGAAAGAGTAAGATCATTTACACATAAACGATCAATCAATATTTTGGTAATTAGTGAAATATACATTAGTACATTTCAGTGAGATCTCAACCTTTAAACAGATATATTGTTTGAATTATACTGACTGTGGAAATACCTAAGACCTACTCATTTATGGACTAAAACAAAACCCAAATAGTGAGGGTCATCAAATACTAGAAAACATGTAAAAGCACCATGAGTAAACCATTGAACAGATTTCCAAAATTTTGATTGGTAGCTTGAGCAAATTGACGTTTAACATTCTGGACAAAAGAACCTAAACTTGTCAATGAGAAGCTGTTTCAGACTGAAACCACACTGAAGAAAATATGGACACCAGACCATTTAAAATACGAATTTTACTGGTCGGCAAGAAAGTGGGAGACCTTGGTATGAAAACTCTGGAATAAATGTTACACATTAAAACAATACAAGATAAAGCGAAAGGAAATTTCAAAGGAGCTAATTTTGTGATAGAAACCATCTCAGAGGCCTATAAAAGAAATAAAAACGGTAAAGTATCGAAAACAAATCAACTGAAGATGTTCTGTCACACATTCAATACTTGTTTGCTAAGTATATAATTATAATTTATAAGTTCCTTTTTATTGGATAGATTACACCATGATAGCACTATTTTCTGCATTTTTCACTTATGACATTTTTCGAATCCTTTTCGTATTTGGCATTTTATGTTAAAGGACTAACTTTTTGTCGTTTATTATAAAAGAAATGTCAAATTTATGTTTAGTCCCGGAGATTAGGTTGTCTACCAAATTAGCACCTAGGCTATTATAATGCGTTCATGGAACTTATTTGATACTGGTACATCGGAGACTTGATACAGCTGTGGTAATCCCTTGGTTCATCTTCACATTAGTTTACAGGTCTGCAACTATGTGTGAAGCAATTATGCAGTCATTTAGCATCATGGCCAATCATTTACCTCATGTCTAAGAGAAGACTATGCAACTTTTGAGAAGTATACATATTTAATGAATGAAAACACAACCAGTATACTGCTGATGACTTTAACCCTTTTTGTACCAAATGGAATCTTCCTCCTTATATATAGCAGGAGTCTATTTCAAAATTTGGGGCTGTCAGGTTGTTTTCTTCAAAATTGATTTGGAAAATGGCTAAACGTTTTGCAAACAGTGGAGGCCCTGATCAGACGCCGCGTTCTGTGGCGTCTGATCTGGGCATGCACTGTTTGCCAAGGTACCCCTTTAGGGATTTCCTGTCTGAAATGGGTTAAGTGGGCAAGGGGCTGTTTTAGCAGCCCAGGCACTCTTATTTTCTATATAGATTTCCTGAAAATACTGTACGGCTGGCTGTGTTCAAAGTGATTCAGGTTTTTCCTGAATACGTGTCCACATTACACAATAATTTGTACAAATGTTCTTTGAAGTCACAGCACAAAATTTTGATATCGTATTCCGTTTTGGGTTTAAATGAAACCCACTTAATTTCGTTCTAGAAAATAAACAGTGCTAAATCTTTCTTTTGAACAAGGTAAAAGAAATCTGTGATACATTATCAAAGACCATGTACTTGTGATGTCTATACAGGGAAAAGGGCCATTTTTTAAACAAGTGGTAAAATAGAAGTGAAGGCAATGATCAGGAATCGATACAATTAACCCACACCACCCATAAGAGACAGCAAAGGGAAAGGAGCACAAACATGTTTGTTTGTTTGATTTGAGGTTTAACGTCCCCGTCAACACTGTAAAGGTCATTTTGGAGACGTTGCTTCCAATTTTGTGGGACTTTTACCCGACATTGAGATGAAATGACATCTCAATCCCTGTCGTCCAATGATACCAATAGGGTTTATAAGCATGGACTTGCACTGCTTTGCCTGGACAGGCTTAGATCCTTTAAGCGGTTTACCAGTACTAGTGTGCGGGCCGAATTCAGCTCTGCGTGGAAGCATCATGCAGCCCATATATTTCTTCAAGCCCCTATGGGCGGGGGCTTAAAATGTCAATGTTCCGTCATTAGTAAATGCGACGTTGTTAAAGACGTTACGGGGCGTATCTAACTCATTTGCTTATATTTAATCCAATAGTGGATTTTCGAATTTAACACATGTCAGACGCGGCGTCATATGATAAATACATGTCGTATCCTGCTTACAGGACAGCCCCAACCTTTGCAAACAATGTAGAGCGAGATCAGGATCTGATCAGAATCTTCACCGTTTGTCATGCAGTTTATAAACTGAAAAAAAAAAAAAAAAGTAATTTGCATGGTTGATAGTCAATACTGGGTCTGGCTTAATTTTCAGCAAGATAAGGGTTAATGTTGTTCAAGTGAACCCTGAAAAACTCGTTCCATCCTAAATATTTTTTAAGAGTTAGAACCAAACATTTCATGTTCAGCTGGGCCATTCGTGAGCTTGCTTTCTCTTCTGTTCTGACATCAGTCAAAGGGGTTAATTTTTTTCCCAGCTCACTTGAGTAGAAAACTTGTCTTGTTAACAAATTTGAAAATACTAACCTTGTATACATTTTTGAAGATCAGATCAACATAAAATCTTCTTTGTCCTGTTCGTAAAATTTTAAAATGTCAACAATTGTTGGCATTTTAATATTTTTGAGCAAGACCATTTAGTAACACCGGGTCCAGATTGTTATTCAGTCCCTGCACTACTTTGTCATTTAAGGCTTAAATTTGATTTTATCATTGTAGTTTTTCTGGTGTTCCATGTTCCGCCCAAGGTTACAGCCGGGTATGCCATTAGTGAGAATGACGTGTTCATTCACAGACGCATACATCGCAACATTTGCAGAAACCCACTGCATGATGACACGCATGTACTGGGACCCAGAGCTGCAACAGAGACAAGACAACGGCAGAGTACCAGCGATGCCAGGAGTGCCTGGGTGAAAATAGGAATTGAAATTCAAGAGCTGCAAAACCGGATAGATGAGGTAAGAACATTTACCAAGTATAATGAAACTCCGATGGATCGAATACTGATTTCTCATTTACCATGGCTGTTTCGAATTCGTTATTGAGTCCGATAATTTAATGTTATTAATCAAGTAATTTCGTATTGGCCCAGTTACAGGTCCGAGTTCTGCTGTATTGGCCGGAGGCCGAAGGCCGAGGCCAATACAGCTGACCGAGGGCCTGTAACTAGGCCAATACGAAATTACTTGATTAATGACAGTTTTATTGATTGACGCCATTAAAAACATGTGTTTAATAGTGTTAATATGGATGACCTCCGAACAATATAGGATAGTCAATTAATAATGATATTTATTAATTGATTATCCTATATTACACAAGGTCAATCAATATTAAAAAATCATAAATCATGTTTTTAATTGCGTCAATTAATAAAATTGTCATTAATCAAGTAATTTCGTATTGTCCCAGTTACAGGTCCTCGGTCAGCTGTATTGGCCTCGGCCTTCGGCCTCGTGCCAATACAGCAGACCTCGGACCTGTAACTGGGCCAATACGAAATTATTTGATTAATAACATTATATTATCAGTTACCATCTATATTAATTGCATTGAAACATACTGGCATGATAAAGATATGCTATCAGGACAAGCGAGCTTTATCAAGTCAACCTGATATTGCACTTCTATGAACTGGACTACTGGCAAAAAAATTGGAAAACTTTTAGAGTGTATTAGGGATTAAACTGATACATAGAATGCCAGATTCTTGTCATTTGATATCAAGTTTATCAGGCTTTGCTTCGAGAACGCATTTAGAATCGCTCGGCAAGCTTCGCGATTCTACAAGCGTTCTGCAAGCCTTGCGTAAAACCAAAACCAAAAATATATATGTAAATAAAAAAGTAAAGGGTTCAAGAAGTTCCGCAAAGGAATTAAAGTATACATGAAAGACAGTTGTAGGACAGTTGTAGCAGTGGAATGAAATAATGCAGCGCATTACATACATAATGAGAACATGAAATGTGGAATTAAAAACAAAACAATGATTAGTAAGCAAACGTAAAACTGGAATTAATACCCTTCACTCTCTCTCTCTCTGGTGGGAAGTACAACTTTCTGTTGACTTCACATGACAACAAGCAAAATTTCTTGGTGGCACTCGACTGCAGTGACAAAACCATCGCATGTGTTCTAGCCAACGTTTAAATATATTGCTCTTTTTTATAGATGGCTTCAAGTCTATGTTACCATTACAGACAGCGGTTAGATAATAAAACTATAGACGAGTATGTCATAATGAACAACCCTAATCAGGTAAGATGTACTGCGGACAGAATTGTGTTGCATACTTTGTTTCGAAAGTCGTTCCTAAGAAAATGAAAATGTATATACGCCGCTTGTGTTTTTTATTTTGAAAATTTTATATAATTTTAAGAAAAGTATATTAACGAGTGCTTTAAAATGCGATACGGGGCTTGAAGAAATAGGTGGCTGCATGATACTTCCACGCAGAGCTGAAACCGACCCGCACACGAGTACTGGTAAACCAGATGAGGATCTAAGCCTGCTCGGGTAAAGCGGTGCGTGTCTGACAATCCGTGCTTATAAACCCTATTGGTTTCATTGGGCGGCAGGGTTTGAGATGTCATTTTATCTCAGTGTCGGGTAAAAGTCCCACAGAATTGGAAGCAATGTCTTCAAAATGACCTATACAGTGTTGACGGGGGCGTTAAATCTAAACCAAACAAAGCAAAACAAACAAAAATGGCGATAATGGCATTGAAAATTTCACTGGAGAGGTAAATCTTCGGTACTATAGTCGCAGTTTGCTTTTTACCGCTCTGCTCACCGAAATTTGCGACCATAAAAACACCGATAACTAATCAAAACACTTTTGAAGTAATTTTATAGATATAAAAAGAGAAGTTGTCATTTGTTTTATTACCGTTTACCGTCATCGTTTGGGAACAGTTCCAAGGCGGGTATTCCTTTGTAGTTCCTAATAAGAATCTTATATGAGTGTGATGGAAAATTCCGTCCCGAGGGTCACTGTCCGGCATCACGAGGCTTGCCGAGTGATGCCGGACAGTGATCCCGAGGGACGGATTTTTCTATCCACTCCTCACACCCATATAGGATTCTTTTTCCTTGCATACCTTCCATTTTATAGCGCGGATTTTTATCGGTTACCGACATCCGCCATATTGTGATGACACTACAGGAATGTTTAGTGACGTCACGTAACGTGCTGTGACGTCAACCTTAACGACGGCGCATATGAGTTCGTATTCAACCAGTGCATTTATCAAACACGCGAGAATATTCGATTTTGGGAAAGAACACCAGGGTTAGAACAGAATTTCTATCCCAAGCTAAAACTATGGATTTCCCGTAAATAGTGTTGAATGTCAATAACACTGCAAAACAATACAAACAGTAGTAGCCTATCACAAAACTTAAGGGGAATTGGAACACTTTCAGGGGAGGCAACTCTAGCAAAACTTTACCTGTCTCCCATGTCAATAGGGATCAACTCTTAAAAAAAGGGAAATAATTTGCTCCTGAGGAAATTCTTTCCTTTAAGAGTAGACCCCTTTTTCAGTGCGACAAGGCTTATAGAAAAGCGAACAGGAAGTCCCGAAAATTGTCTCCCTTTGAAACAGGGCGGAAAATCTGCCCGGTGTTCCCATTCCCCTTAACTGCAACATAGCTTGAACTTAACTCTACAAAAAGAAAAAAATATAAGAGAGTTGGAACAACTCACATTTTGGACAGACCTTTTGAGAAACTTTCATATCACCAAAGGTTCTCTGTGGCCTAATGGGTAAGAGCGCTGACTCTGAATCATTAAGTCGCTCATCGCTTTGGTTCGGACCAGGTGTGAGACACTATGTTCTGCAACGGAAGGTCAGGTAGGATTTCTCCGGGTACCTCGGATTTCGCCCACCAGTGATAAACGATCGGGTCGAAATAAGTGAAATAATCTTGAAAGGGCCGTAAAACTAAAACCATCCCAAGCCCATTGGGCTAAGCGCTATTAAACAAAATTTAGTATTGAACCCAAAGTCACAGCTTTCAGGGTCGGATCCAGGATCCACCAAAAGCGCGCTTGGTCCCGTGGGAACGACAACAGTGTAGAAAAGAAAAGTTACACAGGAAAGATCACGCCTCAAGGCGCGGCAAAAGAATGACCGCCTTGGAACGGTACTTCAAGCGATGAGAAAGACTTTTTGATATGAATGCTCACCTAAAACACAAAATTGTGAGACGCCAAGTTCTGCAACGGAAGGCCATGTGTTTTTTTTTTCTACGGGCACTCCGGTTAACGATCAGCTCGAAACATGAGGAATAATCTAGAAAGGGCCAAAAACCACAACCCGACGAAAAATAACAAAAAAAAAAAAAAAAAAAAAAAAAAAAAAACAGCCCCACACAACACACAAAATAACCCGGCCACCTTCACATAACAACAGCGCATTACTATTTTTATTATTTCAGCGAAACATCAATAACTCGAAAACGGACAGTTCTTTTTACCATGGCTAATTCGAACTCCCTAGTCCCCAGAAAAAGAAATCCCACAGCTCACCCAGTTTAAAATTTCGGACAATTGAGTAGGTTTTACTGGTATTATTTTGAACAGGTATGTTGTGTGTACTCATTAGAATCGCCTCAATGAGGCGATTCTAATGAGTACACACAACATACCTTTATTTTACAGAAAGTCAAATATATATAACAGTCATCCCTATAACGCCTTTTGGTCAAGCGTTGTCAATCACATTGACCAAACCTCGTAGTTCAAACTACCCCTGTCTCGAAGAAATTTTCATGGTCCCGAAAATTTTCGAGAAATTGAAGTTTGAGTGTTTGTTTGTTTGATTTGAGGTTAAACGTCCCAGTCAATACAGTACAGGTCATTTTCCTGGTCCCAAAAATATTCGAGGTATTGAAGTTTGAGTGTTTGTTTGTTTGATTTGAGGTTAAACGTCCCCGTCAACACAGTACAGGTCATTTGTAGGTCCCGGAAATATTCGAGGTATTGAAGTTTGAGTGTTTGTTTGTTTGATTTGAGGTTAAACGTCCCCGTCAACACAGTGCAGGTCATTTTGGTGAAGTTGCTTCCAATTTTGTGGGACTTTTACCCGACATTGAGATGAAATGACATTTCAAGCCCTATCGCCCAATGAAACAAATAGGGCTTATAAGTATGGATTGGCCGACTCGCACCGCTTTGCCTGGGCAGGCTTAGATACTCTAAGGGGTTTACCGGTAATCGTGTGCGGTCGGTTTCAGCTCTGCGTGGAAGCATCATGTAGCCCATCTATTTCTGCAAGCCTCAATGGGCGGGGGCCGCAAGTTTGAGTGTTTTATTATTATTATTATTATTATTTTAGGTTGACTCAATAACAGCTGCTTACATCAGGGTATATCAGTTGGAGATGTTATTCAGAGTCCTTGGAGCAAGGGCTGGCGTGGAATGTTGCCTCAGCACCAGGGAGACACAACGTCGCATCACCAATCGTATCTTGTATTTCTTGTTCCGGTTACTTCGACAAAGAAACTCCAGTATCGCGCATCCCAGGTGTAGTCAAACAGTACATGTGACAGGTTCACTACACGTGCCGCATAGAAATGGACCTTCTTGTCAGATACTCAGAGATTTCATATATGTCGCTTTTCGTTATTCTATAGGGGTTCTAGAAGATACAAAAGACTTGTTACGTGGAATGATTTAATATAATAGTCATCTGAACGAATGGCCCTAGATAGTGGCATACCTAGTGTGGTAGCCGTTGCCATGGTAACGAGGATATGGTGGTTACAGAAGGACCATTGAAAGTTCATATGTTCTGCAAATTGAGTAAGAACCAACTTGATATTCTACAAGATATAGCTGAACTTACATGGCTCCAACACTTTAGGACTACTGATTTTTGGGTCGATTGTTTGTCAGTCGACCCAAAGTTACTTAGCATGGAAACTTTTCAGTGCTATAGTCCACGTGACTATCACTATGGAGGTAACTTATTTATAGAAAATAGCAGCGTTAATTTTATCGCAGTGAGGCCAGCGTGTTCCGTAACAGGGTTATCGATAAAATCTTGGCTGGAATCATGGGTTTGGAATGACAAAGAGTGTAGACCCAGATCAGACGCCGCAGAACGCGGGGTCTATACCGTTTGCTTACAGCACAGGAATTTAAGGATCAGACGCCACAAAACGCAGCGTCTGATCAGGATCTACACTTTTGGCTTAAAAACTGGAATTAATGGGCTAAATCTTAGTCCAGGACTATTTTCCCAGCCTACACTCAGAGACAATCGACCCACCAGTACTCTCAGAGCTTTAATTTTCTCCTGCGAGTAGTTTGAGCCAATGAGCATTTATCATAAGCTGGTTCAGGAGACAAATTGGTTATAAATTAGGGATGTCTTTTGCAATATTCTATTAAAGAAGGGTGTGTACATCAGAATCGCCCCGATTAGGTGATTTTAATAAGCACACAATATACCTCTAAGGTGAACCTTGACAAACAGTGCAGGCCCAGATCAGACGCCGCAGAACGCGGCGTCTGATCAGGGCCTGCACTATTTGCCAACATAATTTTCATCGGCAGGACACCCCTTATATGGCAATGGACATGTTCAACATATAGCAATGGAAGAGTCCAAAGGTATACACTGTTTTAAGGACCTTTGATAGCTATAAAAATAACGTTTTGTCCTGAAAGCCATTGTTTATGAGCCATTCGTGTTCGAGTCAGTAACGTTTCACTGTGTTCCCAATGAAGTATAAGATCTGAATTGAATTCTATTCGTATATGATACGGTATAGGGGTCTTTAACCTTCACAAGGGATGGCTCTACCTGCAGGTGTGTGTGTGGGGGGGGGGGGGGCGTGGGGGTTGCTCCAGTTAACGTTCCTGTCCGAATTTGTCTATGAGACTGTGACAGTTATTCAAAAAAAGATCAGAGATGATAAGTGAAGTCTGTGTGCTTGCGTGCGTGCGCGAGTATGTGAGAGAAGTTTATTTACCACCAAATACTGTGGTCCTACGAAGACGGGACTTCGGTTTAAAAACCAATGCGCAAGTCTGAAGAAGCCCGGGATCGAACCCACGGCCCCTGGAGTATATACGTGTATTAGTTCATTGTCGCAACAAGATATCCTGATGTAAGGAAAGTAGGATTTTATGCGTCATATATGTATCTATATGCCAGTATACTTACACAGTCGAACTTCAATGGCCAGAGCACCTTTGATTCAAGATTAGGCTAGTTCATATCATTGCTAGCTAACTTTGGGAAATCATATTCGATCTTTTATTTACCCTTATCCTGCTGAATAAACTGATTTAGCCACACCCATTTCTCATATCATTTGATATAATGTATTTGTCCAAGTCACAAACTGCATGACAAATAGTGTAGATCCTGATCAGATGGTTTCTTTGGTCATCTACGCTGTTTGTTATTTGAGTAGATTCTAATGAGTACATATAACATTGTAAAATATAAAATAAGAAGGAAACATCTTTTGGATATATTGGTGTCTGGATTTACTTGATAATTTCTCATGAACGATTTCGTATCCGAACCATTGAAATTCACTGTATATACATGTGTGGATCTGTCCAGTGATGTAGAAGCCTCCGTGGTGTAGTGGTTATGCTACTCGCCTTGTAAACCAGGGGTCGTAGGATCGATCCCGGGCTTCTCCAGACTTTCGGATGTGTCTTTAAACCGAGGTCCCGTCTCTGTGTGACCTTAGCTATTGGTGAGACGTAGAAACTCAAACTTGCATACACGCCTATAAAGGCATAGCTATTAAATTAAAGTATTACATTTTGCATGGAGGACTAATATGTGATTCGGTTTTGATGCAATAAATGTTTTAGATTTGTATGAAGAGATTGAGTTACTTTCTTTACGATGTTATGCTGTTCTTTGCGTGTGTATGTATTTCTGTCATGATTCTGTTTGAACGAATGTGCATTGTAGTGATTTACCGCTTATGTATACAATAAGCTTGCCCAGCTCGATAAGACCTTAATAATGTTGACAGAGCCGTTAAACCACAGAGATCCTGTTTGGTGGCACTGAATGGAGAATGCATTTTAAGCTTTGAATCACCACCACATCAACAACCCCGTTAATAAATACGGAACCATTGTAAACACCAATTAATATAGAAGAAAACTGGGATTGAAAAGGATACAAGCTGTTTTATTTATTCTTGCTGAAAGACATTAATTGTATAGTCGTTAGAACCATCTCAGTGAGGCGGTTTTAACCCATTCAGTACCAGAAACCCCTAAAGGGGTACCTTGGCAAACAGTGCAGGCCCAGATCAGACGCCGCAGATCGCGGGGTCTGATCAGGGCCTACACTGTTTGCAAAAAGTTAAGCCATTTCGCGAATAAATTTTGAAGAAACACAACTGACACCTCTAAATTTTTAAATGGACTCCTGCTACATATAAGGAGGAAGATTCCATTTGGTACAAAAAGGGTTAACGATTACAAACAATCTGTATATTTTTTGCTGCAGAAACAAGGAACATGTCACAAAAATCTCATATCATTACCATATTACACTCGTGCGACATAGTGCATTTTTTGCATCTCCGAAATGGCTAATTTTCTGATGAAAATCAGTGATATACTGCAAAAATAGGTTGTGGGTGTTTGTTAGAACCGCCTCATGACTGCGGATCTAACGAACACCCACAACCTATATCGTGGAGCAGAAATAAGCAAAATAATGTTTAAACCCGTACACCCCAGTTTTCTCTGTACAAAGTGGTGTTTAGAGGGTTATTCATTACACGGACTTGTTAGCGTGATGTGAAAATTTTAGTTATTGAAATATGATAACTGCACTATGACAGACGGATGCGTCATCCTAATTATGAACTGTCTAAACTTAACGAATCAATGTCCATTACGATAACACATCCGTGTGATATAGTGCATTTTTCAAACCTCAAAAACGTATTTTTTTTCTGATGAAAATTTGTGATTTTTTCCTTATTTCTGCTCCAAACATAGGTTTTGGGTGCTCGTTAGAACCGCCTCAATGAGGCGGTTCTAACGAGTACCCACAACCTATGTCTTGGAGCAGAAATAAGGAAAACAATGTTTACCCCCGTAAACCCCAGTTTTCACTATATAAAGTGGGGTTTAGGGGGGTCTTTATTTCACGGACTTGTTCACGTGACGCGAAAAAAGCTGGATATGAAAAGAAATTTTATCGCTTTACTGTTTTTGTCTTCTTCTTTTTTTTTCATTACGGAAACACGCCTATACAAATACATTGCAAACTTTACTAACAAAAAAAAAAAAAAAAAACAAAAAAAACAAACAAACAAAAAAAATACGAAACTTTTTGGATCATTACGAAAACACGCCTATACAAATACAGTGTTACCTTAATCGCCGAAAAAATGAAATTTTTAGAAGAAAAATTGTGATATTTTTCTTATTTCTGCTGGAAATATAGATTGTGGGTACTCGTTAGAACCACCTCATCAAGACTCACCAAACCCCAGTTTTTCTATATAAAAGTGTGGTTGGAGGGCGCCAGAATTATGTAGGCGTGTTTTCGTGATGTGAAAAAAACAACAACGATATTTTTCTTATTTCTACTCAAAATATAGATTGTGGGTACACGTTAGAACCGCCTCATCGGGGCGGTTCTAACGAGTACCCACAATCTTAATCGAAGCTGTTCTAACGAGTATCCACAATCTATATTTTAGAGCAGAAATAAGAAAAATAAGGTTTTCCCCTGTAAACCCCAGTTTTACTATATAAAAGTGGAGTTCAATGGGGTCAAAATTATATAGGTTTGTTTTCGTGATTTCTAACAAAAATGGTAGGCGCTTGAATAAAACATTAGTTTTTTTTTTCAAAGCGCACTAGTCTGAATCTGAATCGTTACTTGTGACATGTCAAATGGCATTCATTCAACAGGATCTGTGAAAAGGGAAGTTAGTGCCTAGCTCTCGCCAAAGAAGTAATCTTAGCAAAAATGCTAACTTGGTATTGAAGTTAATTGTAAACAACAAAAATGTCAACTGCAACTTGGTCTTATTTCAGCTTGAAATACATAAATACATCGTTAGTGTTTTTGATTATAAAATATAATCGTGGCGCCTTAGATAATTTTATAGAGACCATCTTCACACGAATAATATTATTTTTTTTATTCAGCCTGTTCCGCATGAGCTTCTGCCCTTTTTTCTTATTTTTTTTTATGCTCCCCGAAGAATTTCGAGGGAGCATATAGTCGCCGCTTCGTCCGTGCGTCCGTGTGTCCGTGCGTCCGTCCCGCTCTTGTCCACGCGAATTCTCAGAAACTACTGGTCGGATTTCAATGAAACTTCATGGGAATATTAAGTATCGAAGGTGGATGCGCATTTCACCTGCGTGTTTTGGGTCTATGTTTTTCCAAAAGTTATGGCCCTTTGATGAATTCTGCATGAATATATAGGGTACGGTTCGTGTCCACACGAATTCTCAGCAACTACTTGCCGAAATTCAACGAAACTTCAATGGAAACTTAAGCATCAATAGGGGATGCGCATATTATCCGTGCTGTCTGGTTAGATGATTTATCACAGAGTTATGGTACTTTGTTTAAAGTTGCAAGGTCACTGTGGCTATTTTTAGAAAAAAACTTTGTCATCACTCTGGTGCCTACATTTATTTATGGATTTTAATTATAACTTCACACAAATGTTGGGTATAATAATATCTCGAGCAAGTTTTCGCTCTAGTGCCTACATTTATTGATGGATTTTAATATAATTTCACTCAATTGTTGAGTATGATAATATCTCGAGCAATTTTAAACTTTCAGGGTCCTGGGCTCAAGGTCAAGGTCACTGCGGCTATTTTTTAAAAAAAAAACTTTGTCATCGCTCTAGCGTCGTCATTTGCTGATGGATTTTAATATAACTTCACACAAATGTTGGGTATAATAATATCTCGAGCAACTTCGGTTCAACTTTCAGGATCCTGGGGTCAAGGTCACTGTGATTATTTAAAGAAAAAAAAAACTTTGTCATCGCTGTAATGCCTACATTTATTGTTAGATTTTAATATAATTTCACACAAATTTTGGGAATGCTAATATCTCGAGCAAGTTTGACTTTCAGGGTCCTGGGCTCAAGGTCAAGGTCACTGCGGCTATGTTTAGAAAAAAATGTTATCGCTCTAGCGTCGACATTTACTGATGGATTTTAATATAACTTCACACAAATGTTGGGTATAATAATATCTCGAGCAAGTTCGACTTTCAGGATCCTGGGCTCAAGGTAAAGGTCACTGTGACTATTTTTAGAAAAATCTTTGTCATCGCTCTAGTGCCTACATTTATTAATGGATTTTAATATAATTTCACACAAATGTTGGGTATGATAATATCTCAAGCAGGTTTGACTTTCAGGGTCTTGGGCTCAAGGTAAAGACCACTGTGGCTATTTTTATAAAAAAAAAAACAACAAACTTTGTCATCGCTCTAGCGTCGTCATTTGCTGATGGATTTTAATATAACTTCACATAAATGCTGGGTATGATAATATCTCGAGCAAGTTTGACTTTCAGGGTTCTGGGCTCAAGGTCAAGGTCACTGCTGCTATTTTTAGCTCACCGACACGTAGTGACGAGGTAAGCTTTTGAGATCACTTTCGTCGTCCGTCGTGCGGCCGTGCGTGCGTCCGTTGGTCCGTGCGTGTGTGCGTAAACAATTTCTTCAAACCACATCTCCTCCTAAACCACTGATTGGATTCTGACCAAACTTCGCAGGTATGATCCTTATATGGTCCCCTTTCAAAGTTGTTCAAATGGTTCCGATCTATTGCACATCTAGGTTACAGGAGCCAAAAATAGATTTTTTTCACTGAAAACTTAAAAAATATTCTTCTCTGAAACCACAAGGCCCAAGTCTTTGATATTTGGTATAAAGCTTCATCTAGTGGACTCCTACCAAGATTGTTCAAATTATAGTGCTTGGGCAAAAAATGCCCCCGCTCCGGGGCTCTATGGTTTTACATAGGCTTATATAGGGAAAATCTATAAAAATCTTCTTCTGTGAAACCGCAAGGCCCAGGACTTTGATATTTGGTATGAAGCTTCATCTAATGAAACTCTGCCAAGATTGTTCTAATTATAGCCCTTCTGCCAAAAATGCCCTCGCTCCGGGGCCCTTTAGTTTTACATTGACTTATATAGGGGAAATCTTTTAAAATCTTCTTCTCTGAAACCACAAGGCCTACCGGTAGGCCTTTGATATTTGGTATGAAGCTTCATCTAGTGGACCTCTATCGAGATTGTTCAAATTATAGCCACGAGAACAAAAATGTCCCCACTCCGGGGCCCTTTGGTTGTACATAGACTTCTATAGGGAAAAGCTTTAAAAAATCTTCTTCTCTGAAACCGGATGGTCCAGAACTTTGATATTTGGTATGAAGCTTCATCTGATGGACCTCTACCAAGATTGTTCAAATTATAGCCCTTGGGCCAAACATACCCCCGCTGCGGGGCTCTATGGTTTTACATAGACTAATATAGGGAAATCTTTCAAAATCTTCTTCTCTGAAACGACGAGGCCTAGTCTTTGATATTTGGTATGAAGCTTCATCTAGTGGACCTCTATCAAGATTGTTCAAATTATAGCCCTGAAACAAAAAATGCCCCCGCCCCGGGGCCCTTTTTGGTTTTACATAGACTTATATAAGGAAAATCTTAAAAATATTCTTCTGTGAAACTACAAGGCCCAGATCTTTGCTATTTGGTGTGAAATTTCATCTAGTGGACCTCTATCAAGATTGTGCAAATTATAGCCCTGGGACCAAAACTGTCGCCGCCCCGAGAGCCTTTGGTTTTACATAGACTTATAAAGGTACATCTTTAAAAAATCTTCTTCTCTGAAACTGCAAGGCCCAGGTCTTTGATATTTGGTATGGAGCTTCATCTAGTGGACCTCTACCAAGATTGTTCAAATAATAGCCCTGGGGCCACAAATGCCCCAACCCCGGGGCCCACTGGTTTTACATAAACATATATAGCTCCCGGGGCCATTTGGTTTTGCATATGCTTATGTAGGGAATATCTTAAAAAATCTTCTCTGAAACCGCAACGCCCAAGTCTTTGATATTTGGTGTGAAGCTTCATCTAGTGGACCTTTGCCAAGATTTTCAAATGACAGTCGAACTTCAATGGCTCGAACACCTTTGAGACCTCTAAAATCTGTCAGGAGGTATATCGAGATACTTTTACACATCTTTTCGGTGTTCGATAATGAATATGTATGCTGTGTGTACTCATTAGAATCGCCCTATCGGGGCGATTCTAATGAGTACACACATCATACATTTGCAAGATAAAAGACTAAAATCTCCTTAATTATCCCCCACCTATTTCTTATGTAGAGGATTTCGCTAGGGGCTCAAGAACGGGTTCGACTCATCCATGGTAAACGAGCCATCGGTGTTCGGGCCATCGAAGTTCTAATGTATAGCCTTTGTTGATGTTTGACATGAAGCTTCACCTTTAAGACTCTCGTGGCATTATTTGACATCAAAGAGTGCAACGTTTCTGACGTCCCCGCTCATGGTTGTTCACATAAATGTTTTTCAGCGCTTTACATACGGTGTAAAAAGCTGCAAATTTAGCTTTAGAAATCAACTTCAGAGGCAATACTCAATTATTCCAACGAACATTCTAATCAGGAATGTCCTAGGTTAAAATTTCTTAAAATTTATCTAAATAAATAGCAATAAAATAACTTTCCGTTCGTTGCTTATTTTATTTTATTTATTTATTTATTTATTTTTTTTTTTTTGGGGGGGGGGGGGGTGAGGGGTGGGGGGGAGAGGTGTGTGCGTGTGTGGAGGGGGTAGATGGTGATGTTCGGCCGGTACGAAGGTTTTTTTTATTGTTTACGCTTACAAATAAAGTACCTGCAGCGAAGGTTCGGTCTTCATATTATGGGTCAGTAGAAGGGAAAAAAAAAGGTCACTAACGATTATTTTAGATTGATCATGAAATCTTTTCTACGGTCATTCTCTCCCTTCCGCTGATTCAAGAAGGGCAGTTGTCAGTTTCTGGCGAAAGAATGTGCACTGTACTGGTTAACCGCTTACGTATAAGCTTGCCCAGGAAAGTGTTGATAGGTAAACTGACCGGCTCAAAAATGACCTAAATAGTGTTGACTGGGCCGTTAAACTCCAATACAAACAAACAAAAACTAACGATTATTTTAGAAATAGATCACCTTTACATTGGCTTTTAGTTACAAATCACGGTTTGGAGTTATTTGTATAGTAAGCAAATCACGAGCGCATAGCGCAAGTAATATGTCTTCTTACGTCTGACCGGTACTAACTAAAATCGATAATAATTGTGTTGTTTCCTTCAAAATCGTCAAACCTTTCGCCATTTTTCGAAGAAATCCCACCGACACTATTGACTGAATCCTATATACAGTTACATTCCGCTATTACCTAAAATTAAGACTAATTCGGCTTTAAAAAAGCTTAAGACTAATTCTGCTTTAAAAAGCTTATTTTGAAGGATGCGCTTAATCTGTCTTTGTGTTTTCTGCCCAAGGCATCCACTGGTCAAGTACCACCTTTGGGACTGTTCAAAAGTGGTCTTTAAGACCACTTTTGAACAGTCCCAATGGCGGTCTTAATATAGGAATTTTACTGTATTTAATTCTTTTTGTAACGTTTCTGATGTGTCAAAATGACGTTGCATTTGCACGGTGTGGATCAGGTGAGCGATCCAGGGCCATCAAGAGCATCTTGTCATGTTTTTGCTCATCATATAAGTTTTCGACACGCCTACAATACCAATCTGTGGCTGCCGGGACCAACAATAGCAAGCAGTGTAATAATTACAAATCATTAAGTGAAACTTGATATAACTGATAGAAATGCACTATCATATGCGATTGAATCCTACTGATTCTATTAGTTTAGCTAACGTGACAGATATTTTAATCAGCAAATTGGTTAATCTCATATACAACCATGAATTCATTTTCCTCCGCAGTGAAGGTAAATTGTTTTTGTCATTCGGTCGTCATAAAATAACGACATCAGAAAGCTTAGCCAAATAACAGAACTGATAGTAGAAGATGCGATGCATGCCGCATTATGACAAGGAGCTAATGCCAGGCTTGTCTTGAAAGTCATGCAATTGACTTAAGCCACGTCGTGAAAACTGTTTTTGAAAATGCTGAGATGTTGAAATGTTTTTGTATGCGCGTTCGCGCAGCCTCATCCACTACGATATCACATTCCTGTCACAAAATGGCGCCTTGCTAGAAGTAGCATTTTTTTGTATGAAAATAATATACATTTTTCTTATTTCTAGTCCAAACATAGTTTGTAGGTGCTCGTTAGAACCGCCTCATCGAGTAGCTGTCCTTTGGGCTTTCCGCTATTGATGTTTCCATTAGGATCTGGTTATTTAATATTTGTGTTTCTTTCACTTTGGTGTCTCTGATGGGAGGTGTGGGTTAATTTTATCGATTACTAATCATTGCCTTCACTTCAATTTTATTGATCAAAATCCCTTGAAAACTGTAGGAGTTGCGCAGACAAGAACTTCTGTTGATAAAATGGCTAAAACTGACAAAAGGTCAAAACTCTAGTAAAAATCAGTCGAGCATGGGCCACGATAAAATATGATCATCTTCAGGTCATTGGAACAATAACTGGAAAGTGTCATCAAAATCCCTTGGAAACTGTAGGAGGAGTTGAGGAGACAAGAACTTCTATTGATAAAATGGCTAAAACTGACAAAAGGCCATAACTCTAGCAAAAATCAGTCGAACATGGCCTCGATATAATATGATTATCTTCAGGTAATGGGAACAATAAAGGACAAGTTTTATCAAAATCCTTGAAAACCGTAGAAGGAGTTACGGATACAAGTTCGTGCCTAAGGCTGGACGAACGGACGGACGGACTGACTGACTGACTGTCGGACCCATTACTATAGTCCCCTTCGACTGACGTCGGGTGAGAAAAATGGTTCTGAACTTTGACTTAGACCAGTTCAATACTGCACCAAACTTTTAGGTAAGTGCAGATCTTGATTTTTTTCTTGGCGCCGCCCCCCCCCCCCACCACCACCACCAAAAAAAGCGTATAAAAATGGGCATTTTGTAATCTTAACTTGCTTAAATTAAGGCAATCGATGTATAACATACAGCAATAAAATAAACCTTGCACCCCATATGTTGTAAATGTACCTATCCAGAAAGATTCTGTTCATAAATGAATGGTTTAACAGTACAGCTCGATGTCTAACTTGATTGGCTTATTAAAATCACGTGGACAATAACAGTAAAGCTGCTGCAGTATAATATATATTGGGTCGATTGATATATAATGCACCGAAACTCACAACTTCCAGTGCCAGAGATATGCAGAATCAGCTTGGATAAACTTCGCAAGTTGGTCGAACTTTCAATTGCATAAACAGTGAAATACCGCTATTAAGACCAGCTAAAATAAAAAAAAAATATACATCACGAAAACTTTGACCCCTCGAACCCCACTTTTATATTGTAAAACTGGGGTTTACAAGGGTATACCTATTTCTGCTCTAAAATATAGATTGTGGGTACATTTAGAACCGCCTCGGTGAGGCGGTTCTAACGTGTACCCACAATCTATATTTTGAGCAGAAATAAGAAACATATCACAATTTTTCATCTTAAAATTTTCGGGGTTTTTTTCGGCGATAAAATTTACAATGAAATTATATAGGCGTTTTTTCGTAATGTATAGCTAGCCGTCTCTGGGCAATGGGGCTAGGCTACACGTTTTGACAATATTAGTTAAAGCACATCCCCCAACAACATATGTTTAATTGCAAGACGGTAAAACCCCGCTTTTGCGACTGTTCAAAAGTGGCCTTACATGTTTTGAAGACCTTTTTAGAACAGTCCCAAAGGTGGTTTTAACATGGGAATTTTACTGCTTCTATCTTTTTTTAAATGAAACAACAACAAAAAAAAAAAAAAAAAAAAATATTACAGAAATCTAAAACTAACAAAATTTGGCATACGTCAAAGTAAACCAATGATGTGTTGTTGCTAACATCATATTAAAGGTCAAAAGGACAGAGATATTCAATCTGTAAATGCATTCGCACACAGTTGGTCTTTTAACTAGTTTTCGAAAAATAGAGAATTATCTTTTTCAATTTTGTTCCCTTTGCCGGATGTAAATCACTCGTTAAATCTGTTGTGATATTGCTAACAGTAGTAAATCCCACCCCTAGGGACCAGTCTATAATAGAAATGACATCCCTAATCTTGTTTTGCTATTATCCTCGTCTGTAATATGATCTTGTTTGGAGACTTTTGAAATGACATTCTTTCAATAATTGTGTTTGGCATTAATGTCCCCAGTATAGGAGGAGCACTGACTGCTAACTCTAGATCTATGGCTGTGCACTATGATTAGCAAACAAAAACAAAACAAAACTTAAAACAAAACAAAAACAACAACAAAAAAAAAACAAACCACAAACAAACACTTATCAGTAGTTCAAATGATCATTATTAGTCCTCTACTGGTGTTCGCCCGACCGCCTGCCGTCCGTTCACACAACACGGAACCTGAAAGCTGTAAATAACTGATGATCTGTTTGTCCATTAAATGACATTGTATGAGGACTGTCCCAAAATAATGTCACTTTTATATAATAATATTTGATTGTTTCTCTTTTACTGCAAATGTTAATAATCATTTTGACCTACTCTGTCCTTGTAAATTTAGCCACCCACCTGCAAGTCATCCCGTAAGACATTTTGATCCTCCTCATACACGGTGGATGTCTACAGGTTTTATACTGTCGGTATAAGGCAGTTCTTCCGTCGCGGTTTATTTTGTTATAGTTCGTCTTTGAATGTGTGTATCGCTTATATTGTTTTGTTTTGGCTAGCGAACTGGCTATTTTGTGGTAAAGTAACTGTCCTTTTGGCATTCCGCTATTGGTGTTTCCATTGGGGTCTAAGTATTTCATGTTTGTGTTTCTTTCCCTTTGGTGTCTCTGATGGGAGGCGTGGATTAATTGTATCGATTCCTGATTATTGCCTTCAACTTCTTTTTTTTTTTTTAATCTGAGCAACCTACCCTTCAGTATGTCGGCCCTAATTTCAAGCCCAGTCTTTTATGTATACTGTAATGAATAATTTTTAAGGAAATGTACAATGTATAAAGGTCAGTGAAATGGCGAGCAAGAGGTTTACTTGTGTTATTCCTTACTGCTCACCATATCGACACAAGCTGGTTTTGAGCACTCATTTCACGACTGGTGCGAAATAAAACTACACTGACATGAATTTTGGAACAACCTCTTTTTACACATTTTAATACCCCCCAAACGAAGTTTGAGAGGGGTATATAGGAGTCATTCTGTTGGTTGGTTGGTTGGTCTGTGTATCGTCCGTGACACATATTTTCTTGTTATACGAACCACTTCCACATATCTCCACCTTCGATTTCATCGAAAAGCATGTAAGAAATGTACTTTCTGAATCCTTTTTAGACCCCCACCTCCGGAGGAGTTTATGTATTTACCCGTAGTTCGCCAATCTGTTCCAGCCATCCGTTCACACGATCTGAATCATACGATAACTGGAAATCTGCTGTCATTTTGGTTGAAATGGTGGAGTGGAAATTATGTTTCTTTTAACCCACTGTATGCGGGAGAGACACCTAAAGGGGTATATTGGCAAACAGTGCAGGCCCAGATCAGAATGCGGCGTCTGATCAGGGCCTACACTATTTGCTAACAGAATATACCGTCAAAATAGAATAGAGATGAAAAATAGGCCTAGCACCCTTATATGACAAATGGACTTGTCCAACATATAGCATTGGAAGATTACAGTAGTATAAAATGGGTTAATATTGCTGTCTACAGATACGTGGAATGTTATTGCATAATACAACAGTACTATTGCCAAATTTCAAAGCGATATTTCAACATAAAAACAAAAACTGCATTTCAACAAGCATTTTTTTTACTGATCAAATCCTCATTCCAGCATAAATACAAACGTGCAGAGCTGTTATAAATAAAGTCACGTAGTAAGGTTTCCATTAGAGAATAACGAACATACCACAGATAGAAAATGAGATGTCTCGGTTGCACGAGTCTTCGTTCAATGGCCGCCCACATCGACAACCCCACCACCTGGCGTGCATTTGAGCAGTTCAAAATCCCACAATAGGTTCAAAGATACCAAAGAAAATGGTAACAGGACACTTCGGCCCCGAAACCACCTCGGCCCCTAGACACATCGGCCCCTAGACACCTTGGCCCCAAAACCACCTCGGCCCTACATAAATCTGAAACCCTAGACGGGTCGGCCCCCTGGACACCTCGGCCCCTAGACACGTCGGCCCCATATACCTAGACACTTCGGCCCCACTTTGCTTTTCACACGGCTAAACGTCCCCGTCAACATTGTATATGTCATTTTGGAGACGTTGCTTCCAATTTTGTGGGACTTTTACCCGACATTGAGATGAAATGACTTCTCAAGCCCTGCCGGCCAATGAAACCAATGGGTCTATAAGCATGGACGTGCCGACTCGCACCGCTTTGCCTGAGCAGGCTTAGGTCCTCTAAGCGGTTTACCAGTACTCGTGTGCGGATCGGTTTCAGCTCTGCGTGGAAGCATCATGCAACCCATGTATTTTTTCAAGCCCCGATGGGCGGGTGGGGGGGGGGGGGGCTATTACAAAATCTGGTAAATTCATTCCTCGAACGGGGCCTCCGGGGCCTATTGGATAAGACGCCGACTTTTAATCATTCGGTCTCTCACCGCTGTTGGTTCGAGCATGGTTCGGGTCACATGTGATACTCCAAGTTATTCAACGGTAGGTCAGGTGGTTTTTCTCCGGGTATTCCGGTTTTCGCCCACCTCTGCCTCTGATTAACGATGGGCTCGATATAAGTGAAATAATTTTGATAGGATCGTAAAACAAAAAAAAATCATTCCTCGGTTTCGTCAATCATGGTGATGATGGGGGATTATCTTATATTTGTTAACATATTTATATATTTATCCGGCCTCGGTAGCTAAGTCGGATGCGCGTCTGACTGGTGATCAGGAGCGCGGGTTCGATACCTACCGGGGTCGGCAACATTCTTTCGTGGAGATTGATTATGAAATATTTTCTACGGTAATTGTCTCGCTCCCGCTGATTCAAGAAGGGCAGTTGTCACTTTCTGGCGAAAAATGTGCACTGTACTAGTTAACCGCTTACGTATAAGCCTGCCCAGGTTAAGTATGGATAGGAAACTAACCGGCTCGAAAATGGCCTAAAATAGTGTTGACTGGGCCGTTAAACTCCAATATAAACAAACAATTTATTTATTTATTTATTTATTTATTTATTTATTTATTTATTTATTTATTTATTAGGTAATTAACAGTGTATAGGTTCACTGAACTAGAACTATCCTTGTAATTAAACCAATTAATATATAATGTATGCATGCAATTAAAAAACTGCATGAAAAACGGTGAAGATCCGGATCAGGGGGCAGAAGCAATCTGATCAGGATCTACACTGTTTGCAAAGATAAGGATTATCGTGTTCAGCGGGATAAGGATTAATGAATTTCAGGTTAGTACACAATTAGCAAAAAGTTTTACAAGAACAATTAATTATTGACTTAAATTAGTAAAGTGTGAAGCTCAATAATCAACCAGGCGTTACTAATCCCTTTTCCCCAAATAAAGAGATCCTTGATGATAAACATATCATTGTTATCAATTTTCACACATTTGATTGTCATTTTACTAGTAGCTCATATTAAAACGGGCAGTAACGAGTATATTGTATACTCCTGACGTCGCTCAACGTCACTCACAAATGCGTAACGCAGCGGCCTGCCCGACGTTGGAAATTAGACAAAGCAGACTGGGACCTTTTTAGGCAGCAACTTAAACACATTAACATATCCCTCGAAGGCACAAATATCGATAAAAGCAATGAGGATTTTGTTTCGGAAATAATGGCGGCATGTGAAAAATCAATACCAAAAACGCAACCCAAAAATAAGCATAAAAACACCCTGCCATGGTGGGATGAAAATTGTAGCGAAGCAGTCAAAAAGAAAAAGAAAATATACTATAAATATAGGAAAAACAAAACAGCCGCACTTTTAGAAGAATATAGACGCGTAAGGGAGGAAACAAAATACCTTTTAACACAAACAAAACAACAAGCCTGGAGGGATTTTGTGTCTACTCTCACATATAAAACAAATTCTAAGAAAATTTGGGACACAATAAAAAGATTTAATGGAAAACCACTAAAACCGGTAGAAGTTTTAAAACAAGGAAACGCAAGATATCACGAAAACAATGAAAAAGCAGAAATCTTAGCACAACACTACCGGAAAGTCTGCAGTAACGAAAACTTAGACCCAAATTTTAGGCGCATTAGGGAAACGCAGGACCCAATGATTGAGCAGGCCGTTCAAGATGCCGATCGCGCTGGCCAGTGCCGTGCATACAATGCGAACTTCTCCCAAAGGGAGCTACAGAGCGCGCTTAATAAGAAAAAGAGCACCGCCCCCGGGGCAGACACCGTTCATTACGACATGTTAAAAAATCTACCAGAAAAGGGAAAAAGTCAACTTCTCGCACTAATAAATAAATCTTGGGACGAGGGGACCCTCCCTACACAATGGAAGGAGAGCACCATCGTCCCAATATTAAAACCAGACAAGGACCCCCACGAGCCGAAATCGTATAGGCCGATTTCACTCACATCAACCATATGTAAAATCACGGAAACCATGGTAGCATCTAGATTAACAGCACACATTGAGAAAAACAACCTCTTAGCAAACGAACAATCAGGTTTTAGAAAACATAGATCTACCATTGATCAAATCACCAGACTGGAATCCGCCATCCGCAATGCAAAACTAATGAAACACTCACTGGTAGCGATATTTTTGGATTTAGAAAAAGCTTTCGACCTACTATGGACTAGGGGGGTCCTCCTAAAACTAAACAAATTTGGAATTCAAGGAAAAATGTTAACCTGGATCAGAGACTTTTTGACTGATAGAAAAATGAACGTAAAAATAGGTAGCGAGGTGTCCGGTTTTTATGAATGCGAGAACGGTTCCCCCCAGGGGTCGGTGCTATCTCCTATCCTTTTCAACCTATTAATGAACACATTGCAGGAAACACTTAATGCATTACCGCTGGAAATATCCATGTTCGCAGATGACGGCTTAATATGGAAAACCGCGAAAAAACCGAAAAGTGCCATTCCTGCATTACAAAAAGCGTTAAATGCCATACATGATTGGGCTACAAATTGGGGCTTCAAATTGTCAACTGAAAAAACAACAGTGGTAGTTTACAATAGAAATTTCGCAGATACAAAGGGCATGCCCAGGCTGACGTATGACGGGCAGGAAATAAAGTACGCCGGTCATGCCAAATTCCTGGGAATGTACTTTGACAGCAATCTAACATGGAGACTGCACATTGAAAACCTGGTGTCCAGGTCCCAGCGGGACCTAAATGTGCTAAGGGCGGTCTCGGGGGCAAACTTTGGAGCGGACAAGAAAACCCTGATCAAAATGTACACAGCACTCATAAGAAGCAAAATTGATTATGGCTGCCAAGCATACGCGTCTGCGGCGCCCTCACACCTGAAAAAACTAGATAGCATACAGGCCACAGCCCTCCGAATCGCTACTGGGGCATACAGGGGAACGCGGAACCTGGACATGGAGATTGAATGCAGCGTCATGCCCCTGCACCTGCGGAGGGATGAACTGCAACTCAAGTACTGGGCCCGCTCAAGCAGTCTTAGGGAAAGTCTCCCCATAAACGAAATGATCGCCGACACGCCCAATCATGTTAAAAGAAATAGGTTAAGAGGAAAGATCCCCTATATTATAAAAGTCCAGGACCTAATTAAAAACCATGACCTCGAGCAGGTCAAAACAGCGGAACAAACATATCCGAAGTTTTTAACTTAAGAAGCCTATGCGCAAAAACAACACTAACGGGTGTCATAAAGAAAAATGAAACATCACAGAAAAAATGCAATGAGATCGCAGAATCACACATCAGTGAAAACTATAAGCAAGCGCTTAAAATTTTCACTGATGGAAGCAAAGATGCTGACAAAAAAGAAACAGGGTGTGCTTTCACAATACCAGAATTAAACTTCGACCAAAAATTCAAACTTAACCAGCACCTCACAGTCTACACTGCAGAACTTATAGCCATACAAAAAGCTTTGGAATGGATACAGGAACAAAAACCCGATAGTGTTGTTATTCTAACAGACTCATTAAGCTCAATACAAAGCATAAACTCTGGGAATAGCACTACAAGACCAGATATACTGCAGGACATTCATATCCTAATACACAAAATTCTAAAACAAGGTATCACCCTGAACATAGATTGGATCCCCTCCCACTGCAACGTGCAGGGGAACGAGCGCGCAGACACACTGGCCAAAGAAGCTCTGACCCGGGGAAAGGCACTTGACTACCTCCCCACCCCACAAGAAGTATACGCAATCATTAAGGCCAGCATCAAAAAGGAATTGGCGCGCATATGGCAGGGACAACACGGCTTTAGACACTCGATCTGTCAGTCCTTGACCCCGAAATTGGTACAATATAGCGACAGCCGAAAGCTCGATCGCATATATACACGACTAAGACTCGGGGTCAACGGACTAAATGCACACAACATCTTCTATAGCGAGGCCGATCCATTATGCGGGCACTGTGGCGGGGTGGAGTGTGTTCAACACTACCTCGCAGAGTGCCCCGCACACGGCCCCGCCAGAAGGGAACTAAAGGGAGAACTGACAACATTAGGATACCAAGGGGAGATAAACGCGGTTTCTCTGCTCAATCTAAATTCACAGGAAATGAGGGACGCGGTCTTCAAATTCTTTGAGAAAACAAACTACCTGGACAAAATATAGGGGAAAACTAAGGGCGCAGACTAAAATTAATCGCATTGTACCGTAAAACACACCCCGTACGAGAATACATACTTTAAACCAAAATATCTAGAGACCCGAGTTCAGAACAGTAAAAATAAATATTGGAACCGCACCTTAGACGCTACCAACCAAAAAGGGCCGTAGTGATCAAAGGGCGGCCGTCTCACAGCGAAAAGGGGAACAAAGTCAACGATAGGCGCTGTGGTTGCGGCCTCGGCTTTGCACTAAGGAGTGCCTATCGGTGACAGCGATCCCTGGATCACTGTGAGAAGACCATAGCAGAACGGGGCATGGACTCACCACAAGGAAAATCTATGGCCCCGACCCACTCTCCAGAGGGGGTGTGGCAAGCGAGAAGTTAAGACAAGGTGTAGCGTTGTGGTTGCGGCCCACTGGCTTTGCACTTATGAACGCTGCACCAAAGCCCTAGCTGATCGGGAGCCACACAGCCCGAAAGAGGACCACACGAAAGCACGCCGGGACTGGGCATGGACCCACCACAAGGAAAATCCGTCGCCCAGCCCCTCCTGAGGGGGTGAGGCAAACGGGAAGTCAGAACGAGACGTAGCGCTGTGGTTGCGGTCCTTGGACTTTGCACTTAGGAGCGTTGCGTCAAAAGCCTGGCTGATCGAGAGCCACACAACCAAAAGGAAAACGGCACAACAGCACACTAGCAAACAAAGCCTCTCCTTCAGGAACGCATACAGAAAAGTGGGACAGAAATAAGAAACAAGACGCCTTATCACATCTTTTTCTTTCTTTTTTCGCAACTTTCGCTTTCGAATAAAGGATGTACATTATATGGTTACCCAAACGGAATGACCTGGGGGCCCTCAAAAGGCCCTTCTGCATACCACCACGACTGAAAAACCGCATCTTGCCTGGTATATCATACAGCCCTCTGTACTGCCCTTGTCGCATAACATAAAAATCACCAAAAACAGCAAATTGCGCCATGACCGTAATAAAGACAGACGGTCAAGATGGCCACATATCAATACAGACAAGGGCAATTAACTAACTAACTAGGGCATGACTTAGCGCGACCTGAAGGAAGGCTTTTTACACACACAACCACCCACGCGAAACTAAACCAACATACAACCACACTAGATAGGTAGATATAGCGATAGTTGTAGGATAGGAATACAGTAGAGAGGATAGTATAGAAAAGAGAGATCAAAAACCTGGAGTTAGAAGAAGAAGAAGAAGAGTTTTCAAACATTTTTACTTGTGTAAATATGAAACATTAAAAACAAGATCGCATAGGAGCGCTCGACTGCGCACGTGCGCAGGCGGACGCTTGTATGCGACCTACATGATTATATAACAATTTGCACTAACCACTTTGACTAAAGAGATTGGCAAACGTTGTCTCGGGTCCCCAAACGGCTAGGCAAGAATACTTTTATTTCTACTATGATGCCTTCCTACACGTAGGATGCGATAGTGATATGCAAACATGGCGACACAAAATGACTCTCCTACGGTCCCACAGAATACGATATCCTGCGTCGAGGAGGGCATCGCCTTTTCTTAACTTCAAACGAAAAAGCATGAAAGGGGATTGACCTACTTTCCACATCCTCCGCGATAGAGGTCACCCACTAACTAAAATAAATACGAATTTGGGCCCGAGACGGCGGAAGCCAACACACCATGTTACTATTTTATATGTTGTATGTACAGAAGAAACAAAACACAAATATAATCTTCAAGCACAACCTTGCAGGTACAAAAATTGTCCTTCCCAGCAACTGTGGGCGGATGGGCTTGTCCCAAAAAGGACAACAACACAAAGGAGATCGGCTAACGTTGTCTCTGGCCTCCAAATGGCTAGGCAGGAATACACTTTCCTCCTATGGTGCATTCCTTCACGTAGGATGCGTTAATGATATGCAAACATGGCGACTGACCCACTTATGGTCCCGCAGAGTGCGGCATCCTACGTCGAGGAAGGCATCACTTTTTCTTAACTTAAAACGGCAAATGCATAAAAAGGGATTGACCTAATATGCACATCCTCCGCGATAGACGTCACTCATTAACATAATAAATACGAGTACAAGCCCGAGACGGCGTAGGCCGGCACTTCAGGTTATTATGTTACATATTGTATGTACAGATAAACCAAAAAAAAAAAACAACAACACAAAATATAAACCACTAGCTTAATCTTGCAGGTACAAAAACTGTCCTCCCCAGCAACTGTGAGCGGGTGGGCTTGCCCTAAAACGGACAACGCCACCTTTAAGGCACAAGAAAAACAAATAAAACAGGTCCGTGGCGGGGTAAGCACATCCGCCCGCATATATACTTAAAAAATAGACCACTCAACAAGATGGGGAAACAGACCAAACAATGTAAAAATGTACATACGTTACATAAATATACAAAAATCAATTAAAAAAAATAAAAAAACAAAAATACCAACATCAAAATTGACCATTTCCTGCTCTGACACGGTTCGGCATATTGACAAGCAAAAAATTATAACGTCGAGTAGAAGACAAAATGGACCGACTGCAGCGGACTTACGATAGACACGGACGGACGGGGCTGGAGCCGAGCGATGGTCTCCCCATTCACCGGCAACGTGGAATGGGGGTAGCACCGAACGGCTAAGGTGTAGTGCCAGAATGGATTAGTTTCCTGGGACCCCACCAGCTGACGACCCGCGACACGGGGAAACTGGAAACAACAACATATATTGTATACTTTAGTTATTAGTCACTTCCTAATGGTGTGCCCATACTACAGAAATCTACGACATAAATATTTGAAATCATACTATTGTCATTGGCCAACGCCTAATAAATTTGACGATTTAATGTGCAAAACGAACAAAAATGTAATATGCAATGTTGCTAAATTTATCTATGATGCTTTTGACTGAAGAAAACAAGTGCTGACGTTTAGTTAGTTTTCTTTTTGTATATTATATAGGGGGTCCTACACGAGTGGCCATTTCATATGATATTTATGAAACGAGCCTTCGGCGAATTTCATAAATTTCATATGGAGTGGCCACGAGTATAAGATTATAATTTATCATATGACCGCTTTAAATAGGATTTATCGCCTTGAATTTGAAAATTTTTGGCAAAAATGCATTGATGACATGGACGTCGCCATGACGCTATTTAATCTCGCCAAGGTGTCAGTGCGCGCGTGGTCATGCGATATTTATTACACGACGTTTTCCACTGCTTATCAACAACGTCATATGATAAATAAATATATTATATATGATGATGATGATGTGTGTGTGTGTGTGTGTGTGTGTGAATTCGGGTTTAACGTCGCTTTCAACAATTTTTCAGTCATATCACGACGTAGTCTGGTTGCGACAGGGAGCTCAATGCTCACGTTTATAGTGCTGCCTCACTGAAGTATCATGTCCCAGACACATTACATGGTACCACACCCAGTCACATTATCCTGACACTGGATCGACCAGTCCTAGCTCTACCCCGTAAATCTGAGTGCCAAGCGAGGAGCAGCTAGTACCATTTTTAACGACTTTGGTATGTCGCGGCCCGGGATCGAACCCGAGACCTCCCGTTCCCCGGAGCGGACACTCTACCAACTGAGCTATCGGGGCCGGTAATTATTATATATGATATACAATCTGGTAGAGCTCCTCTGAAAATATGCTCTTCAATATGCTGTGTTATGCCCTCACCACTGTATATGTTTTTTGTAGGCTATAAGCATTGTAGATGTGCTTAATGCTGAATAAACTTATGTTATGTTATGTTATGTTATGTATACTTTAGTTATTAGTCAAATTGCTGACTATCAGCCACTCAATTTACTTGATACACGTGTACTACATTTATATATTAGTGGCAAACAGTGTAGATCTGGATGTGCACTGTATGCAAAGTCTTCACTGCGAATTGTTCAGTATGTTTCCATTGTTATTAATTTTCACACATTTAGAAATTCCTATTGTCATTTCAGCTCATATTTAAAGACGGACAGTAACAAATATACTGTATAATTTATTTATTTATTTATTAGTCTCATTTCTGACTATCAGACCCTCAGATTACTTGATACATGTATATTGTATTCATTTAAAATTGGCAAACTGAATGGCAGTGTAGATCCAGATCAGATGGATCTGGATGTGCATTGAGTGCACAGTAGAAGTAAAACAAAGATCAGGAATCGATACAATTAACTTACTCCACCCATCAAAGACACCAAAGGGAAAGAAACCCAAACATGAAGCGACCAGACCATAATGGAAACCTAATCAAAGGAAGGCCATTAGGACAGTTACTTTCCCACAAAATGGCCAAATGGCTATCCAAAATAAAAAGACACAAGTGATACACACAGTAGGTAACAAGCAAAGTCTTCATGGCCCTATATATTTTTGTAGATATTCACAATTAGAACAACCCCGAGCTAAACGCCACTTTTCGTGATGCTGACTCAAGGTCAACGTCACGGTTGAAGGCGGCGGGGGATTAGCTGTCCTTCAGAGTGTTGGAAATGTCGTGTACGCGTTGTTATTTTTATCATAAACGTCTCATTGGTCATTTGTTTTTTTATATTGAAATAAAAATAGCAATATAATAATTTGGTCTTATTTCCTAACAACTTAATAGAAGATTCCGTAAAACCAAAATTATGTAACGAAAAGTTGATAACAATTTATATTTCTTACTTCTGCTCGAAAACATAGATCTTTGATACTGATTCAGTAGTTCTCAAGGAGATGGTTTATCGCACAGACCTGTTAACTTATATGAAGGATCTAAGAAATGACTAGTTTGAACAAAGATTAATATTAAACTAGTTGTGATTAAAGGTTGTCACAGATGCATTCTGATCAGTCCTGCACATTGAGACGGTTCTAACCAGTACACACAATCTGTAACTTGGAGCAGAAATAAGAATTACGAAAACACGCCTATACAAATGCATTGTAAACTTTGCCGCCGAAAAAATGAACAATATAAGAGGAAAAAGTGTGATATTTTTCTTATTGAGCAGAAATAATATAAATAAGGTCTACCCCTGTAAACCCCAATTTTACTATATAAAAGTTAGGTTCAAGGGGGTCAGAATTATAAAGGCGTGTCTTTGTGATGTAAATAATGTATGCCCCTATGAGCGCCAGTTTTTTCCCATATAAACTGGGGTTTAGCGGGTTATTCATTACACGGGCTTGTTAACATGATGTTTTGTTTGTAATATTTGACGTTTAACGCCCAAATCAACACTGTATCGGTCATTTTGGAGACGTTGCCTCCAATTTTGTGGGAATTTTACCCGACATTGAGATGAAATGACATCTCAAGCCTTGCAGCCCAATGAAACCAATACTGTTTATAAGTATGAACGGTCCGACTCGCACCGCTTTTCCTGGACAGGCTTAGAAACTCTAAGCGGTTTACCAGTACTCATGTCACAGGCTGTCGGTTTCTTGAAGTCCCGATGGGCGGGGCTGATTTTAACTTGGTATAAATGCCCATACCCTAACAGATATCAAAAGTGGGGCCGAGGTGTCTTTGGGAGCGAGATGTCTAGGGGCCGAGGTGACAGTGGGGCCGAGGTGTCTAGGGCCGAGGTGACTAGGGCAGAGGTGTCTAGGGCCGAGTTGGTTTTGGGCCGACCTGTCTAGGGGCCGAGGTGGTAGTGGGGCCGAAGTGTCTGGACACCATTATGAACTGCACTACTGAAAAAGATATGTGACATGTTCGCCGTCACCACACGGCACTTAACGCCCGCCGAAGCGAAGTGAAACAAGTCGCCCAGTGGGCAAAGATCGCTCACCCGAGAAATAACACAGGCCAAGGTCAGATTCAAGCCTAATTCGATTTCATTTGAGACATTGTTTACTAAAAGTTTCAAAAAGACCCGATCGAAAAAAAGTGAGAAAAAATGGATACACCATATTTCGCTTATATTTATGCTCAAGCGCAGGTAACAAAGCCCTTGGTCTTGAGAGGCCAACATTCGAACTCCTCTCCCTCCTGGTTATCTGCAAGTTTGATAAAGATCAGATCAGAAATGGCTGAGAAAAGTTGGAGACATCGTTTTTCCATTGTAAGCCATGGTAATGTTTTTCACGCTCAAGGAAACGTAATTGCGAAACCGGTTATCAGATTCAAGCCAAACTCACTTGAGATATTATGGTAGTCCTTGTTTACTAAAAGTTTAAGAAAGAGCTGTGAAAAAGTGGAGACACCATTTTTCTCTTATACTTATGCTCAAGGGCAGGTAACTCCAAAGCGGTTGGTCCTGTGAGGCCCAAATTAAAACTCGACTTAGACTGTATGCCTCGCCTGATTATGGTTATCTGCAAGTTTGATATAATCCTGTTCAGAAATGGCTGAGAAAAGTTGGATACATGGTTTTCCCATTGTAAGCCAAATTCGAACTCATTTGAGATACTATATTTGTCCTTGTTTGCTAAAAGTTTCAAAAAGATCCGATCGAAAATAGCCGAGAAAAAGTGGAGACACCATTTTTCGCTTATGTTTATGCTCAAGGACAGGTAACTCCAACGTCGTTGGTCTTGTGAGGCCCGAATTCGAACGCGACGTAGACTGTTTGCCTCTTCTGGTCGAGAAAAGTTGGAGACGTCGTTTTCCCAATTATAAGTCCATGGAACGTGTTTGTTTCCATGGCAACCGCAGTTATGATCAAAACTAGTCCAAAACCTAATGCAGTCAATCTCCTAACCCAGTGATGCTGCACATAAAATTTGATCAAGATTGGCCACGTAACTGAGATATTTTAGTTCAGAGGTGTGGAGGACGTACGACGGACGCCGGATGCCTGCCTATGTTATAAGCTCACCTTGTGAGCCTTAGGCTCAGGTGAGCTAATAAACCAAAATGATTTTCTTTGCAAACAAGGAAAATAATAGCTCAGCCGGGACACATCATAAGCACATTTGAATAACACACCCGTGTGACATAGGGAATGTTTCATACCTTCAGCACTGTCATTTTCATGGCGAAAACGTGACCAGTTTTCTTATTTCTGCTCCAAACAAAGATTGTTGTTGCTCGTTAGGAACTAACGAGTACCCACAATCTACCAAGCAATTAGAAATAAGAGGACCATGACGGTCCTATGTCGCTCACCTGAGCTAATAGACTTTAAGTTACATACAACTATAGCCTCCACTACAGGTCGCCTCCAATAAACTGTTGGCAAGGATACACCATACTAAGTTTGACAAAATTTGATTGATTCATTTATGAGATAGGGTCCAGACGAGCTAAACGGACAGTTTTTTGGGCCTGTGCCCTTGATAAAGGGTCAAAGTCACCAAAACATAATCAAATCTTATGTGAAACATTGTCAGTTTTTGAAAATCATCCAAGCTTTTATTCCTAAAATAAAAATAGTTTTTCCAGCAATCAAAGGACATAACTATGATAGATAGGGCAAACTTGACAGTTTTCAAACGCACCTCAAACGTTACGATTAAGTAGGTCACAGGTCAGGGTCAAGGCCACAGGTCATAATTTTTTTGTACAAGTCCGAAGCCTTTGTCAAAAGAAACTTACATGCCAAATATGAAGACTGTATCTCAAAGGGTTCAAAAGTTATGATAAAGTAGAGCATAGGCCAAGGTCAAGCCCTCAGGTCATTTTTATATGCATCGAAGCCCTTGTCATAATTAACCTACGTGCCAAATATGAAGCCTCTATCTCAAATGATTTAAAACTAAGTAATAAAGCAGGTCATAGGTCGAAGTCACAGGTCAAAACTTCTGCATTGGTGGGAAGCCCTTGCCACAAGGAACCTAAATGCAAAATATGAGGGCTCTATCTCAAACGGCTCAAAAGTTATGAAAATGTGGATCACGGGTCAAGGTCAAGGTCACAGGTCAATTTTTGTATGATGTGGAAGCCCTTGTCAGAAGAACCCTAATTGCCCAATATGAAGGCTCTAAAGGTTTTTCTATGATTTTATCTAATGATCTTCACTTTTCCCGACATAACTCATATTCGAACTTGACCTACATATTGACAAATGATAATTATGAGCAAGTTTGATGTTGATTGGATTAAACCTATGCTCACAAGCCCCCAGTGGAAATCTTTCCACTGACCGTTCCAAGGCGGTTCTTCTGTGGCGATTTATTTATGTTGTTGTTTGTTAGTTACTGTGTGTGTCACTTGTGTCTTTTAATTTTGGATGGCCATATGGCCATTTTGTGGGAAAGTAACTGTCCTTATGGCCTTCCTTTGTTTAGGTTTCCATTATGGTCTGGTCGCTTAATGTTTGTATTTCTTTCCCTTTGGTGTCTTTGATGGGTGGAGTAAGTTAATTGTATCGATTCCTGATCTTTGTTTTACTTTTACTTTATCACGATTTGACCAACCATGATCCATATTCAAACTCGTCCCAGATATTGTCAAGATAATTATTCTTACCAAGCTTAATGATGATTGGACCAAAACTGTGGCCTCTAGAGTGCTCACAATGTTTTTCTGTGATTTAACCAACTGACCTACTTTTGATTCGACATAATACATGTTCAAACTTGACCATGTTCTTGTCAAGCTGATCATTCGTACTAAGTTTGATGATGACTAGTCCAAAACTGTAGCTTCTAGTCCTCACAAGGTTTTCGTATGATTTGACCTACTTTTAGCCTCAACATGACCAATATTCAAGCTTGTCAGAAATAATATCATGATGTTTATTCTGACCAAGTTTGATGACCATTGGACCAAAACTGTGGCCTGTAAAGTGCTCACAATGGTTTCCTATGATTTGGCCTACATGCATACTTTTTGACCCGACATGATCCTTATTCGAACTTAACCAAGATATTGTTAAGATAATTATTCTAAGCAAGTTTGATGATGAATGGACCAAAACTGTGGCCTCTAGAGTGCGCACAATGTTTTTCTATGATTCGACCTACTGACCTACTTTTTGACCAAACATAACCCTTATTCAAACTTGACCGAGATATCGCCATGATAATCATTCTGACCAAGTTTGGTGAGGATTAGGCCAAAACTGTGGCCTCTAGGGTGCTCTCAAGAAAAGGTCCAAAGTAGGCATTTTCAGCAATCTAATGGACTTGACTCTAGAATGTGCTAATCTGCTATATTTGATTGTTTGTTTCCGGCGATGATTAACGTTTCTGACACGACAATTTAGGTCATTTTGAATACATTGCTTTCTATATTTTGAGACTTCTTCGGTGGGAGGTGGGCGGTAATTGTATTGATTCCTAACCATTGCCTTCACTTCTATTTTACCGGACATTGAGATGACATCTCAAGCCCTACCGCCCAGCCCAAAAAAAGCGCTATGCTTTATGGGAAGGTTCGACTCGCACCACCTTAGACCTTCTTAGCGGTTTACCAATACTCAAATGAACGGTCAGTTTCAGCTATGCGCGGAAGCACCATGCAGTCAAATTTGTTTCTATAAGCTCCGATGGGAGGGGGCGATTGTAACTGCCCATGGGCGTAAGCGTAGTTCTGGAATATTGTTGACTGCTTTCTACATTTTATTAAAACACACAGAGGACAATACAGCTGTAAAATTGCCATTGGAAACAAAGATACAGATAGAGAATGAGAATCCATTAAGAAAACACACCCGTGCGACATAGTGCAATTTTTCACATATCCAAAAAGGCCATTTTCCTTATGAAAATCCGTGATATTTTTCTTATAAATACTGCAAACATAGGTTGTGGGTGCTCGTTAGAACCGCCTCATTGAGTAACGAGTACCAACAACCTATGTCTTGGGACAGAAATAATGAAAATAATGTTTACCCCCGTAAACCCCAGTTTTCTCTATATAATGTGGGGTTTAGGGGGGGTCTTCATTTCACGGACTTGTTCACGTGATGCTCGGTTTTACTCAGGTTCTTCATAGTTTGCAGGATTGCCAATGCCTTTTAGCGTTCACAGCAGTACGCTACTTTAAAAATACTATGAGCTCACTGATTTTCGAAGGAAATACAATGAACCAGTTTAAAAGCAAATTGGAACTCTAAGCATATTCTTGATATTTTGATATGATTTGTGAATAGAAAGTAGAGTAGACGAAACAGAAGTAGTCGAAACGAAATACCGTGTTCACCCTGATTACCGCAATATGCGCTTAAGTGTTTCTAATTACTGCAAAAAAATGTAGTAAAATACATGTATCTTTCTCATAATGCCACATTTCAAAGGAATATGAGAGGGGCGTATTTAATGATGCTTGTGTTCGGATTCTCTTTATAAAAGAGAATATTGTGGATGCTCATTTGAATTACCTCAGCAAGCTTATAAAAGCATAATTATATTGGTGGTACTCGTTTGAATGTCCTCGACTTTTCGAGTTAATTCACATGAGTACCCACAACATATACTATTATGAAGAAGATAACATTGCACGGACTGCAATCTGAAGCCTTTGAAATTGTTGACTGTGGGCTAATAGAGGTATGTACGGCAATCAGGTAGAATACGGTAAATATAGGTGATATCCAACTGAAACTGAGTTAGGCCTCACAGTGACCCATAGCTCTAGATAAGATGGTGTAACGAGAATAATTGAATGATTGAATGATTTTTTATTTTATTTCTTCGAAAATGCCTATGTTGTGGGTACTTGCTAGAATCGCCTCGATGAGTCGCTTCTAACAAGTACCTTGTCTTACATGCCATTCTAACAAGGACCCACAGCATAGGTTTCTAACGGAAAGTAAGGAGAATGACCAAATAATCATCCTCGACACTCTCCCTTATCGAAAGCTAGGATATCTGTCTTAGAATGTTCAAGTTAATTTGTTTCCAATCATGCAATTTCAAATGCATAGTCAGTTTTAAGACCACCTAAAATTAAGACTAAATCTGCTTCTAGAAGCTTATTTTGAAGGGTACGTTTGTACTGATGAAAGACATTTTTGTAACGTTTGGTGGGTACTGTCTACCTTAATGGGAATATACACGTAATTACTTTGTTTCTTTGTTCCGTTATTTTATATACTGACCAGAAATAGAAACTAAATTGTCTCTGGCAAAACTTTTAAATGAAATTTCAATTCTAGTATCATCAGTGGCATTTCTGCTTCTCGTTTATTGAATAAAATGTTTAATGATAGCTATGATTTAACGGGTAAGACCACATATTCAAGGCAAGAGTCAAAATCTTAGTGTTAAAGTTTCCATTTTTTTATTTCTTGCTTTTGACTTGCAACGTATACAAAGCACGTTGTAGTCAAAGAACGATTACACACAGATTTTGTGAAAAATGCACTTTTTAACACCCCCCCCCCACCACCTAGACTTTATTTTGAACACCAGAATTGCTTTCAATTGTTACAGGATTTATGTCTATAAATAGCCAAATCCTTAGTAATTTTTAATGATTATCCATGTGTAATGTCAGGAGAGACCATAGTTTCTATTTCCGGCCAGTATAATCATTTTAATGAACTAATGCTTCTTTGGAAGTATCGTTTGTAATTTATTTAGGGGAATGGATACAAATTCAGGACAGATAATTTTTTTTTTAAAAAATGTATTTTGGTGTTCCTAATCAATAGCGGTCTACTCTATTAGAATGACGTTTTCCTGTTGAAGAGTATAGACGTCTTTTATGGAGCGAACACGAAATCAAACAGAAAGCCCCAAAAAGTTATTATTGATGCACGTGTTGCGTTTGAGTTTTTGTGTGTGTCTTCATGTCACAGTCCTTCTCTTCATTAGTGGCCATATTCTTTGTTAATTCCTTTTGCGGAGTTTCTTTTTCTTTCTGTTTTTGGGTTTGTTCTTTTTATACTGTTACTTTGTGGGCGGAAGGGAGTGTTGGCATATTCTGACACATCTCAGGTTTTCGAGAGAACTTTTTTAAATCTTCGCATGCGCCGATCCTTGTGGTAGATAGTTAGTCATGTTGGTTTAACCATTTTATACGGGATATTCCTAAACAGGACATTTGCAAACAGTGCAGACCCTGATCAGACGCCGCACAATGCGGCGTCTGATCAGGGTCTTCACTGTTTACAAAACCTTCAGCCATTTTCAAGATAAATTTCTGAAACTAACTCAACCTCACACCCCTAGGTTCCAAAATGGGCACCTACCATCTGTAAGTGTGGAAGATCCTATTCAGTTCAAAATGGGTTAACCCATTTCAGACTGGAAACCCCTAAACGGGTACCGTGGCAAACAGTGCAGGCCCAGATCAGACGCCGCAGAACGCGGCGTCTGATCAGGGCCTTCACTGTTTGCTAAAAGTTCAGACATTTTCCAAATAAATTTTGATGAAAAAACAACCTGATACCCCTTGAATTTGAAATGGACTCCTGGTATACATAAGGAGGAAGATTCCATTTGGTACAAAAAGGGTTAATGATAAGAGCGTTCCTGGTAGTGTATTGTCATCGATTGATCGGTGTTACTGCGAGGAGACAATATCACCGTTAGATTGTCTAATAAACCCGCTTCAGGTTGATTCGCGACACTGAGCGACACGGTGGGCCAATAATAGTGGACTCTTACGGAATTTGACTCTAGTATAGTAAAACAACTTGCGAATAGAAAAACTTGTTTCGGTTTAGATTTTCTGGGTTTAATTTGACTGTAAATTCAGATTTTTCAAAAAGATTTGATAGGTTATTGTAATTTGCAATTATACAGCAAGTGGAAGTTGGAAATAATAAACAGGAAATTAATAGACAAAAGAAGAAAAAATATAACAGTCCAAGAGAATATCTACCGATTTTCAGAACAAACTTGTAAATAAAATTGAGACATATATATGTAACCTTCGCATTGAATTGAAAAGTTGAGACTCTAAACAGAAAAATATAGACAGGAGGTACGACACCGCTTCTTTGACCGGGTGCAGATCTCTGAAATAGTGTTTGTTCATTGCTGATCTCCATCTTCGACACACCTGCGACAGAACAATGAACTCACAAAAGTGTTGTCAAATCTTAACTTTTACTACTTTCCTGTCCGTGTGTATCTGTATAGCAAACAGTTGTTTTGTAAGGAACTGTCCACCGGGTGGCAAAAGGAGCATGGATATAGTGTCCAGAGGAATACGACCAGTAAGTTCAGTACACCACACACTATTTATACCGCGGTTCATTCTAACACGGTTATTGATATAACACGGTTTAAAATGGATCCCAAAATGTAAAAGATAACACATGTACAGTCCAACCTGTATTAAGCAAGCACCTACGGGGCAATCAAAAAGTGCTTGCTGAAAACAGGTGCTTGCTTAACACATGAGAATTTTAATACATTTTCCTTTTTCGGGAACTGGAAGCCTGCTTGCTTAAGACAGGTGGTTTGTTTAATAGAGGTGGCCACTAAGACAGGTTTTACCGTATATGGAAAAAATAACTATTTTCTGTATAATTTATTCATTTTTGTTTTGAGGTATCACAGTTGTTTAGCACTTTGGACCCCAACAGTGTAATACGAAAAAGGCTGTATTGTAGGATCATATGACATTTCCAAACGAAAATGTGTTTTTCAGACAGATGCGTACCGAGGTTAAGATCACTCTTTCTTGCACACCGTATAAGGAAATCCATAGTTTTAGCTTGGGATAGAAATTCTGTTCTTACCCTGGTGTTCTTACCCAAAGTCGAATATTCTCGCGTGTTTAATAAATGCACTGGTTAATACAACCTTCTAAGTGCCACCGTAAAGGTTCGTTCACGGGATGGGTTTGCTTTCAGGGGATCTGACAACATAGAATATTTTAGCCATGTATTCAAGGAAAACGACTTTTGTACCTGCTCGTTTACGGGCCACGTGTGAGACGCCAAGTTCTGCAACGGAAGGTCAGGTGGTTTTTCTCCGGGTACTCCGGTTTTCGCCCACCTCTGATTAACGATCGGCTCGATATGAGTGAAATAATCTTGAAAGGGCCGTAAAACCCAAACCAAAAAAAAAAAAAAAAAAAACCTGCTCGTTTGCTTTGCTGTCTGTACATTAGGAAGCTCTTCCAAAAAGGGGTCTACTCTTAAAGGAACGAATTTGCTCCGTCAAAAGTATAGCTCCATTGATATGATAGATCAGATTTTATAAATAGCTACTTACCCTGAAAATGTCTCAGATTCGCTTACCATAAATGAGCCCCGCCTAGCGAATTTGTGTCTTCGAGCATTCCGTCATGACAAATTTTAACTGCGCATGACCAGTCATTCAGAGGGGCCAGGGATATGACTTTCTGTCTGAAGGTTCCTCGTTATTCACTGCTTGTATGAGCGAGCAGCGAAGGTTCTGGCGAGACTGCGCGGATGCGCAGGCTCGCCTGAACCTTCGCTGCTCGCATAGGCGATAAGTACCAAAATCGCTTGACGGGGCCCAAATAACTATGTACCTGTATATACTAGCTTTTTATTTTCAGCGTTTTTCGGTTTACTGTAAAAATCCTAAATTTTCGTACATACTGAGGACCTAAAATTTTAACAATTTGTTTCACGATCCAGCAAGGAGTCCAAAAAGTGTAGACTTAATGACAAACAGTGTAGACCCTGGTCAGACTGCCCCTGAAATCTGACAGCTCCTTCAGGAGCAGTCTGATCTGGGTCTGTATTGTTTGCCTAGGCCTGTGTGTCCCAATACCTAGGAACATTGCGAGATACATACCTTCGTTACCGACTTTCCTGGTGTGAAGTAGGCTTTATTTAGTTAACTCTGAGCCAAGAATATATGCTTATTAAGCACTTATACGTCATTGTACCCGTACTTCTCTTTCTAAAATGCAGCACACGTCTTCATTCACCATCCTTTTCTCATTATAATTTTCAGCGTTTATTATTTTCGTGTACAGTAAATGTATGTCTAAATGTAAGAATGTATGCACATTCTTTGTTTCTTCTGAAACTACAAAGAAACCGTTTTACTGTCGAGTCCTCATCCTTGTGTCAACTTGGCTTTAATTGTGATTTTTGTATTTACTGTGTTGATTCACTGATGAGTTAGAAAAAAATCACGCGGACCGAACAAATATTGTTTGAACCACAGTGAAAGTGAGGATGAGGGTCGGGATCCCATAAAGTTAACTTAAACTCACCAGTATTTTTACTGACCGTTCAATAGTAAATACATGGTTAGTGTCTTTAATAATAAAATATAATCGGTGAGCCTCAGACAATTTTATAGGGGCGAGCTTTAGCGATAATGTATTTACTTTATACCGCAATGAAAAACAATCAAGGGGTTTCGCAATAAGCTAAAAAAGACAGCAGACAGTGTAGCTTGTTAAACGACATTCAGTGCCATGGCGCACACACGTAATATAACGTGACGTCAACGAGTGCCACGTTTCTGACGTCATCGCACCACAAAGACGTAGGAAACAACATGGACGCTCGAATAAAAGTTTCTCGGCGCTTTACATTCTGTATGAAAATCTGCAAATAAATTGTTTATTTTAGCTTTAGAAATTAATTTCGAGGTTGAGACCCTACTGCGGTAGCAGAGCGCAGTTATTCCAACGGGCCATTCAAACCCGGAAGTAGTGGAGCGTGATAGCTCAGTGGTTAGTGCACTTGCCTCTGATGCTAGAGGTCCCGGGTTCGATCCCCGGCAGCGGCGATAAAATTTCGGTGTCCGAACACGCTCCACTGGCATCATTTGCAGGGATGAATGTCATAAAGTGCACCGTCCTTCGGATCGGGACGTTAACTGGAGGCCCCCTGTGCAGGGAGAACAATCCCCTGTGCAGGTTAAAGATCCCTACCGTAATTACATGATTACTGTGTAGGCTTTCATCCTGCAAAACCTGGAGTGTATGTAATATACACCTGCGGTAATGGTCAAATGTGACCGACGCAGTATCAGAAGATAGATAGATAGAAGGGCCGAGAAGGTAAGAATTTACCTGAAATTTCTGAAAATCTGTTCAAAGAAATATTCCAAAGATTTTAACTTAATAGTTCGTTGTTTTCCCATGTATAAAAGGTTGCATGTGATTGTTTACACTTGTAAATTAGTGACCTGAAAAGTAGGTCCGGTCTATAAATGGCCACTACACGTATTATAGGTCAGTAGAACGTATTATAGGTCACTACCGATTATAGCGTGCAGTTATTCGACTCCCTTTATTAGGTGACTAGAATGCCTGATTGCGGTATAAAAGACGGTTCCTCCATGTTTTGTGTTTATGGTTCTGATTCATTCCTTGATTATATATTTTTTTGTTTTGGTTTTACGGCCCTTTCAGGATTACTTCATTAATATGGTGCCGATCGTTAACCAGAGTTGGGCGAAAACCGGAATACCCGGAGAAAAACCTCCTGACCTTCCGTTGCAGAACTTGGCGTCTCACAAGTGACCCGAGCGAGGCTCGAACCCACAGCGGTGAGAGACCTAATGATTAAGAGTCAGCGCTCTTATCAACTAGGCGCGTTCCTTGATTATATATGTTGTTACGTTGATGGTTCTGATTCTTCCCCTTTTTGACACATTTTTGTTACATTTGTCCTTCCAGTTTATTATTTGTCATGCTGGTGATTTAGATTCTTTCCCCCATTATGTATCATACTCCTTTTAGTTAGGTTTGGCGGTTCTTCTGTCGCGGTTTATTTTTTTTTATGGTTTGTCTTTGGGTGTTTGTGTCGTAAGTTATTTGATTTTGGATAGCCTATTGGTATGGGCCATTTTGTGGGAAAGTAACTGTCCTTTTGGCTTTCCGCTACTTATGTTTCCATAAGGGTATGTTGTTTCATGTTTGTGTTTCTTTCCATTTGGTGTCTCTGATGGGAGCTGTGGGTTAATTGTATCGATTCCTGATCATTGCCTCCACTTCTATTTTGGATATTCTGAGTCACCACTTGTTTGGGAAAGAGGTGCTGACTCGGTTTACCTGCGGTCCGTTTTGTTTATTGTTGTCACTCCGTGTTTCGACTTCTTGCCCTAGGGATATTGTGGGAACAATTTGGGATCTGATCCTGATCGCTTCTCTTATTACTTTCCCTAGCTGTACCTAGATACTGTGCGATTTTATCAAAGGGATATGAGAATACTATTTCACTGGAACTCGGAACTCTTCGACATTGAAAAGCATATATTTTCCCTTCGACAATCAAAGATACATTTGAACAGTCCCAAACGTGGCCCAACATTAGGAAACACTAGGTGTAGAAAACACGACGAAAGAATAACTGAAACCTTCTCCAAAATCTTTTAAAAGCAGATGTAATCTTAATTTTAGATGGTTTTATTAGCCGAATTTTACTGTACTGACTGTACGTTGTCGAAGAGTTCCGAGTTTCATTGATAATAATAATAATAATAATAATAATATTTATTATAGAACAAAACAAAGAAGAAACAAAACTTCAGATTTTCAAAATACCCTTTGCTAAAACAAAAACAAAACAACGACAACAAAACAGCAACAACAACCACAAAAACACGATTTTTTTTGTAAAAGATCCAGGAAATAAAACACACTAGGCCACCACTGAAAAAAGAAACGGACCTGTCCAACGCTATAAAGTGGACGATTCCATGTATGATATACGGGTTAACCTGCTGGTGATTTCCTTATAAATTAACGTCCAGCTCCAACTCAGTATTTCAGACAGCATTTCAGAGAAAAGAAACGTCGCTGATATTCACTCACAATGTCAATATACAACAGCATATCAAATGAAATGAGTTATTATTACTTTTGAATTCTCCGAGTATAATTAAGAAGATGAATATGAAATGTGAAACTGGCTTTCATTACGAAAACACGCCTATACTAATACATTGTAACCTTTATCGCCGAAAAAAATGAAAATTTTAAGATGAAAAATTGTGATATTTTTCTTATTTCTGCTCAAAATATAGATTGTGAGTACTCGTTAGAACAGTCTATATTTTAGAGCAGAAATAAGAAAAATAAGGTTTACCCCTGCAAACCCCAGTTTTACAATGTAAAAGTGGGGTACGAAGGGGTCAAAATTATATAGGTGTGTTTTCGTGATGGGATGTCTGTAGATTAACCCATATATGGCACTTAGAATCTTCCACTGAATACAATGTAGTTTTGGGCAAGTCCATTACCAAGTTCAGGGGCATCAGGCTTGTTTTATTTGTTGTTAGTTTAACAAAATCCCTGTACCTGTAGAAAACAGTGTTTAACCTAATCAGGCGCCGCGTTCCACAGCGTCTGACCAGCGACTTTACTGTTTGTCTACTATGCTATAGGACTTCAGGCAAATATGGGTTGAACATGTTTGATGTTCTAACAATTCTGGTGCATTTTAAGTCAGACTAGAACAGTTTTGATTAACAATATAATCCCGAGCTGCATTGTCTGCCACTTTGCCATGATACCGATTCCCGTCTAATCGTTGAATTTTGTCACACACACACACACACACACACACACACACACACACACACACACACACACACACACACACACACACACATTGATTTCATGTAGGCCTGGCGTTACAATGATTAATCAAAGTAATATACATTTTTCTCACAAATCATATCTTCTCCAACCAGCTAAATTTACGAGAAATGACTAGTGACAAACATCTGTCAGCAGTCATTTCAACGTGAATTCGCTGGCGACAAACGTCTGTCAACAGCAAATTCCATTTAACGGGGACGTAAAAATTCAACTCAAACGAACAATCTCCTCTCCTATCTCTTCTAACAATTTTCTCCCATTCTCTGGGAGACGGCACAAAGTGACCCACAAGGGTGACGTGTCGTTTAACCCCAACGTAATCAATCAATTTTCCAGCCTTCACTCAGAGACAATCGATCCACCAGTGCTGTCAGCGCTTTGATTCTTTTCGGCAAATACTCTGAGTACTGCGGATCCAATTAAACGTGCTCTAGTTATGTGAGATTTGTTCTCTTTCTGAAGGGTACTAATATGCATACAGTTTTTAATTATGAACATGCATTTAGTTCATGTCTTTCAGAACATATGGACGAATTGATTATAAGATTGATAATATCATGTGTCATTGACATTATAAAACTTACTTACTTTCTTGGATTACATGTTATCATTCTTTTCTCATTATTCATATTATCGTGTCGTTGTTTACTGGCACTATTGTATTTAGTAATGTGTCTATGTCGTGATACGTACATGTATGTATGCACATTGTATGTGTGCTCTACTTATCTGGAGGAGATAAAGAACCAATCCATCAATCCACACACCAAAACACAAAACAACAATAGCAACGCCAAAAAAATGCCAACTAACATATAAATATCTAATCACTACTTAACATAACAGTGAAGGCAATGATCAGGAATCGATACAATTAACCCATACACCAAAGGGAAAGAAACACAAACATGAAATAACTAGACCCTAATGGAAACATCAATAGCGGAAAGCCAAAATGTCATTTACTCACCCACAAAATGGCCATTTGGCTATCCAAAAACATAAAAAGATATAAGCAATACACACATTCAAAGACGAACTAAAACAAAAATAAACTGCGACAGAAGAAACGCCTTGGAACGGTCATTGAAAAGTATTTCACTTGGGGGGGGGGGGGGGGGGGTTATGAATCGATTGTACGCGACCGCAGTTGGCACCGTCCGTTACTTCCGTTGCGGTTTAGACAAATACACGTAATTTGTTCAGTCCGCATGAAGGCTTCTTAACTCATCAGTGTTCTCCGAGAACACAAAAAATCAAACAACCACAGAGATGAAACAACGGTGAGGACTCGATAGCAACAAACAACTAAAATGCTGGAGCAAAAGAAAACCAACAGTTGGACTCCGAGGGGCCCAACCACAGACAGAGAATCAGGTACCAACCAACATGACATAAAATTATATTTTAAATTCTAAGTAAGCCTTTAAGCTGGAACCGTCATATAATCTGAGACCTGACCCATCGGCGTGCAATTAAAGAGGGAAGCAAAGTTATCAACCGTGATTATGCTAATTACCATGCATACAGTCTGTCGTATAACATTTATGTTGTACCCAATCTTTTTATATCGTAGAATGATTTTACAAATTTGGGTACTGAATGCATTGCAAGTATATTTTTGTTTTTGAATTTATATACTAAGTCTCAATAAAATTCGAATAGATCTTGTTGCAGAAGAGATTTAAGTCCAACATTGAATTTTCAAATTGAATCGGAATGACGTCTATAAAATTTGGAAAAGGCTTTGCGTAGTTTATGATACCGATAAGCCTCATAAGGAAGTTATGTCTAGGCAAACGGCAGTTCAACAGGTGCCGGACACAGCTATGTACAAGTTTGGTTTGTTCCGCTAGGTGGTTCAAGAGATATTCTGCTGATATAAATGGTGAACCCTGCCGACAACGAGTCGACAGGATGTTACTGAAACTTTTTGTGGCCACCCAAAATGTCAAGATCGCCATAATGTAATAAGTCAAAGAGATCCTTTAGATCGAGTTTTGTTTTTGGCTTGTCAAAGGCCGCGAATTCCAATACAAATAACAAATCCCACAAATATGTGAACACTTGCTGAACTTGGGCTTCACACTACAATTCGTCTTTTTTATTTCATAATTATATGAGCCCCGCCAAGCGAATTTGGGTCTTCGAGCATTCCGTCATGACAAATTTTAACTGCGCATGCCCAGCCATTCAGAGGGGCCAGGGATATGGCTTTCTGTCTGAAGGTTCCTCTTGATTCACTGCTTGTATGAGCGAGCAGCGAAGATTCTGGCGAGACTGCGCGGATGCGCAGGCTCGCCTGAACCTTCGCTGCTCGCATAGGCGATAAGTACCAAAATCGCTTGACGGGGCTCATATTATCTTTTTTTTTACTCTCAAGATCTAAAGTAATCGAAACAAACTGAATTGTCGACCTGACCCCCCTTAGTTAATTAAAGCACTGCAGCACTGGTAGGTCGATTGTCTCTGAGAGTAGGTCCGTAAATAGGTCCTGAATTGAGTTGAGACATGGACTATTTTACTTTACTCTTTCTATTCCGGTTCTTTAAGCAAACATTGTAGACCCATATCAATCTCCGTATTCTATGATATCTGATCTTGAACTACATTGATTCCCTAACCCAGCACACGAGTCCAGTCTAGGTTTTACACATAACCCTCTTTACATTGCACTGACTTAACAGCGACGAGAATAGCGCGGCGATAAAATTTCGCATATTAAGACCACCTCTGATACTGTTCAAAAGTGGTATTAATTTAAGACCCCCTTTGGGACTGTCCAAAAGTGGTCTTAAGATCACTTTTGAACCGTTCCAAAGGTGGTCTCTCACCAGAAGACATTGTATAAGAAAACACAAAGAAAGAATAACTGTAATCTACTAAAACAGCTTTTTAAAGCAGAATTAGTCTTAATTTTAGTGGTCTAAATAGCAGAATTTCACGGTACTTAATTGGTTAGCGGTAGTCACGTTGACAATAACAAGATAAAGCAGAAAATAACTTTTTGTGCTGGCGGAGCGAGGGAAATTCGGGGAGCCCAACTAAAGAAAATCATACAGCACCTGCTTTCTGAGAAATGTTTGTGGAAGAAACTGACCCTTTGTCTCTAGTTCGAGTTATAATTATGGAAACTTTAATATTTGCTTTTTTAAAGAGATAGTCCTCATGATCTGAGCCATGTTTCATTTGCGGACAAGGAAGGTGTCGGTTTAATCATCATGGTAGTGCTCGCTGCCTGGGTAGTTTCTGTATCTAAATCGTCAAGATGTTTGCTTGTCCATTACGAAAACACGCCATAGATATACATTGTAAATTTTATCGCCGAAAAAAAACGAAATATTTAGGATAAAAATTGTGATATTTTTCTTATTTCTGCTCTAAAATAAAGATTGTGGGTACTCGTTAGAACCGCCTCATCCAGGCGGTATGAAGCGGTTCTAACAAGTACCCACAATCTATAAGAGAAATAAGTTTTGCCCCTGCAAACTCCAGTTTTACTTTATAAAAGAGGGGTTCAAGGGGGTCAAAATTATACAGGCGTGTTTTCGTAATATCTGTGTAGCTGAGCAGATCAGTGCAGCTAACACTGAAGACAGCTTTTCTCTTGACGAGCCAATTTGTAGCTATGAACGGGACTCCCTCAGTTAATAAGCCGTTTTATGTTAAGGGGAAAGGCTGATATAAGAATTGTACTCTGTGAGACTCTCGTAAAATGCCTACATAAATATTCCACTTACTGGCTGCTCCCAATGACAAAAACTTTCATCTTAAAACATGCACTTTTATTGTACCTTATTGATTTTAAGAACATTTCCTTAAACAGATATATAGCAATTCAAAAGAACGAAAAACATTTTATTACTAATAACTATGTAATGTCGAAAGCGTTTTTCTCGAAACTCATACTGAAACCTTAGTTTCGATATTATTTTAGCCAGAGCATGACCAATCTTACAAGAAGACCAATACACAAATCAGGTTGTGCAACCACCCAGTCTGGCCAGACCCGTTGCATTATAAATCTCTCTTTATATAGCAGAAACTACATATGACTCATACGACAAGCATAGACTCTGGTCAGCCTGTTAAGGCTGGTCTGAGTCTTCGCTAGTTGTGTATGTCTCCTATTAGATTTTGTCGTGCATTGGCTCATTTAGATTTACTAATAAAGATAATCGACCTTATTAATATAGTGTAACACATTTAGTACTAGTACTAATCTTCCATGTGACCCTCTTTGCCTTTAAACGCCTTCCCCCACCCCCACCCGTTCACCATCCTGATCAGAACAGAATAATTTTCTGGACTAACACATGAGAAAAAGACCCTTTGCGTTCCCTTTTTATGTTCTTCAAATCCGCATTCCCAGACAGTTATAATGGCTAGAGACAAGGAGTTACCTTACCGTCTTCTGTCCAGACTGCTTATGCGCAAGCTTGTCTAAACCTTTGCTCCTTGCCGAAAAAAACTATTTTCTCATGAAGATGCCAGTGTGCTCATAAGCCCGTATAATTTCTGCAAACAATTGTATCTGGATTATTATCACAAAACATGCAAATAACTGAGAAGTGTGACCGATAAGGGAAAATGTTTTCTTTGAATTGAGGTTTTACGTCTGCGTAAGCACTATTTAGGTCATTTTGGAAACGTTCTTTCCATTTTTCTGGGACTTTTATCCGACATGAGATGGGACGGTTCGACTTGCACCATTTTGCCTGGGCAGGCATGTATCAATTCCTGATCTTTGTTTTACTTCTACTTTTCTAAGCGGGTTACCACTACTTTTGTGCAGTCGGTTTCAGCTCATGCAGCCCAAACCATTTCTCAAAACCCCGATTGGCGCGGCCTCAGGGAAAAGGGTACCGTATATTTCGTGTAAATGACATCGAAATCATTTAATGTCAGTTCACAGGTGCGTTTCTCTATACAAAGTTTTAATGTTTCAAAGTTTATTCCAAATTACGAAAGCCCCGGAGAAATATAACATTGTAAAAGAATGACGTAGACTAATGAGAAATTTCAGACAAAATAAGAAGGTAAAATGTAGGCATATTGCGGGCCATGGCTCAATGTGCAATACAAAGTTACGCAATACAACTTCAGACGTGCGGGGTTTATTTCGAAAGAAAGTGAGAATCACTACTGAGATCTTATTGACCGAAACTAGCTAGTCTGGCCCAGAAAAAATACACTGCATGGTTTTGAGTTCTGTGTTAAACTCCGTTCTTCCAAGGGATTTCCCTTTTACAGAACCTTTATATTTGTACCATACGCAGTTAATTGGAATGGTGAATCCAGTTATGCCAAAAACGTCACAAAAGGAGGACATATCAACTGTATAGTTTTTCTACTCGTCGCTAGCTCGGTAAGAGTCATTGATGAGGCTTTTTAGCCGAAACTTCTTGTTTTTTTTTTAGATTTTTTTTCATTGTTTTCCCACGACATTCATTTGAGAAATTCACAGTAACATGGGCTGAGCATATTTAGACGAGTCCAAACATCTTATTTTGGAAGATGTGTCATCTATTTTTCTACCAAAATAACAACTTTCAATACATGTTTCTCCATTATAATGATAATGTGTTTTAATTTATTTACAACACACAAAAGCGTTGCAAGTGACATGAAACCAAATGCGTTGACGTCTTTATTCTGACAGGAGTTAGCGTCGCATCAACGTCGATGCAATTCCATGATTACAAGATGACGCGACTTTACTAGCTTAGAGACTTAGCTTTATCGAAAAGGACAATAACGAACTTAATCCGTCATAGGGGTGTAAAGGACAATGTCGTCCTGTTTGGCGGCTCCACTATGATAACACTCTTCCGCAAAACTTGGTGGTACAAAAGCCTATAAACTACACCATTGGCTGGAGAGAGGTCTTTGGTTAATGATCATATCTAGCATTCTGCCATCAAGTTTGCTGTGTATGTACTCGTATAAGAAGGGCAAAATAGACTTCGTACGCTATATTGGTTACCTAAACTTCACAGAAGATTATGCAGCTTCCTAATCTATATATGGTTACCTAAACTTCATAGAAGACTATGCAGCTTCCTACGCTATATTGGTTACCTTAACTTCACAGAAGACTATGCAGCTTCCTACGCTATATTGGTTACCTTAACTTCACAGAAGACTATCCAGCTTCCTACGCTATAGTGGTTACCTAAACTTCACAGAAGACTATGCAGCTTCCTACGCTATAGTGGTTATCTAAACTTCACAGAAGACTATGCAGCTTCCTACGCTATAGTGGTTACCTAAACTCCACAGAAGACTATGCAGCTTCCTACGCTATATTGGTTACCTTAACTTCACAGAAGACTATGCAGCTTCCTACGCTATATTGGTTACCTTAACTTCACAGAAGACTATGCAGCTTCCTACGCTATAGTGGTTACCTAAACTTCACAGAAGACTATGCAGCTTCCTACGCTATAGTGGTTACCTAAACTTCACAGAAGATTATGCAGCTTCCTTATCTATATATGGTTACCTAAACTTCATAGAAGACTATGCAGCTTCCTACGCTATATTGGTTACCTTAACTTCACAGAAGACTAGCGAATTCAATGTTTTTTGTACCACTACCGAACTCTCTGGTTGGGCCCATCGGAGTCTAAATGATAGTCTTCTTTTGCTGCAGCATTTCAGTGGTTTCTTGCTTTCGACTCCCCACCGTTGTTTCATCTCTGTGGTGGTTTGATTTTTGTGTTCACGGAGATGTTGCACTGATGAGTTAGGAGGCCTTCATGCGGACTGAACAAATTATTTTTCTAAATCGCGACGGAAGTAAGGGTGAGGATTATTGCCACGTAAAATCGATTTAAGCCCTCCAGTGGAATTCGTTTCGCTGACCGTTCAGAGGCGGTTCTTCTGTCGCGGTTTAGTTTTGTTATGGTTTGTTTCTGAGAGTGTGATTCGCTTATATTATTTTGTTTTTGATAGCCAATTGGCCAGTTTGTGGGAAAGTAACTGTCGTTTTGACTTTCCGCTATTGTTGTTTCGTTTAGTGTCTAGTTATTTCATGTGTTTGTGTCTTTCCCTTTGGTGTCTCTGATGGGAGCTGTTGGTTAATTGTATCGATTCCTGATAACTGCCATCACTTCTATTTCTAAATTATTAAATTCATGTCTTACTGCCACATTAAATATTGCGACAAAGTCTATTAACGATTAGAGAGAACACTATTTTCATCTATTAAAATTCGAATGAGGTTTAAATTCGAATCAGATTCACCCCCCCCCCCCCCAGAACCTCAGTTAAATAAAGCAAATTCTTCTGATACCGAGGCCCCGTTTTTGGATTTACATCTATCTATTGTAGATGGGTTTGTTTCGTCCAAAATTTATGATAAACGCGATGACTTTGATTTTGAGATTGTAAAGTTTCTTTTTTTGGATGGTGATGTTCCTCGGGCGCCATTCTATGGCGTTTATATTTCGCAATTAATTCGATTTGCTAGAGTGTGTAGTCATGTAACTGACTTCAACACTCGTAATAAATTATTAACGGCTAAACTTCTTAATCAGGGTTATCGGTACCATAAACTACGCAAAAGCCTTTTCCAAATTTTATAGACGCCATTCTGATTTAATTTCAAAATTCAATATTGGACTTAAATCTCTTCTGCAACAAGGTCTATCGGAACCCGAATTTTATGGTGACTTAGTATATAAATTCAGAAAAATATATAACTGCAATGACTTCAGCACCCGATTTCGTAAAATCATTCTTCGATATAAAAAGATTGGGTACAACATGGATGTTATACGACAGACTGCATGCATGGTAGTTAACCCAATCACGGTTGGCAACTTTGCTTCCCTCTTTAATTGCACGCCGGTGGGTCAGGCCTCAGATTCTATGACGGTTCCAACGTAAAGGCTTATTGAGAATTAGAGAGATCTAATTCAAGGTAATGTTGGTTAGTGCCTGATGCTCTGTCTCTGATCGGGCCCATCGGAGTCTAACTGTTTTTTTTTTTTGCTCCAGCATTTCAGTGGTTTCTTGCTGTCCAGTCCTCACCGTTGTCTCACCTCTGTGGTTCTTTGATTATTTGTGTTCACGGAGATGTTACACTGATGAGTTAGGAGGCCTTCATGCGGACTGAATAAAGCCTTCATGCGGACTGAATAAATTGTCTAAATCGCGACGGAAGTAAGGGCGAGGATTGTGGCCACGTAAAATCGATTTAAGCCCCCCAGTGGAAATCTTTCCACTGACCGTTCCAAGGCGATTCTTCTGTGGCGGTTTATTTATGTTGTTGTTTGTTACTTACTGTGTGTATCACTTGTGTCTTTTTATTTTGGATGGCCATATGGCTATTTTGTGGGAAAGTAACTGTCCTTATGGCCTTCCTTTGTTTAGGTTTCTATTATGGTCTGGTCGCTTCATGTTTGTGTTTCTTTCCCTTTGGTATGGTATGGATGGTGTGAGGTAATTGTATCGTTTCCTTATCATTACGTTCCCGTTTATATTGTTTCATGCAAAATTTGTGAAAACAATTTGTTTTTGATTTTGAGATTTCTGGGATGCTGGTGTTCCACATGCGGCATCCTGCGTTTTTTTGTATGTCGCAGTTAATTCGATTTGCCAGAATGTCTGGTGATGTAACTGACCTCGACCCTCGTAATAAATTATTAACTGCTTGACTTCTTGATCAGGCTTGTGTGTGTCGTAGGATTCACTGGACCTTTTCTAACGTTCAGTTCCAGTTACTATTTCTCTGAGTCTCCTGGATTCCGCATCCTTATATTTTGCCAGAAGTTCTTAGGCTGTTTCTACCCTTACCTACTTTTGTCCAGATATCAAAATATTGGCGATCCACCTAGCACAAACATGCTTAAGCTTAAGCACTTCTTCCAATACATAAAATCCAACCGACGAATTCATGCCATATTAATCTCCTATCTTTTCCAGAGCGTACCGCACATTTTCTTCAGTTGCCGTTTTCACAATCTCGATTTATTTTCTGACACTGCTGAAAGCGATCGACCCGGTCGCGGCTCATCTTTGACTGACGTTGTTCCAATTCTGAAAAGTCGCATCCATCTGCGAACTGTTGGATACGAAAGTGCATTTTCATCATAAACTTTATCCAAATCGACTTTGATCTCCAATGGCGACACGTCTAGCAATGCGCGCACTTTGCAGCACACCCTCCGTTGTTATAATTTAACATTGCTATTTTCCGCCATATTTTTGCCCAGTGTAAAAAAACAAGGCCATCAACAATGACCGCTCAAGCGCACTGTATGCATAGAAAACGTGTAACTAAATGTTCGATTTTTCATGCATGTTTGAAAAATGCATCAAACCTTCGAAACTATTACGCAAAACAGCTACTATTAATACTTTCCAAATGACCCTCGTGAAAAACTTTTCCTGACCGTTACCAAATGGTCCTCGTGAAAACGTGTTACTGACCGTTCCAATGCGGTCCTTCTGTTGTGGTTTATTATTGTTATTGTTCGTCTTTGCATGTATGTATTGCAAATATAATTTTATTTTGTATAGCCGTTTTGCCATTTTTTAAAAAGGCAACTGTCCTTTTGGCTTTCCGCTTGTAACGTTTCATTGTGGTGGCGTTGATTTATTTGATTTAAGTTTGTAATTCTTTGATCTTGATCTACACCGGAAGCTAACGGTCCAAAAATAGTACCCATTACGAAAACACGCCTATACTAATACATTGTAAATTTTACCGCAGAAAAAAAGAAAAGTTTCAGATGAAAAATTGTGATATTTTTCTTATTTCTGCTCAAAATATAGATTGTATGTACACGGTAAAACGCCTCGATAAGGCGGTTCTAACGGGTACCCACAATCTGTATTTTAGAGCAGAAATAAGAAAAATAAGGTTTACCCCTGTAAACTCCAGTTTTACTATATAAAAATAGGGGTTTGTGTCGCTTATATTGTTTATTTTGGATAGGCCATTTTTTTGGAAAGTAACTGTCCTTCTGGCTTTCCGCTATTGATGTTTCCATTAGGGTCTGTTGTTTCATGTTTGTGTTTCTTTCCCTTTGGTGTCTCTGATGGGAGCTGTGGGCTGATTTATCGATTCCTGATCATTGCCTCCACTTCATTTTTCAAGGGGGTCAGAATTATAAAGGCGTGTTTTATTGATGCTAGGCATATATGGTTAAACTAAAAATAGTGTCTGAAAAGTTGTCTTTTATTGTCGAAAATCGCGTGTTTTTATTTCAGTTTCTTGATATCTTCCAAGAAGGATTTTTCCATCCCCCTTTTTATTTGTATACAATATTGTTTTACATTTCCAAAACGAATGCATACGAATTTTGCGTCACAGAAATTTTAATGCATCCCACAAGGTTTCGAGCGTTGATGGGTGACGGCTTCGTGTTTCCTTGCATATTTCTAATCAATCTAATTATTAACAGGAAGCAATAGTTTGAATATATATTTTCTGTTGTTCCGAACAAATGATGTCCCTTCAGGGCTTTGATTTGCCAGCGCGTTGAACACAAATGAGTAAACCAAACTATAAAAACTACTGATCCAAACATTTAATCATCAGTAAACTTGCTGGCCTCCGTTCTTCTACCACTGTCACGTCCGAATTGACCCTTCAACATTTCTGAAGTACAGTGTGAATAGAATACAAAAGCGGTTAATGAAAAATGCTTATTGTCAATTTGATGCAACTTTTTGGGAAGTAAACATCTTTCATCAGTACTAATACTATATATATTCTTGATAATATATTTGGTACGTTTCCCTAAATAACTAATTCGCACCAAAGCTTCGTAAATAGGAAACCTCGTAGTACTAAGTACAAAGAAATAAAAATATGATGAGATTGCCAGATGATTGGTCGTAGATTTGCATCTTTTATGAATGGCGTTGGCGAATAAAATTAAAAGAACTGTCTTATCTTCCGCCATCACGCGACACAAGGTTTTGCCGTGTGTCTCTGAAACAAACTTCAAACAGTCTTGTCACACGCATAGAGCTTGTTTTATTATGTCACTATTACTTGAATTGTTTTGTTAAAGCTCTGTTATCACTACTAATAAAATATTTCTTCTTTAATAAATACAACATCGATCTTAACACATCGCTGAAGGCTGTATGGGCGAACTTTGCCCTAAAACTAATATTGCGAAATGTCAAGGACATTATATGCCCGTATTAAAGTTTTGAAAGCTTTAAGACGTATCTATAATGAAATTTATTCTGTGTAATAGAAGACAATTCTGGAGTTGTGTGCAGCTTTATTAACCATATTACCATGCAAAACTTTGCACAACTGTATATCAATAGCAATTAAATATTGCTGTATTGATTCATTACGATAGCGCATCCGTGTCATATAATGCGTTTCTTATGGGATGCCGTTTTACTTTTAAATACACTTTCAAGATATCTATAATTTTATTATAGATATCTCTAAATCAAATTATAGATATCTATAAATCAAATTATAAATATCTATAAATCAAATTATAGATATATATAAATCAAATTATAGATATCTATAATCAACATTATTGATATCTATAATTATCAACATTTTTTGATATCATAAAATGTAATTAATTAAATGTAATATATATTTCTTGATATCTATATATTTGTTTTATGATATCCATTATTCCTTTGCATATATAGATATCTAAAAATCAAATTATAGATATAATTTAAAAGGCTGGATTGTAAATATCAGAATTTTCAATAATGGAAATCAGAAAATATATTATTGATATCAATAAATGCAATTATTGATATCCTTAAATGTTTTTCAATCTTTGATATATATATATATATATATATCGAATAATAGAAATCTGTAATTGGAATTATAGATATCCCTTAACATATTATGGATATTATAAAATAAATAAGAGATATCTAATATTAATTATAGGTATCTAATAATATTTATTGATATCCTATATTTTTATTATAGAAATCATTATTTTTATTTATAGATATCTTGAAATTCGATCAGATAGTAATACGGCACCTCATACTTTTCCGATCGGTTTTCTGATGAAAAGCTGGGATATGTTTTGTGGGTGCTCGTTAGAACCGTCTCAGAACGAATACCCACAACCTTTGTATTGGAATAGAAATAAAGAAAATAATGTAAACCCATATAAACCCCAGTTTTTTCTATATACCGTGGGTTTAGAGAAGTGTTTATTACACGGATTTGTTAACATGATTAGTAACTGTAGCCGATGACGAATCATTTCAGGCGAATGAGTACAGCCTAGTGAATAAGAGCGTTGACTCTTAATGATAAGATATCTCACCGCTGTGGTTCCAGCCTGGCTCGGGTCACATGTGAGACACCAAGTTCTGCAACGGAAGGACAGGTGGTTTATCTCCGGGTACAACGGTTTTCGCCCACCTCTGATGGACGATCGGCTCGATATAAGTGAAAGAATCTTAAAAAAAAAGTAAACCGCACCAAGTGCGAGTAAAAAAAAAATAACAGTAATATTTACATTGTTTTCCGATGCTTCCACAAAGAGCTGAAAACAACCGCACCTGAGTATTGATAAACCACTTAGAAGGTCTAGAAGCCTCCGTGGTGCAGTGGTTACGCTACTCGCCTTGTAAACCAGGGATCGCAGGATCGATCCCGGGCTTCTCCAGACTTTCGGATGAGTCTTTAAACCGAGGTCCCGTCTCCGTATGACCTTAGCTGTTGGTGGGACGTAAAACTAAAACTCACTCACTCACTTAGAAGGTCTAAATAGAAGTGAAGGCAATGATCAGGAAACGATACAATTAACCCACACCTCCCATCAGCGACACCAAATGGAAAGAAATGCCAATATGAAATAACTAGACCCAATGGAAACATCAATAGCGGAAAGTCAAAAGGACAGTTAATTTCCCACAAAAATGGCCTATTGGCTATCCCAAACAAAAATATATAAGCGATGCACACATTGTTGCACACATTAAAAGACGAACTATAACAAAAATTAACCGCCTTGGAACGGTAAGTGAAAAGTATTTCACTCGTCCTTACTTCTGCCGTCGTTTAGACAAATAATGTTTTTAAGCCTGTCCAAGCAAAGTGGTGCGAGTCGGACCGTCGCTACATATAAACCCTATTGGTTTGTTTGGACTGTAGCGCTTAGACGTCCCACGAAATTGGATGCAACGTCTGCAAAACTAACCTAAATAGTGTTGACGTGGGCGGAAAACCTCAAATCAAACAAAAAATATTTTCCATCCATTATGTGACGAATAATTCTGCTTTGTGAGCCAAACTGGAGAAAACAATTAAACAATTACGCGACGGTTTCGTAGTAACAACGGAAGAGTGGCGTTTGAGTCAATCCAAACATATTGGAGAGAATCACTGTCATGGTTTATTTTTGACGTCATTGAATAATCATGTGATGTCTCTTGAGATATTAACACTTTGCGTCACTTTAGTTAATAAACTTTCTGAGTTTTTGTAAATACATTGAAAATGTAAATATACTTCAATGAATACATTGATTGACGCACGTCAAATTATCATCATCTGATGTAAAAATAAACGTGTGTTTATAGCAAAACTGCCTGCAATTATTATTATTATTATTATTATTGTTTGTTGGTGTTGTTTAGATTTTAGCCTTTCGACCACTAATAGATGGAAAATTATGTAAATAAGTAATAAGTAGAAGTGAAGGCAATGATCATTTGGGCCCCGTCAAGCGATTTTGGTACTTATCGCCTATGCGAGCAGCGAAGGTTCAGGCGAGCCTGCGCATCCGCGCAGTCTCGCCAGAACCTTCGCTGCTCGCTCATACAAGCAGTGAATCAAGAGGAACCTTCAGACAGAAAGCCATATCCCTGGCCCCTCGGAATGGCTAGACATGCGCAGTTAAATTTGTCATAACGGAATGCTCGAAGACACAAATTCGCTTTTGCGGGGCTCATTTAACGTTCATTTAAGTATATTTACATTTCCTGTGTAAAGTCTAATGTAAACCTATAGAAAACAATTGCGTTCATACGCCCATGAATGCATCGAATCACATGATTTTCAGTGACTTTAAGTGACGTCATTCTAAACCATTGTTCTCTACGGGCGTTGATGACGTCAACGCGGTTCCGCTCTTTGTAGAAAAAGAGCGTGTTAATGTTTTTCAGCTTTAAAAGTTTGCCCTACAAGCATTATTTCGCCCATTGATGAGGGGCAAATAATGTAAATATGAAAAATAAACTTAATTTTTCTGCTTTTCATGAAAGTATGAACGACAGTGGGTCGCGAGCAAAGATTACATGAAGGGGTTCATTTACTTTGCACGCGACCCACTGCGTTCATACTTCCATGAACTGCAAAAAAAATAAATTTCATTTCTTAAATGAACAACATCGGGTCAAGATTTCAGTTTAAATGAACCCCTTCATCGGGTCAAGAGAAACCCGAACGTTCGTACTTATTTTAACGTTTAAAGGTCATTTATCACGATATTGAAATCATTGAGAACAAACAGCACATTGCTTAAGAAAAGGGACATCTGAAAACCGTCTCAAATTATCTTTATTAGTTTCTGAGATACTGCAATTTGAAGTCTGAAATATCTCAAAAAGAGAGAACAACCACAAACTGCCTCATTAAAATCATGAACTATTCTATGGTACCAAGTTGCAAGTAAATTCTTTGAACTTTTTAATAATCAAAATGTCTGGTGTTTTTTAATAATCAGAAATTGTTAACCTCCTGTGCATTTTAACGAAATTGATCTCGGTCAAAATTCAAAAACGATTTCCTCCTCGTCTATTAATTAAAATTTAAACGATTTATTGAAATATGTTTAATTTCAGATAACATGCTTGTATGTAGATTAAATGACATACAGTGGTAGGTTTTGCATTTACATCACGTGAACAAGTCCGTGAAATGAACACCCCCTTAAACCCCACTTTATATAGAGAAAACTGGGGTTTACGGGGGTAAACATTATTTTCCTTATTTCTGCTCCAAGACGTCGGTTGTGGATACTCGTTAGTTCCGCCTCAATGAGGCGGTTCTAACGAGCACCCACAACCTTTGTTTTTAGCATAAATAAGAAAAAATCACTGATTTTCATCAGAAAAGTAGCCATTTTGGAGATGTGAAAAACTGGTCTATGTCGCACGGGTGTGTTAGCGTAATGGGAGACATTTAAAATCTCTTTTATTAACTTCACTAAAGAAATTATAACTGAACTGTTAGTTCTAAACAGTTTGAAATTTCATTTAAAACTTGAATAAACATTTTAATTCAACAAGATCACCGCAATCGGCGCCATGCTCGTCCGTTTTTCCATGTCACAGTGACTAATCAGTCAAATAGCATAATAGAGTTATGGGACTTTGTCACACTATACCATATTCACCCTAATTAGCAAACCGTGCGCTTAGTTTTTCAAAATTGTGTCAAAAATGCAGTGAAAAAGTATTTCAGCCATAATCAACAATATAGTTATGGCCCTTTGTCAGATTGTAGCTCTTGTGATGGTGAGTATGTGCATATAAGTTTCATGAAGGTAGGCAAAATATTTTTGGAAATATGGTCACGGTTAAGGTTTTTGATTATTTTTTTTTTTTGTAAAATAGGTCAACGTTCAAAGGTCAAGGTCACAGGTCAAAAAGGTTCTTACAGTGAAAAGGTCTTGTCCCAAAGAACATCCATGTGAAGTTTGAAACTCTGTTACAAATAGTATTGGAATGGGAGTAAAAATGTGTATAAAATCAGGTTAAAGTTCAAAGGTCAAGGTCACATGTAAAAAAGGTTGGTATCAGTGAAAAGGTCTTGTCCCAAGGAACATCCACGTGAAGTTTGAATGCTCTGTTACAAATAGTATTAATATGGGAGTAAAAAATGTTTCAGAAAACTGTCGGAAAATGGGAGATAATTCAGCCATAATAACAAAAATAGTTATGGCCCTTTGCCAGAATGTAGTTCTTGTCATGGTGAGTATGTGTATGAAGTTTCATAACGGTAGACCAAATAGTTTTGGAAATATGGTAAAGGTTACGTTTTTGGTATTTATTTTGTAAAATAGGTCAAAGTTCAAATGTCAAGGTCACAGGTCAAAAAGATTGGTAATACTGAAAAGGTCTTGTCATGGTGAGTATGTGTATGAAGTGTCACGAGGCTAGGTCTAATACTGTTGAAGTTATAGCGAAGGTTATTTTTTTTTGGAACAACTACAACTGCAACAACGCCAACGCAGATGCTGGAGTATTTGTTTGATTTGAGGTTGAACGTCCCCGTCAACACTGTAAAGGTCATTTTGGAGACGTTGCTTCCAATTTTGTGGGACTTTTATCCGACAGTGAGATGAAATGACATCTCAAGCCCTGTCGCCAAATAAAACCAATAGGGTTTATTAGCATGGACGGTCCGTCTCGCACCGCGGTTCCAGGACAGGCTTAGATTCTCTAAGCGGTTTACCAGTACTAGTGTGCGGACCGGATTCAGCTCTGCGTGGAAGCATCATGCAGCCCATATATTTCTTCAAGCCCCGATGGGCGGGGGCATAGACGCTGGAGTGATGACAATAGCTCGAAAAATGTTTTTTTTTTTAAAACTGTATAACAAATTATAGAAATTAAAAATATGTCAGTTTCAAATTTAATTCAAAAAGTTTAAATCCACTATGATGACACAAAATTTGGCATTGTGGGTCTAAATCACCAAACTTCAAGGGCGGTTACTCTTACAGGAAACACGACAGGTATCAGATTTAAATGAGCATATCTTTGGAACGAATAGGATTTTTTTTCTACCAAAATAGCTGAAATGATCCCGCTCCGATTAACAAAATGGCCACCAGAGCTAAAAATAGAAAAAAACATAAATTTGCTTCAAACGCGAACTTCTCCTAAACCCTTGGGCCAATTTGATTTAAACTTCACAGGGATGTTACCTAGATGACACCCTACCAAAATAGCTAAGGTCGTTGCACTCTGCTGAATAAGATGGCTACCAGAGCTAAAAATAGAATGTACTCGAGAAAGTGACATTCAAGTGGGCGAATCAGTGGTGTTAAAAGGCAGAATCGGGAGAACAAAACTACGTACAATGTGCTTTAAATTTAACAATAATCCTAAGATTTGACACTCTACCAAAAAGACTTGCCATTACTAAGAAGGTGATAAATTTGTAAACCAATAAAAATATATGTAAAAAAAGAAAATGATCAGACTTTTATTAACGGACTAGTAGCTAGTCTAATTCAATCATGGCTTTAATAACCCAAATATGCGTGGCGTATATAAAGAGAACAAAAGCAACTATTCCTATCTTCAAGCAAACAATATAGAACGTGACTGGGCGTCTGATCTGGAACCTCCTCCCCCCCCCCCCCGCACCAAAGTTGCGTCAGAATTGTTACTGGTTACACGTTAAATGACATTTATGCACCAGGATGGTAGGAAGCTGTGTACGAATATAAGTTACAATAAATAAAGCAAGCCAGACAACCCTGCATTTGGAAATGGGCGTGTCCAAAATCTGTGTGTCAGCTATCGATTTATATTTTCATGGGATCTATGCGTTATGCAATACTTAAAACCACCAACGCCTATCTTGCATTTGAATAGTAAACTGTGTATATATGTACTGGCTCGCCTGAAACTACGGTGTCGTGAAGAGAAGTCTTTGCACTTTAGCTGGATCTATACAGCTATCACACATCGAATGTTCTTCTGGGATATACTTTAAAGAAAAGTTAAAATCAAATTTAATGAATCGAATTATACGTGTTGTGAGGGAAACTTTAATCTTTTTATGATGGCTTTTTGTCACATTACGCATAATGGAACTTGTCTTGCGGGATATGTTTTACCGATATATGCCTAACGGCCCGTTTTGGGGATATTGGCAAACAGTGTAGATCCAGATCAGACGCCATAGAACGCGGTGTCTGATCTGAGTCTACACTGATTGCTTAAAGTAGGTACATTTTTGCAAAACATACTACACACAAAACAAATCTGACACCCCTATAACTGACATTAGACCAGTCCAAACTCATTAGGTGGAATGTTCCAATGTCATTTATGGGTTAGGATTTTCTATCAGGGATTGTAAGTCTAATTACAGTAAAATTCCTCCATTAAGACCACCCTTAAGACTGTTCAGAAATGGTCTTTAAGTCCGCTTTTGAACAGTCCCAAAGGTGGTCTCTATAGAGGATACTAGGCGTAGAAAACACACTGAATTTTTTTAAAATATTCCTTCAAAAGAAGAATGTGGCCTCATTATAATGGTCTTGATAGCGGAATTTCTATGTATTTAATGTACATGATATTACCTTCCTACATTGTCAATGAGCTAACTTAGGAGGATTTAGATAAAATGGCGATAGTGAACAAGTTGATCGGTACCCCCACTCTCTTAGGGCCCATTGACCAAGGATCTTCTTGGGAGTTATACTACCTGTCCATCACTATTCAAGCCGTATCAAGTCATAGAGGATATTTGATTTTTTCAGTGTAAGATCGAATTTTATTTCATCGAATGAACACCAAAACTGTTATTTTCACGAGTGGCGTAGCCACGAGTGAAAATAGCAGTTTTGGTGTTCATGAGTGAAATAAAATTTGATCTTGCACTGAAAAAATCAAATTTTCTGTTATGTGAGCGACACCATTAAAGACGCTAAATATTGCCTTTTGAAGCATGTAAGAAACAGAAAATTTGATTTTTTCAGTGCAAGATCAAATTTTATTTCACTCATGAACACTAAAACTGCTATTTTCACTCGTGGCTACGCCACTCGTGAAAATAACAGTTTTGGTGTTCATTCGATGAAATAAAATTCGATCTTACACTGAAAAAACCAAATATCCTCTATATCATTCATTGAAAAGCATGTAAGAAATTCAGGTAACCCACATACTTCTTCGCTTAGCGGTTTATTCGGTATTAAGTCCCACATGTTTGTCTATTACTGGTAACTGCTTTTCTGGAATCAACGCCAGGATGAACATGCAAAGGAGTTTTATTCCATGATCAAATTTGAAGTCAGTTGCGGGTCTGGTTTGACCCATATTACCTAATCATCATGTTAAAAAGTCCGTGCAATTAACACCCCAATAAACCATAAAGAGAAAACTGGGGTTTATAGGGGTATGCATTATTTTGCTTATTTCTGCTCCAAAACATAGGTTATGGGTACTCGTTAGAACCCTTTAATGAGGCCGTTGTAACGAGCACCCAAACATACGTTAAGAAAAAATATCACAAATCTTCATCGGAAAAATATCTATTTTGTGGATATGAAAGAAATCACTATGTCACACGAGTGTGTTACCGTGATGAGACCTGCTAAAGCTTTGATCACTTGATGCGGATGCGAAATAATGACCGTTTGATGACCTTGACCTATTTAATGCCAACCTCAAATTTGGTCACATAGACTTTGTATGGGAAAAATGTCAAAACCGTGTATCTTCGGAAACTGTTGTTGTCCGTGGTCTGAAAATCGAATGCAGTTAGCTGAATAGACGAGTATCCAAGGCCATTCTTTAACCTTGGCCCAAGGACACTCGGACATGAAAATTAAAACCTATTTTCCTGAAAACCACTGAGCCTTTGTAACCAAGTTTAATATGAAATGCTTCCGGGAACTAGAAACTGAAAATTAATTAAAATGAGTTTAGTCACATGATCAATATGGTCACCATACCCATTTAAGGTAAAGCCCTTCAAAAATCTTCTTCCGCGCAACCAAAGGGCTCATTATCATGAAACTGGATATGTAGGATTGGGGACCCCTGGATGACCTTGGCCTTTTTTACGCTATGATCAAATTTGGTCACACAGGTTTTTTATGAGGAAAAGTCAAAACCATTTATTTTTCAAAAATATTGCAGCCAGTTATCTGGAAATTGGAAGATGCATTTAGCTAAAGTGTAAATTAAACTACATGATTGTTCAAGGTCAATGTCGTTCTTTGGCTTTTCCAACGGTCATTGATATATGAAAATGTAAACTTATTTTCCAAAGGAACAACTGGGCCATTTGTAACCAAATTTCATCTGAAAGCCTTTAGGAACAAGGAAATAAAAATTAATTAATCCGAGTATGGTCGCATGACAAATATGATAGCCATGCCCATATAAGGTAAAATCTTTAAGACATCTTTTCTCCAGAAACAGTTGATTTATTTTCCTGAAACTTGGCATGTAGCATTTGGGACTCGAGCCAATCATCGTTTAGTCAAATGATGATGCCTGGATGACCTTGACCTATTTAAGGCTAAGGTCAAAATATGGTCACATAGGCTCTTGTATGGACAAAAGTCAAAACTGTGTATTTTCCGCAAAAATTGTAGATAAAGGTAGCTTAAGTAGAAAATGAAACTACGTGAGATATGAAAAGTATAATAAAATAATAATAATAAAAAAAAAACAACAAAAAAAGGTTTTTTTGTCAGACAACATAGGTCCATTTGTAATCAAATTTCATATGAAAGCTTTAAGAAACAAGGAAATGGAAATCAATGAATGAATTGTCACATGACAAAGAAGACGGCCATGTCATTTTTGGTGAAAAACAAAACAAATAAAAACACAAACAACAACAAAACAAAACAAAAAAACAACAACCACAACAACAAAAAACAAGCCTTATTCGGATGGAGGAACATAAGTTTGTTCAAATGGTTTAGGTCACATGACTTTAGGTCACATGACCAATTCGACTGCCATGGTAAAAAACCTTCAAAAATCTTCTTCTCAAACTAAATGACTCCATAAATGTTCAGCACTCAGGTGAGCGGTTCAGAACCACATGTCCTCTGGTTTACTCTTTTTATACTGGAAAACAAAAGGCGATTCAATAATAAAAGTAAGAATTCAGACAAAGGCTATGTCGCGCCTTGAGAAATGGACTCTTACATTAGGGTGAAAGTTAGGGTGGTCGCTAATGTTGACGACTTGACGAATGAACAGACGAGCGAAAGGACGTAAAACAAGACTCCATGCTTTCAGCAGTCGCGACAAAGGCAGAAATTAAGATGTATCATGTAACGTCGATGTTATTAAGTGGATAAATCCATGTTTTAAAATACTATGACCACACGTGTAATAACACATAGTTACTGGCACATAACGTCATGACCCCTTCCGTGACAACCCTATGTTCTCTACTGAAATTCTTCTGAGCTTCTTCGGCAATAAGGTGAATGGATACATCTACAGGGGAGGCAACTCCTCCAAAAGTATGTTCGTCTCCCTTGTCAATAGGGGTCAAGTCTTAAAGGCATTTATTCTTGGTTATTGAGGACCATAATTGTACTGCGTAATGTTATTTGACTGAAGAGAAGTCCTCTGTCTTCAACAGGTAATGGGCCTCCTTGGGGAAAATTCAATAGTTTACTTACCTTTCACTAGAGTGCACCTTATTGATTTTCCCCTTAATAGCCTCAGTCAGGGGATTCAGCAAGAGCTACTAATCACCCTATAAGGGGCTGTCTTTGATCTGCTACAGTGAGTATATCACAGGGAGCAATAAAACAAATATGAGCAGACGGTGTGTCCTACTGTTACAAGAATAAATGCCTTTAAAGGATAAAAATTGCTTCTGAGAAGCTAATTCTTTCCTTAAATACTTGACCAGGAGCAAATTCATTCCTTAAAGAGTTGGCCCCTTTTCCTTGAGACAGAGCTTATAGAAAAGCGAACAAGAAGTTCCGAAAGTTGTCTCCCTTTGAAAAATGGCAGGAAAACATACCACGTATTCCCATTCCCCCTTAAATTCGATTTAAACTCATTATATGACTAAGAGTATCTTACTTTCATATTAAGTCTATAAAACTCACCAAAGGCTCGTTTCATATATTTTATATGAAGTGAACACTCGTGTAAGATCCTCTTTTTAGAAGTGGTAGGAGAATCAGTTTATACCAGATAGACATTCCTTGCAGGTGTATCGTTTCCAATGAAGCTCATTTCCGGGATATCGCTGTAAAAAAAGATTACTTTTGGTTCAGCTTTGTAGGCTCTAGTATAAACCATAAATATAAAATGATTGAAGTTCAGTTTTCAGGTTTTCGGGGGTGTTGCACTGATGGGTTGGGAGGCCTTCATGCGGGCTGGGCAGATTATTTGTCTAAATCGCGACAGAAGTAAGGGCGAGGATGTGGCAGCGTAAAATCGATTTAAGCCCCCCCCCCCCCCCAGTGGAAATCTTTCCACTGACCGTTCCAAGGCGGTTCTTTTGTGGCGGTTTATTTATGTTGTTGTTTGTTACTTACTGTGTGTATCACTTGTGTCTTTTTATTTCGGATGGCCATATGGCCATTTTGTGGGAAAGTGACTGTCCTTATGGCCTTCCTTTGTTTAGGTTTCCATTATGAACTGGTCGCTTAATGTTTGTGTTTCTTTCTCTTTGGTGTCTTTGATGGGTGGAGTAAGTTAATTGTATCGATTCCTGATCTTTGTTTTACTTCTACTTTGAAGAAAAGCAGTTATTCTTGCACACCGGATAAAGAAATCCATAGTTTTGGCTTGGGATAGAAAGCCTGTTATAACCCTGGTGTTCTTACCCAAAATCGAAAATTCTGGCATGTTTGATAAATACGCTGTTTGAATAAGACCTCATATGCGCCGTCGTTAAGGTTGACGTCACAGCACGTTACATGATGTCAATAAACATCACTGTAGTGTCATCACAATATGGCGGACCTCGGCAACCGGAGTGACTGCAGTATTGACAATTCACGCTCAGAAATGGAAGGTATGCAAGAAAAGGAATCTTACATGGTGTGAGGGGTGAATAGAAAAATCCATCCCTCGGGATCACTGTCCGGAATCACTCGGCATGCCTCGTGATGGCGGACAGTGACCCTCGGGACGGTTTTTTCCATCCACCCCTCACACCCATGTAAAATTCTTATATTCTCTAGCACAGGGCGACTCCAAAGTTCCGGCCTATCCGATACTTGTCTAAAAGCCAGACAAACCAAAGCTAATTCGTCAGCTACTTAAACTTTATTTGAGTACACCATAATTACCCAATAATCTTTGATGCATTAAATCTCTGGATGCTTTGTGTGCACGGAAAATGCAACATTTAGGTACTCGACAAACTTCCTGTAGTGTTTGCCGGGCACTTCAAGGCGTACTTGATTCGTTTGTCTTGATTTGCGAAGTCAATAAGCGGGGATGTCGCGATGGTCATTTCTATTAACGACCAGCCTTTGCTGAAAGAAGACGAAGTGTTTTTCCTACGCAAGATCGTGATCAAAGCATTATTTGACGTCTAAAGTACAACGTCAGTCAGAAACGTACATCGTTTGTGTCATGTACAGCAGGGCTCGGTCAGCTTATGATCAGTCACCTGGATTCCTCAGTCTGTATTTTATAATAAGAATCTTGTGAAATGAGCAAACATAGCTGCTTACATTCGAAAACAATTCTAGTTTCAGCTTCATCAACACATCAAAGCGAGGTGTGCGCACGTTGAAACATGTATTAAAGTACCTTACCTCAGCGCCGCACTCGGCGCATCTTTAGCTGAGTACTGTCAACCATATCTATTTTGCGAATTTTCTGTTTATGATGACTGATTTTCCTGAAACCCAAGAGGACATCATCGCTTGAGACACGCCATTCCAGTTCTATCAAAATAAGAAAAAAGTCAGCTCCAGCGTGAGTTGTTGAGTAAATCACAATTTGTTGTCAGTTGTAAAGAAGATCAAATCACGAGCGCGTAGCGCGAGTGATTTGTTCACTCTCAACTGACGGACAAGCTGTCACATATTACTCAAGAATTTACACACTAGAGCTGATCTATTTCGATTCTTACACTGAAAGTCGGCAATAATGTTGTTGCTTCCATCATATTCTCCAACTTTTCGCCCTTGTTAGGAGAAAACCTGCAAAAATTATTTACTTTATACATGGATTTATGTCTTCTTTAGTTTTCGATGCGGGAAAATAACTTCAAAGAATCTACGGGTGACATCATAAAACAGTGGCTTTTCGTGTCACAATCCTACCCCCTGTGATTTATTGTTGTTTCTTTTCATTGCATCGACAATTTCTATCGCGCTCATATTCCTACCTACCTTGTTGTCTGTTGGTAAAATCAGGGTATGCAAGGGAATACGTGTAAAACTTATAATCAAAACAAATTTGACAACCATCAACTTTAACCCTTTTTGTATCAGATGGAATCTTCCTTCTTATATATGGCAGGAGTCCATTTCAAAATTTAGGGATGTCAGGTTGTGTTTTCTTCAAAATTTATTTGGAAAATGACAACGTTTAGCAAACAGTGGCGGTCCTGATCAGGCGCCGCGTTCTGTGGCGTCTGATCTGGGCCTGCGCTGTTTGCCAATTAGCCCTTTTAGAGGTTTCCGGTAATGGATCTGCCCAAAGTTATTACGTGGACAATTTTGTTAGTCACATAGGGTTTAAAGCCCAATCAAAAGGCCACAATGGATACATGTAGTAATGAATCATGTCCATTATAAACTATTGTAAAGCCGACTCTAAGCTCTATTCATGTTTGGAAATGGTCCCTATTTCAACAAGTGTCTTGGGTGATATATTTGAGCTCTATCCTGAGCAAAGAGGGGTTGCTATTCCAGAGTTACAATATTATTCTATTTCTAAAAAGGGCTACAACTCTACATCTATTTGATAAAACATTTGCTATATGCCAATTTCATATTAACGGGACCTGCGAAGACTCAGAGGATACTGCCCAGTCTCGTTTTAGTCTTCGCTCGTCGCATCTGGGTTAAACCATCGTGTTCTTGTGACGGCTTCATGATTAATTAATAATAGTTTTATTTGGGACCAAAACAGAAGAGCTGAATTGTCTAAAGTTATCTGACATTAATTCCTCAGGGAACATACGAATTAATAGCATGACAGCGGCAATATGTCATCTCATCATAAATCATCAGTGTATCGAATTTCACTTTAAAATTAGTATTTCACATCTCATTGTTAGGTTTCTCTGGCGGGAACACGCATAAACTATAAAGTAGAATTCCTATATTAAGACCACCTTTGGGACTGTTCAAAAGTGGTCTTTAAAGCCACTTTTGAACAGTCCAAAAGGTTGACCACACTATGCAATAAATACAAAGAATGTATAACTGCAACCTGCTAAATAAGCTTTTTATATAAAAAGTCCTAATTTTTGGTGGTCTTAATAGCGGACTTTCACTGTACATCTAGTAAGAGACATTAACCTTTACTCTGCCCCCGTCCACCGGGGATTGAAGAAATATACGGGCTGTACGATGCTTCCACGCAGAGCTAAAACCGACCCGCACACGAGTACTGGTAAACCGCTTTGAGGATCTAAGCCTGCCCAGGCAAAGCGGTGCGAGTCGGACCATCCATGCTTATAAACCCTGTTGGTTTGATTGGGCGACAGGGCTTGAGATGTCAGTTTATCTCAATGTCGGGTAAAAGTCCCACAAAATTGGAAGTAACGGCTCCAAAATGACCTTTACTGTGTTGATAGGGACGTTAAACCTCAAATCAAACAAACAAAAACATTAAGCTTTGCAACCATTACCACTATCTAATCGCTCCACCCATCGGACTTTGGAGAAATAGATTGGGCTGCATGGTACTTCCGTGCAGAGCTGTAACCTACAGAACTTGAGTACTGGTAGACAGACCGTTTATGTCTAAGCCGGCCTAAGAAAAGTGGTGCGAGTCGAGCTGCTCCTTAATCCTAGCGGTTTCTTTGGGTGCTAGGGCTTGAGGTGTCATTTCATCTCCAAGTTGGGTAAAAGTCTCACAAAATCGAAAAAAAAAACATCTCTAAAATGACCTTAATAGTGTTGACGTAGAAGTAAAACCGCAACACACAAACACATTACCGCCCTGTAGGCTTACGACATTTTGTTGGTATTTAACAGGATTTGACTTGTCATTTGGCTTATTATCTCTATAGACTATTGAATGAAATATCAAATCCTGTGTTCTAGACAAAAATAATAAAAATATTTCAAAATGTCGGCTGCAGAAAATAAAACCAGCATACAGACCGTTACAAAAATTTAGCCTATTTATGCAAGCGTTTTAGTAAGTAAGTAAGTAAGTAAGTAAGTAAGTAAAGACTTTATTTTACGAGGGTGACAACATTTAGCATATAAGTGTAGCTAATCTTCCATGAGGCCCTCAAATTATAGTACAAAATCTACAAAATAAACAGTTCTATACAACAACAAATGAAATATGCAAAATATATACAATATACAAAAGGTAAACAGTATGTAGTATTGTACTATGAAATGCTTGTAGCATGATGTGTGGGTATCACAAAGTAATCATTATTGAAATAATAATCATTACTGTTATTAATACGGGACAAAGATAACAATATTTCTTGAATGCTTATAATTTAGCTGCAAGAAATATGTAGACAATTACTAGTAATGTAGAAGAGAATAGTACTATAACTTAGATAAGGTATACAATACTCAATGTTTACTGATCTAATTAAATACAAAACAAGAAAGAAGAACGAAATGAAGGAGGATTGTGGAGCCTGCATCATTGAGTCAGCCATTTTATACATCGATTGTGGAAAGTTTCAAGAGTTGGTGCATATTTAATATCTTTGGGCAAACTGTTCCATACAAGACACCCTGAATAACGCAAGCTGTGCTTAAAGCATTCCTTTTTAGGTTGGGGAGGAACAAAGCAGCGAGATGCTGACGATCTTAGATTTACCGACATATAAGTTTCATTTCTCAATATGAAATTTTCAGAAATATAAACAGGTGTCAGCTCATTATACACCTTAAACATAAATTTTGCCTTTCTAAGGAAAAGTCGGTCATATATGGACAGAATTTTCAAAGAACTCAAAGCTCACGAGAGTTTTCGACATCATAATCCAAGATTACTTTACATGCTCGCTTTTGAAGTCTGTAAATCTTTATTTTATTAGACTCTGAAGTGCTGCCCCAAGCAATGTTACAAAAATCAATGTGTGGTTGTATGTAGGATTTGTAAAATTGAATACGATGGGTTTGTGATAAAAAAGTTTTGATTACTCACATGTTTTCAGCAAATATACAGCTTTTATATCTTTATGTTATGTTTATACATGTAGTTTAGGACCCAGTTCATATTTCTGTACCCCAAAGCTGCAAACTCTTCAAAACCCACCTGTATTAAACAAGCAATTGTCTAAATGAGCCCCGCCAAGCGAATTTGTGTCTTCGAGCATTCCGTCATGACAAATTTTAACTGCGCATGCCCAGCAATTCAGAGGGGCCAGGGATATGGCTTTCTGTCTGAAGGTTCTTCTTGATTCACTGCTTGTATGAGCGAGCAGCGAAGGTTCTGGTATGAGTGGGCCACCGTTACTATAAAACCCTTTTTGTACCAAGTGGAATCTTCCTCCTAAGAAATAGCAGGAGTCCATTTCAAAATTTAGGGGTCTCAGGTTGTGTTTTCTTCAAAACTGATTTGGTAAATGCCTGAACTTTAAGCAAACAGTGAAGGCCCTGATAAGACGCCGCGTTCTGCAGCGTCTGATCTGGGCCTGCACTGTTTGCCAAGGTACCCCTTTAGGGGTTTCTGGTACTGAATGGGTTAACTTTATTAAGTGTCAATGTAGTTACATCTGAAAAATGTCATTATAATATTCATTCTGAGTGGATGTGTTAATTATTCTAATGAAATGTCCATAAACCATTAAAGCATCTGTCCTACGTAAACTACATGTATAAACATAACATAAAGAAATAAAAGCTGGACCAAATCCACGACCTGCGAATAGCTTAACCCGGAAGTCCAAGCAGTGGTATTTTGTATAATTTTATGTTGGAGACAAGGGGTTAGTTTTTCAAAACTAACGATATCGTTGACGTATTGTTAAAACTTTGATCATTTATTAAGGCAGATATAATAGTATATTTGCTGAAAACATGTGAGCAGCTTTTTCAAATGCAAAAGCTGCTCACATATTTTGCAGCAAAATTACCAGAGTATTTGATAATGTCGCTGCTAGAACAATTAACAATTTGACCACTAACGAGCTCGTTAATCTAATGATGCTTTGAACAACTGGGCCCTTCAATTTATTCGATGATATCAGACAAACGAGGCATTATGGATCAAAGTTATGTTTCAAAAATTTAATTGTCAGTTCAAAATGCAATTGTGGTTGACCACAAGTTCTCACAACAGTCGTTACACGGCCCTTCCCCTAAAAATGAACATCAACAGTTTAACAAAGAACATGATGATAACTACTATAACAGTTATCAACATAGACTAGACAATAGTACGTTTCAAAAATAATAATGCAAACGATAATCGAACAGCCCTGATTCTTACGCTGAGAGGTTTGGATCTCTCTTAATTCAGTGGATGGAGGTTACTTGTTGTTTCAAAATGGTCAGTCTAACGTTTGTCTCTCAACTGACTGACTGAACTGGTTTTTAAGGTAACCGGGCGCTATAAGCACATAGGGGCTACCCCTAGACCGTGTCCAGGATTAGTTTTCCCACTTTATGAAAGGCTTTCGCATGGAGTTGTACACTAATTCCGGTGTACTCCTCTCGCCTCAGTCAAGGTGCAATAAAGGTGAAAGTGGTCTGTAAGTTGCCGTGGTTTTTGACAGAGTATCCAAATAGTTGTGGGCTGTCAATCGCGGCTATGGAACATGGTCAATTCCGACCTGCAAATCGTGTTCCATAGCCATTGTCCGTCTGGCCGTGGTAGAGAAGGAAGGCAAGGAGGCTAAGTTTAAGTGCTTCTGGGCTGCGAATCGCGGCAGTGGTCAGTGGAATACGAATCGTGATGGTCTGCCAGTGCCCTCTCCTTAGTAAAACAGAAGCACTGTAATTTTGAATTTTGAACGCCAGGTCGAAAGTGGGCAGGAAGCAACAGAGAAATCAATGCCAATTTCGGCTGCAAATCGCGATTTCTCTGTCGCTCAAGCAAACTAGGCCATGTTGCTCTCTCTTATGGCCGCGTGATTGGCGTCGGACTGGCGGACTGGCTACACATGAAGTAGCCTTGCAATTCCCATGGTAAACAGTGTTTTCGGACATGCTGCCCTAAGTTCACGTTCTCGGTCCGGTGTAGGGTTAGGAGGGATGGGCTCTCCTAATCAACACTCCCAACGCCATCGTCGTATCTTGGAAGAGTTTGTGTATCTTTCTGGCTTTCTTCTTATTCAGTGGTGGTGGGGGGGGGGGTTGTTCTGCATGCCGTTCTAAGTGGCTTTAGATCTGCTCGTCATAGTACTTGGAAGTGGTCCCTTGTAGATGATGAATTGTGGGGAATCTGCTGTCTTGTAGGCGTATACGGCGAGGTCCACGTTGATCGTTTCATGGGGTCTTTTCTGTCGGTGTAGTTCTAGGAGGGTGTCTGGGTCACCGGGGGTAGTTACCGCCCAGGCTCTACCCAGGCGGGTTTTCTCATGCCAAGGCTGCTGTAGGTTGGGTAGCAGTTTCTCGTAGTCTTTGGCTTCATCTGACCAGATTCTTCCTCTTCTGGTGGGTTGGGTAGGTGACGAGCGTCGTTGCGCTTTAGGTGGGGGTGGTCTCTCTGTGGGTGATTGGGTGGTGGTCGCTGTCTGTGGACTTTCCTCAGGCTCGGGTTGGGCTGGTACTGGCGATGGCGGCGTTGGCGGGAGCGTTGGTTTCTGTATGGTGGGCGCTGGTTCGGCGCTGGCTGTTGTCTGCGGCCTCTGTACTCTGTTGATGGTCGCAGTGGTCGTTGAGACTTATTGACAGCTAGAGGCGCTGCTTGTTGTAGTCTTTGCTGTTGGATCTTGACTGTCTTCTTGGATCTGGCTGGAGCAGGAGTGCTTAGATCCCAGCGAAGGCTGACAGTCACGCACTGGTGCTGAAGGCCTGTGGTCACTTCAGGCACCCCATGCAGTCGGCATGACTGCAAGAAAGCCACAAGTGGCTCTGGAAGTCGATATTCTTTCATCGAGACAGACATGCTGAGAGTTGATCTTGACGATTGGGTTTGTCTCTCAAGGATAGATAATATGCGTTTATAATACTTTTTGGTTTGAGCCAAGGACCTTTGTGATTTATACACAGCCTGCAACAGGTAATGTAAAGTGTATAGATTACGAGTATATAGGCAAAATAATCAGTTATCGCAATGTTTCAATATAATCTATATTTTTTACTTAAGGAGGCATCCATGTTGTTAAAACCAAAAAACTGTGTAACTTGTTACTTGACTATACATATATCGGACGGTTTCATCATGTTCATTGATCATTGTTTAATCGATAATCGGGCACTTGTATAAATCGATGATCGATCATAAAATCGGAGCAGTGTGCAGTTACCTCTAGATACGCCATTTTCATTTGTACATGGTAAAGTTTGACTGGCGGTGTTTGGTTGATGTATGGTCTGAATGGTCATTTAAATACTATAGTCTTTCCAAAAAGCTGATGTAGCCAGGAGACGTTATCTTGGCAAGTTGTGTTCGTTTCTTTTCTCGGTAACAATTCCGAGAAATGAACAACCTTGTAAAACCCTACATTATACACAGTCTTTGTTTGTTTGATTTGAGGTTTAACGTCCCCGTCAACACTGTAAAGGTCATTTTGGAGACGTTGCTTCCAATTTTGTGGGACTTTTACCCGACATTGAGATGAAATGACATCTCAAGCCCTGTCGCCCAATGAAACCAAGACGGTTTATAAGCATGGACGGTCCGACTCATGCGCACCGCTTTGCTTGGGCAGGCTTAGATCCTCTCAGCGGTTTACCAGTACTCGTGTGCAGGTCGGATTCAGCTCTGCGTGGAAGCATCATGCAGCCCATATATTTCTTCAAGCCCCGATGGACATTATACACAGTCAACTGGGACTTCCGTTACAATACATATGTAGTAGATACACCTTAGAATCGCTTCAATCATAGGTTGTAGGTACTCGTTAGGACCGCCTCATTGAGGCGGTTCTAACGAGTATCTACAACCTTTGTTCAGAATATACTTAAATCAAAGTACAGACACCGCTGGTGGATCGATTGTCCTTGAGTGTAGATTGAACGGATGACTTAGACCATTTCGTTAAACTTTTAAATTTCTGTACTTAAAGCAAACAGAGTAAACCCTGATCAGACGCCGCGGCTTCTAAGCTGGATCTACACTGCTTGCCAATGACCCAGTATACGAGCACAGTCCATAACTTACTTTTTACACAGCACAATGAAGTCACAGGGAGAAGACTGGCGCTGCTATTAATATCCCGGTGCCTAAAATTTGTTTTCTGGCGAAAGAATCGCGCGGCGCACTGTACTGGTTAACCGCTTATGTATAAACATGCCCTAGGTCAACTGACCTAAATCACCTAAATAGTGTTGACTCCAGTACAAACAAAGAAACAAAACCCGGATTTCGTACATGGTCAGTGATAGTCACGTGGGCAAGAGAAGGCGGGAAACTTCTGTAGATAGTAACTTTGGGTCGAGTGATAAACAATCGACCCAAAAGTGTCACAAAGCTCCATCAGAAAAAAATGTCAGTTATTTGAGAAGTGAAGAAGTCCTCTGTCATAGTGATTTCTAACCTAAAGGATTCATATAAATTCATATATTAAGACAACGTTTGGGACTGTTCAAAAGTGGTCTTTAAGACCACTTTTGAACTGTTCCAAAGGGGGCACTGTAAGCAGAAAAACAAAGAAAGAACAACTGCAACCTACTAAACTAAGATTTTTAAAGCAAAACTAGTCATAATATTTGGTGGTCTTAACAACGGAATTTCACTTTATTTTGTAGCCAAGGTCTGAGGTACACGATCAGTTTCAAAGATTATTAAAACATTTCTAATTTAATCCTTGATCATGACCAGATAAACCGAACTGAACTAATATTGCTATAAATATTTCATATGACACTGTAGTCTAACGACTGATTTATGAATTATGCTCTCATTTTTGCTGCCTCGCCTATTAAAAATGAAAGCAGATCGCTTCACAGCCATGCTTAAGAGGAAATAAATTATAAGCGGAAATTGGCGCAACACGATTTGTCAAATATTATTGCTATATTTCAATACCTTTGGGACTTTTACCATGCAATTTGATCAACCATCCTCCTTTAGAACGCAGCCTACATATTCGCTATAAATTCAAACTTGAATGTCGTTAAAATCCAAATAGGCATGTAGAGTTTAGAGAGAACAATGGACTGCTGCTATATATAAGGAGGAAGATTCCATTTGGTACAAAAAGGTTAAACGTAATAAGCAAGAAGACCATCGTAAAATACATACACTGACTTGCGCGGTACCGGTGATTGTCATACAGAAAGGTACATGCATGTTTACGGAGAAGCGCACAGGGTGCTTAAAATGATGAGTTTGATTCTTCGTTTGTAGTACACGTGACGCTATAAATGTTGCTGTGCTCCCAACAACAACAACAACGCCAATAACCATGGTAAGGACGTATGTAATTGTTATTTTGCAAAGAGATGTGAAGGCTTTGATCAGACAGCGCAAGATCAAGTAGTTTCCATATACCCCGTGGGTTGGACGCTCCAGTGATGCAAGATAGACATCACCCTTGCCTCACCCGACCATCCCCGTGGACTGGGACGTAAAACCTCAACACAAACAAACAGACACACAAACAAAATTGGAAAATGTCAATGGTCTTTTTTCATTTTATGGTCAATACATTTTTTCACGTGCTTCAGTGCCAGTGTCGTTTGTGCTAACCGTGGCCTAGTGGATAAGAACACTGACACTTAATCATTGGGTCTCTCACCGCTGTGGTTCGATCATGTGAGACGCCAAGTTCTGGAACGGAAGGTCAGGTGGTTTTTCTCCGGGTACTCCGCTTTTCGCCCACCTCTGATTAACGATCGGCTCGATATGAGTGAAATAATCTTGAATGGGCCGTAAATCCAAAACAAAAAAGTCGATGTTATGAACGCCCTGTTAACAATTTTATAAAGACAGTTGAGGCAGCGCATGACAAAACCTACAATAAGACGTGCGTCCAAAGCAGACAGATCAGCCTTCTGATCAGAGTCTTCTCTATGCGCACTAAGGATAGCTAAGGGCCCAATGCTATATGGCCCCCGTCAAGCGATTTGGTAGTTATCGCCTATGCGAGCAGCGAAGGTTCAGGCGAGCCTGCGCATCCGCGCAGTCTCGCCGGAACCTTCGCTGCTCGCTCATACAAGCAGTGAATCAAGAGGAACCTTCAGACAGAAAGCCATATCCCTGGCCCCTCTGAATGGCCGGGCATGAGCAGTTAAAATTTGTCATGACGGAATGCTCGAAGACACAAATTCGCTGGGCGGGGCCCATTTCATGCAGCAAGAGAAGTCTCTGGTTAGACTATATGAATGCGCAGGCTGATCTGAGTCTTCGATTGGCAACCATGTCTTATTGTAGCTACAAGGTATACCATCTACTGCTTTCTAGGCTTCAAACCACAGTCTGAATCTTCGTTCTATGACTCAGTTGTACAGCATCAGTAAGTTACTTTTCAATATACAGTAAATTACCTATATTAAGACCACCTTTGGGACTGTTCAAAAGTGGTCTTAAAGACCACTTTTGAACAGTCCCAAGGGTGGTCCATGACCAGAGGACACTGTGGGCAGCAAACACATAGAAAGATTAAGCCTACAGCTATCAGTATAAGCTTTTAAAGCATAATCAGTCTAATTTTATGTGGTCTTAATAGCGGTATTTCACTGTATATTGCAAAAGCCTCATTTCAGATAAACCGGTAGAAGTTTTGGCTAAAACATAATATTTTCCACTCAAATATATTAAATCTCCATTGGTAGCCTCCTTGTTTCGGAAGACATCTGAGGGTGGTTGAGTGAGGCAAAGGTTATGTCTGGTGTGTTCAACTGATATTGAATTAGAGTTTGACAAGGCCTGCTGTCCTTGCTGCTGGTAGGGGTAGAGGGGGCGGGGTGGGGGGGGGGGTGGTTGTTAATTCTTCTCTTTCTACACTTTCAGATCATCTCCTCTACTACCTCTGCTATCTCTTTTCTCCCTTTGTCTGGGAGACGACGCAAAATGACCCACAATAGTACCCAAAACAATCAGTAAATCGAAAGGCATCTACAGCAAAACTTTATGTTATGAGAGGGAAGCTGAAAACTCCAAAGATACGGCAATGTATCAACTTTCCTAAATAATATTCTATTACTACGTATTCATTATCAAACACGAGTAATAGTTTTCCCGGTTGACATACACATCAACGTTGAGACAGCATCAACAACGTTTATACGTATAACGTTGGTTTTAATTAAGAAATAGATCAGCTCTAACTGTGATTTGTTGAGTAATAAATCACAGTTTGGAGGTCAGTTGTAAAGTAGACAAATCACGAGCGCGTAGCGCGCGTGATTTGTCTACTTACAACTGACCGACAAACTGTGATTTATTACCCAACAAATCACTGGCTAGAGCTGATCTATTTCGATTCTAACACGCTGAAAATCGGCAATAATGTTGTTGTTTCCTTCAAAATCTCACAACTTTTCGCCATTGTCAGAAGAAATCCCGCTAAAATTATCGACTGAAACACATGCATTTATATCCTTTTCTAACGTTTTCGATGCGAGAAAATGACGTTACACCGTCTAACGTCAAGGAAATCGACTAGTGACGTCATAAATTTGCAGTTTTTAATGACGTCACTCGTCACGCTCTTCCGAGCTGTGATTTGTTGCAGAATAAAACACAGTTATTTTCCATTGTCTATATAGGCGCGCTGTGTTAGAATATCGGATCAACGCTGTGGCATGCAAGAATAACTCATTCCTGATATCAATAAACTATCACACAGATTTGTAGTAGACAAAATTCATTAACGTGGACATGGGTTGTGTTTTAAACCAGCATGCATGCCATTATCTCCAGCACTTAACTTATACAGTACTGTAAAAGGGAACTCCTATTACACCTTAATGGGCCAGATCTTCATAAAAGGCACTTGTCCAGTCAGTGACCAGAGACTAAGCTGAGCCTGCGCAAACAGGTAATAGGGCTAGATACACGACTTCTTGCAATCACAAGATCTTCAGTATATGTCTGCGAGCAGCGAAGGCTTTGGCACACCAGCGCAGACTCGCCAAAGCTTTTGTTGTTTGCCTATGTAACCATGAACTCGTTCAAACAGTGCTGAGATTTGTTTGGTGAATTGATGAAATGACAAAATTATGAACCTGGCAAATGATCCTGAACGTAGATACCTTTTGAGGAATCTCACCTAGAATGATGATGACAATCATGGGGATTTGGTTCGAGAACTTCATTTCGGTGCATCAATTATATTCTATTATCACCTTTTGGAAGGAAGTAGGTGCTAGTGACTGGCTCCTGTCTTTTTGTTGCTGTTGTAAATTTGCAGTGCTGTTCGTCCTCTCAGCATCACTGGTAGATGAACCTTAATCATGCCCTAGTATACTAGCTAGGAGGGTTGATATACGCCAGGTTCTTTCACGAATTATTTTTTTAAGGCCTGTTAATTTCGATAATTCAAGAGGGACAGTTGTCAGTTTTGACGCAGTAATGTGCACTGCACTGGTTGATCGCTAATGAGTAATCTTGCCCAGGAAATGTGATTAGATATAGTGAATCAAGGACCTCTGAGCGTTCAATGTTCGAGCGTGACGAGACTGTTCCACATTACAAAAAAAAACAAACAAAAAAAAACACATATTCGAATACACTGAGAATTTTTCCCCTGAAAAACGAAAATGTCCAGATAAAAAATTGCGCTATTTTTCATATTTATGCTCTAAACATAGATTTTTGGTATTCGTTAGGACCGCCTCAGTGAGGCAGATCTAATGAGTACCCACAATCTATGTTTTAGAACAGAAATAAGAAAATTAATTTATGCCCCTGTAAAATCCAGTTTTACTATATAAAAATGTGGTTTGAGGGGGTCAAATTATATAGGCATGTTTTCGTGATGAGTTTTTAGGAAAGGCAAGTTTCGGATACATTTTGTCACATTTTAAAAACCTGGTAGTTGAACGAATTGCAGACAGTCACGACTAGACGTATATCTGGTAACACGAAGTACAAAATTAAAAACAAAATTGTGAACTCTCAACCAATGTAAAATACCAACTAAGGTACACTACACTTCGTCATAATCTTATAAAAGAAAATCTTGATGATTTAATTGAAAGGACATTTCATAAAGATGATTTCCTCTAGCTTGCATTTAATGTTAGAAATGCCTTTTTCACTTCTGAAGAGCATAAAATATCATAATTATGGATATATCAAAAAGTGTGGGAAGCTCTTACCTTTCTACTCGAAAATATTTACATAAGACTTGGTAAGAAGTTATTTGGACAAATTTTGGGCACGAATTGCGCACCCCTTGTGACAGATTTATTCTTGTTTTGTTATTAAAGATACTTCATGGTGTCTTGCCCCCGCCCATAGGGGCTTGAAGAAATATATGGGCTGCACGATGCTTCCACGCAGAGTTGAATCCGGCCAGCACACTAGTACTGGTAAACCGCTTAGAGGATCTAAGCCTGTCCAGGAACCGCGGTGCGAGGCGGACCGACCATGCTAATAAACCCTATTGGTTTCATTGGGCGACAGGGCTTGAGATGTCATTTCATCTCAATGTCGGGTAAAAGTCCCACAAAATTGGAAGCAACGTCTCCAAAATGACCTTTACAGTGTTGACGGGGACGTGAAACCTCAAATCAAACAAAATCAAACTTCATGGTGTCTCTTTCCGTTGAAAACCAATCTGAAATACACAATGTAACTGAACCGTCTAGATATATGGGCGATTTATTAATTATTGACAATACCTACTTCGATGGTTTGATAAGTCATCTTTACCCTCCCGGGCCCCCACCCCACCGCCCGATTTTCAGTTCAATAAAGCAAATTCTTCTGATACCGAAACCCCGTTATCTATGGTAGATGGGTTCGTTTCCTGCAAAATTTTTGATAATTACGATGATTTTAATTTTGAGATCGTTAATTTTCCTTGTGCGATATTGCTTGTACGGCATTCTACGGTTAATATTTCGCAATTAATTCGAGTCGCCAGAGTGTCTAGTCATATAACTGGCTTCAACACTAGTAATAAATAGTCAACTGCTAAACATCTTAATCAGGCATATCGACACCACAAACTACGAAAAGCCTTTTCTAAGTTTTATGGACGGCATTCCGATTTAGTTTCAAAATTCAATATTTGACTCTTCTGCAACAAGACATACCGGAACCCGAGTTTTATGGTGACTAAGTATATAAATTCGGAAAAATATATAGAGAATCATAAGAAATAGAAGTGAAGACAATGATCAGTCAGGAATCGATATGATTAACCCACAGCTCGCATCAGAGACACCAAAGAGAAAGAAACACAAACATGAAACAACAAACCCTAATGGAAACACCAATAGCGGCGAGCCAAAAGGACAGTTACTTTCCCCAAAAATGGTCAATTGGGTGCCCAAAAACAAAATAATATAAGCGATACAAACACCCAAAGACAAACCATAACAAAAAATAAACCGCGACATAAGAACCGCCTTGGAACGGTCAATGAAACGAATTCCACTGGGGGCGGGGGCTGGTGGTGGGTGGGGTTGGGGGGCTTCAATCGATTTTACGTGGGTACAATCCTCGCCCTTATTTTCCCCGCGATTTAGACAAATACTTTGGTCAGTGAAACGAATTCCACGTGTGTTTGTGTTATGCCTAAGAATTTATTTTTTCTGATTGTCACTTTCACCCCCACTGGGTGACCTAATAGTGTTATTAGAAGTTTCTGGAAAAATGAGTCACAGATTAATTTCATTTTTGTAAACAACTTGGGTACAAGGAAAAGTGCTTTGGGATCTTCCAGAAAGTTCGGGGTTGCATAATTTTTAGAAAATTACCTAATCTTATTCCACAGCACTCTGGAGCGTTCTAGAATAATCTTGTGGTCTATAAAAGAGCTTGATTTTTCTCTTTGAGTCAGACTTTGGAGTTTGAAGTTTGGGTTTATAAGAAAAGTTATTTCTAAATTCTGTGTTGGATTGTCAAAGGATATTATATTTCATTTCGGACCGTGGATTCTGTGGGATCAAGGAAAATAGATTAATTCAAGGATATTTCATAACAGAGTTAAGTACATTTAATTTTCTGAATTCTACAGGTTAAAGATAGTTTGCAAATAAATTTTGTTAAATTTTAATTTTTTCCAAAAGGCTTGTTTCTTGTTTGCTTATTTTCTCCTACACCTGGCTCGTAACAGTGTGTGTGTGTCGGGGGATGGGGGTGGGGGGGGGGGCTAAAATCGATTTTACGATTTTACGCGGCCGCAGTCCTTGTCCTAACTTCCGTCGCGATTTAGACAAACAATTTGTTCAGTCCGCATAATGGCTTATCTAATCAATGCAACATCTCCGAGATTCTGAGAACACAAGAATTAAACAACCACAAAGATGAAACAACGGTAAGGACGCGAAAGCTCGTGATTACAATGGAGTCAGTATTTTGTCATATTTTGAATTGACTGTGACAGGCTAAACACAGCAGTGACTTCCAATCAAACTACCGAAAAAATGGAAACAGGCACAGACAACGACGCGTGCTTCAGCAACACGAAGTCAATCAAAACACTAATTCTATATAACCGCCTTAGTGGGGTCGAGATGGGGTCTTAACGACTCTTGACAAGTTTCAAGTAATTATTATACGCTATTTTCAGTTAACCCTTATCCTGCTGTTCACGACAACCCTTGCCTTTGAAAACAGTGTAGATCCAGAACCGATCAAGAGCTACACTGCTTGTCGCTTAGTTTGGCAATTTTAAGAAATATACTATATTAAGTTATTTGTTTGGTTGATCGGGGCTTGAAGAAATAGATGGGCTGCATGATGCTTCCACGCAGAGCTGAAACCGACCCGCACACAAGTACTGGTAAACCGCTTATAGGATCTAAGCCTGCCCAGGCAATGCGGTGAGAGTTGGACCGTCCAAGTTTAAAAACCTTATTGGTTTCATTGGGCGACAGGGCTTGAAATGTCATTTTATCTCAACGTCTGATAAATGTCCCGCAAAATTGGAAGCAACGTCTCCAAAATGACCGTTACAGTGTTGACGGGGCGTTAAACCTCAAATCCAACCAAACAAATCAAATTGATTGGTTGCCAGTCAGATATGGGTGTGGCAAATGAATTTATTCATCAGGACAAACCTTTATGTATCGTGTAATCTAGCGTAAAATCTGAAACTCACCATAGCGAATCAAAGTTCAAAATAAATGATTTCATCATTATTGCTACATTATGGGTGACTTGATCAGTTTTTGTATGATGGTATTTTAAATCATGAGTGAAACATACACTGTCGGATCTGATGGATGACCGGAAATGAATGATATCGGTTGTAATAAATTACAATTATGAGAGAGTGGATATTTATATATGAAACTATTCGATTTCTGATTATAAATTAAAATAATAATAATAATATCACGAAAACACACCTATATAATTTTGGCCTTTAACCCCACTTTTATATAAATTCTTTAAGAATTGACATGAGAGACAAAAACCCTTGTGCAGGAGTTGCCTCCCCCGAAGGTGTTCCCATTCCTGTTAAGAAACGCTATTAAGACCATCGTACAGGCAAATCAAGATATGTAGAATCAGAGTGAAAGGTCAAAGATTGCAAGTGTTAGATAAGTTCACCTACCTTGAGATCACACTGTCATGAGTCGTGCATATTGATGATAATGTCAATGCCAGGTTTGCCAAAGCTAGTGCAACATTTGGCCGACGACATGGTTGTGTTTGGGAAGAATCACTTCTGTTTTGACAGAAAACTGAAAGTCTACAGAGCTGTGGTGCTGCCAACTATTGTATGCATGTACAAAAATGGCAAGACAGGATTCCATACACGGAAGTCCTCAAAAGGGCATGGATGCAAAGTATACATACTCCTCTGAAACTAGCAAGTTAAGATGTACAGGCTATGTTACCCGGATGCCTGAGGAACGATTGCCAAAGAAAATTCTCCTTGTTGAATTAGAAATGGGCAAACGCTCCCTTGGTGGTCAGAAGAAGCAATACAAGGATACCCTCAAAGCCTCCCCCAAGGACTTCAACATTGCAACGGTAATGAGAACAAATTGCACAGGATAGACCAAAGTGGCGAGGCCTCATCGGGAGGGATGCTAGTGAATATGAGGCAAAAAGAATCAGTGAAGCTGAGCAGAAACGCGCACAGCGCAAAGCCAGAGCTAAGGCATCACCAACAGAGCTGTCTGAAAAGGGGTCTACTCTGAATGGTAGAAATGTGTTCCTCCGGAGCAAATTTTTGTAGAATCCAAATGATAGGCGAGACAAATATTGTTTAAAAATCTTGCCTCCCCTGAAGATGTGTTCAATCCCCTTGAATCAAAATAATTCGATGTATAACTGATATATCGCGTACCCATGAATTCATAGATTATTTTAAAATTTGCAAAAAAAGTTCAAAACTGATTAATATATGAAAGTTTTAACATAAGATCTTCATTTGTATTTCAATACACTGAAATTTAGACCGGCCCCGATAGCTCAGTTGGTAGAGTGTCCGCTCCGGGGAACGGGAGGTCACGGGTTCGATCCCGGGCCGCGACATACCAAAGTCGTTAAGAATGGTACTAGCTGCTCCTCACTTGGCACTAACTTTTACGGGGTAGAGCTAGGACTGGTCGACCTAGTGTCAGGATAATGTGTTCTATCTAATCGACGCATAAAGCTATCTAAGTGCAGCATTTACAGCTTTGGACTAGAATGGCGGTCACATAAGATCTTTGTGGCGTACATTTAGTGCAAAATGACTAATACAAATAACATTTTATTGTACATTTCAGCTCTTAATTGTCCATTGAAGTGATTATCGCATTGCACGTTATGCATTTAAAGAAAGAATTTAAGAGAAATTAGTGTATAGAAATAAATTGATGTAATGTTTTGAACTATTCTATTGTCTATTCGAAACCATACTATTGTCATTGGGCAACGCTTAATCAATTTGACGATTTAATGGCAAAACGAACAAGAATGTAATATGCAATGTCACTAAATTTATCTATCATGCGTTTGACTTAAGAAAACAGGTACTGTCGTTTTTTGTTTTTTTTTTTGGTATATTTATATATTAGTATATTATATATGATGAGCTCCCCTGTAGACATGCTCTTCAATATGCCGTTGTTATGCCCTCACCACTGCGTATGTTATTGTGGGCTATAAGCATTGTAGATGTGCTTAATGTTGAATAACTTATGTTATACTTGTCGGGCAATTATTCAGTTTTCGAAAATACCAATAGTTTACCAGGGCCTACGAAGACACGTCAAACGAAAATCGAAATTGACCAAGGGTTCACCAGCGAAAATTCGAATCAAAGTGTAGCGATTCTATTAACCCATATTATGCGTAGCGGCCCTTTTTGGGGGACACTGGCAACCAGTGCAGACCAGATCAGACGCAGCAAAACGCGGCGTCTGATCTGGGTCTTCAATGTTTGCTGTAAGTACATGCATTTTTTTTTTCAAAACGTACCGCTAACAAGACAAACCTCGACCCCCTATAATTGGAAAGATTCCATTGTCATATAGGGGTTAACCTATTTACTCCGACTCTGGTAGATTGTACAGCCCGTCAATATTGGGCGATAAGACCAATGTTGATTTGTGCTCCATGATCAAGCCGACTTTTTATCGATTTTGAAGAAACATCTAGTAATTGGTCAATTCTAATGTTCTTTAGAATATCTCTGTTTTTCGTTGGTCGCGGGCCGTCCTTAGCTGCTAAAGATGCTCAAAACAGACTACATTCCTAGCAAATGTTCAAGATATTTTTCTCATGTCATTGTTCAGTTTAGCCGCTGCATACGAAAATATGAGAAAATAGTCTTTGCTTATTTTGCAAAATGAGTACAGGGACTGAAAGCGCCATATTCTCATATTACTAAAACAATTACTGTCGAAAGTCTCGTCGCAGACCTTCTTATGTGGAACACATCACTTCATTGCCAATTGATCTATCTAATTGATATTAACAAGATTGTTCTTAAAGATTTACTTGAAGTAGATTTTCATGTTAAAAGATAGACGGACAGTTTGTATGACCATTGTCTAATAATTTAGACGCTAGACAAGCCACTTTTTTACCTTCACATAATGGGATGCCCTAGGGTCTTAACATCACGAAAACACGCCTATATAATTTTGACCCCCGTGAACCCCACTTTTATATAGTATAACAGGGGGTTATAGGGGTAAACCTTTATTTTCTTATTTCTGCTCTTAGATTGTGGGGTGTTCGTTGAGGCGGTTCTAACGGCTTCCCACACTCTATATTTTAGAGCAGAAATAAGAAAATAGACACATTTTTTTATCTTAAAAGGGGGAGTTCCAAATCTGCCCACGCACAGATTTTCTTGAAACTTCAGTTGTTGTTTACTTTAGGTCTATCAACTATATATATAACTTTGTTTCATTTGATTATTTACCACAGTTCTCAGGAGAGCTCCCTGAGGTAATCCCCTGTAGAGGTCATACACACCTGTGAACTTTTCATTCTTAAATCAACAAGCTCGATTGTTTTCAAATTGTGTTGCTTTGATTGGCAACAGAACTCTATAAGGATTCATATAATACCAAAAATATAAATGTGTCTAGGTCTTTTAATTTTTCTGATGAATTTATTTACAAAATTTCTTAAAGTTTTCATGAAAATTTATAAAAAGTAAAATGTTTATCCCAAGTGTTAGATGTGTAACTGATCTTGTCACCCCAAGATATTACACATAAAATTGGCCACATATATCCTCTGTATTGCAAACAAATTTTAAACAAATCAGAAACCGGTAACATTGTTTTTGATTGCCAGATATGTATTTAGGTATATTTTTGTGATGAAGTCATTTGCACTATCAGGGGACCAGATATTCTTTAAGTATATTTTTATGGGTTTTTATGACCATATAGTGTCACCTTATCATGCAAAGCTTAGCATATGCATTTACGTAATTCCGCCCCTGCACCCCCCCCCCCCCCACACACACACAAACAAACAAAAATACACTGTTTGACAGAGAATGATTTTTAGTTTGGGTTTTAATAGTAGATGAGAACAGAACATACATTAGCAGCGAGAAAAATATAAATAATGCACTCATGCAGTGATCACGATGAGTGTTAGTGTTTACAGCATTGCAAAAGCGGTTATGCTGAAAAAATGTATTGTGACACAATAGGAATAAGACAAGGTGGATATTTTTTACCCTATTTTATTTGGTCTTTTTTTAAACCCGCAATGCAAAGATATTAATGTCAGTAATACACAATGGTGTATTGAGTTTGCTTAAAAAATTACTTTCATAATCCCCCCCACACACACACACACATATCAATGGTTTTGTAAGACCATTAAAAGCATTTTCTGCATTTTTCTAGGTTCATTATAACATAGGCAAAAGTGTTTGCTGCAATGTTTTAGTCTTCAAAATAAATGCATAACTAGTCACGCTGAAACTATTTGCACATTTATCATCTTGCATACACTTCCCAAAATGATATAGATGGAAGGCAAGTTGCTGTAAAACATTTATTTGATAGCTGATAGTGTATTTAGATGCTGAAATACCATTTGCATATGTAGTCTTATGTAAGCAATACTTGTCATCTATGTTAAGTTTTTTTGGCTCTGTATTCATCGGTTTTACAAATGGTTTGTTTGTTTTTTTGTATTGAGTTTTAACATCCCCGTTAACACTATTTAGGTTCCCGACATTGAGATGAAATGATACCTCAAGCCCTGCCACCCTATGAAACTGCAAGGCTTATTTATATACATTGGACGGCCTGACTCACACCACTTTGCCTGGGCAAGCCTAGTCCTTCTAAGCGGTTTACCAGTACTCGTGTTTGGTTAGTTTTAGCTCTGTGTGGAAGCAACATGCAGCCAAATCAATTTCTTCAAGCCCCAATGGACATGGGGCGAAGATTTACAAATGGCATGAATCACTTGTTTGCTGTACCACTAGCACATTGGCTGAATCAAAATCAGTGCAGCTGGCTTCACATTTTTCTAAAGTACTGCTAGCACATGTACTGTTTTCTATTTTAAATTGTGAAAGTGTTTGAAAGTTGAATTAAGTCTTCTCTATTATATTAATTAATGCTTTCCAAAAATAACTGCTTGTTTTTCTGGATCATATATTAGAACCTAGACGATCATATTTAAGACTATAACTTTCTTACAAGGTGACAGTTAATGCGATTGAAGTAGACTGAATGGGCATTGTCAGAGTGAACCAAAAACAACAGTACCATTTTGTCTACATTAATCTGTGTATACAGTGGGCCAAAAGATCAGAAAATATTGCTTGTGTTATTATGACCTACCTGGCTGAAACATAATACAAACATCATTACTCTTGGACATTCAAGCAACCTGTGTCATTCCAGTATGACAATCAGACTTTTCAAACCTTTTAAGATCAATGCATCAGTTAAATACATACTTATTAGAGTCAAGTAAAATTGTCTGGTTTACAGAACCATCCAGTTTACTTGCAATTTCAACAATCTTTGTCATACTAAGCTTCAGCATTGCCTCCACTTCTATTTAGAATTACATTAATGCAAAAACGCTTGTTCTAAAATGAAGTGTTTTTTAAATAAGATCTGATTGAATTGTTAACGAAAGCTCGAAATGAATTGTGTTTTTGGTGTTCATCATGGCATCATAATTGATACAAATGTTGATTATATATGAGCTCATACTATACACCATCATATAAACATACATATATTCATGTTTATTATATATTGGCGAGCAATTTTTCGATTGAAAATGTCGCACCATAGGTTATCTACAAATAGTTTGAAACAATTAAAAACACTGACCATTACTATTCAATGTTCAAATGCAGTATGTTACCGGTCTCAGATTTTCAAGAAAGTTTGATAAAATGTTCTACATATATATGGCCAATTTTCATATTAAAATGATGGGGTGACAAGAACTGCAACAGTGTGAAATCAAACGTCAAACATACTCCAAAAGATTTTATGGTTGTGAAATCTGGGGTCTGCTCCATATGAAATTGAGCATGATGTATCGAACTTTGCCTAAACAATGCTAAATGTGATACAAAGATAATCACAGATTACTACAGTGATGCCTGAGAACAAAATAACACCAAAACATCAAGAGGTGGAATGTACATATACACTAGTTTGAGGGTACCCCTAGTTTCAGATTTGGACATAAACAAAACATTGTAGATTTATAACGAAAACAGATGTTACAGTGAAATAGCCAAATAATGAATAGCCATTTACCAAGCAGTAATTATGCACAATATCATGAAAATCTGTGCGTGGGCAGAACCCTATGGAAATTTACTATAGGCTGGAACTCCCCCTTTTTATTTTTTTCGGAGATAAAGGCTACAACGTATTTGTATAGGCGTGTTTTCGTTATGAGACGGATTTTGTGCACGTTTGGATCAAATAATGTTATTATAAATGAATTGCCAGTTTATTCGATTGATTTGCATATAGATTTGCGTATTAAGATGCACCCCGGGCTAAGAAAAATAACTAAAGTTGACTGTAGCGACAATCAATACACTTTGTTAAGATTAGCCTAACACGGGTTATTTTCTGACACTGTAGCCAAAGAAAGACTACGTAATCGGTTTACGAGAACTGGTTAAATTAGTTTTTGTACCAAATGGAAGCTTCCTCCTTATATATAGCATGAGTCACTTTCAAAATTTAGGGTGTCAGGTTTTGTTTTCTTCAAAATTTATTAGAAAAATGGCTGAACTTTTTGGAAACATTGTAGGCCCTGATCAGACGCCGCCTGATCTGGGCCTGCACTGTTTGCCCTGGTACCCGTTTTGGGGTTTCCAGTACTAAATGGGTTGAATTAGTTTTTGAAGCAAATGAATCACACAATCCATTTCATGAACTGGAAGAGGATTATTTGTACCTGAATATCTAGAATGAAATGTGACCACATGAATATGTAATTACTAGGCTACTCCCTCAATAAAGCGACTATATCGAGCCGTCCATACCTGCAACACAACTCAGGAAACATACCAACATAACTTGAAAATGAAAATGATGATGATGATGATGATGATGATGATGATGATGATGATGATGATGATGATATAGTAATTTTATCATTTTCGCAACAAAACCATTCAAGTCATAAGAGAATCCAGAGAGTGCGATTTTCATAACATACCTTCACTCTTATTAATATGCAGGTATGGGTAATCTGTTGATCCTTTTCTTGTGACTTGAAGTAAAGGGTCGCTAAACGAATCGCGAATATTTCAAATATTTCAACGCTTCAATTTGTTCTAACTTGTTATGCCACCAGCCCCGAATAAGTTAGAAGACATATTGCTGCTGGGTCGTCCGACTGTCCGTTCGTCACGCGTTTTAGTGCTTAGCATAACATTACAGTTGAACCGTGCATGCCAGGCATGATTTTGAATTTTAAGGTATGGATTCCGCATGAAAACAAAATTCGACACGTTTTTTTTCTAACCAGGATTATGCCCATTCACCGAGTTATGTCCCTTAAAATAAGTAGGTTTTGAAATCTTATTATCAAAGTATTAAAAAAACTGTTTGAGACAGAGACTTTAACACTCATAATACAAGTTTAAGTGCTAAACTGCTACATCAGGGATATCGTTATCATAAACTTCGAAGCACACTATCTAAGTTTATTCGCCGACACTATCAATAAGGTTGGATTAAATATACTTTTGCTCCAGGGGATGCCACAGCCTGGGGTTTTTGGCGACATTATTTATATATTAAGAAAAAATAAGAACAAACGTAATTTTTCGGGACAATTTCAGAATATTATTGAACGTTGCAACACATTGGATACAATATAAATTCTATTCAGCAGTCTGCATGCATTGTGTTTGACCCGATCACGGTCAGACATTGCTATAGCTACGAGATTTGGTAAATGGGTTGGTTGTGATGAATCATTTACCTTAGAATCTTTAAGAATATTTCATGAATTATGGCCCTGTGAAAACTTTGGTATTTTAACATGCCAGCAAAATATCCCAAACGGGTAACACGATTCCCCGAAATCACCGAAATCACCACCGAAATCACCACAGAAATAACCGAAATCACCACTGAAATCACCGAAATCACCACAGAAATAACCGAAATCACCACTGAAATAACAGAAATCCGAACATAGATTGTTTGAACTTATGAGAATCGCCTCTATTATGAAAACACGCCTATACAAATAAATTTAACCACCAAAATATGATGATTTTAAGGTACAAAAATTGTTATAGTTTTAATATTTCTGCAAACAAAAAATAGATTGTGAGCACTCGATAGAGCCGCCTCGGGGAGGCGATTTTACCGAACGCCAAAAAGCTGTGCTGGTGCTCCGAACTTAGATTGTGGCGGGGGTTCTAATGAGTGCCCACAATCTATTATTTGGTCTATTCAGCTTTCCAGTATTGTTAATTGACCACGAGTTAGATGATTGCCTAATCCAGTTAATCGGTCGCGATATGTAATTAAATGACAGTCTGATATCAGCCGATAAATTCAATTATCCTCAGTTGACTTGATGTTAGTAAAGTGTCAATAATGATGTTAATTACAATCAGTGCCTAACTTTGATATCAAGTTGGCTACTTAAAAAATACAGAAACAAATATAGATAATTAAACAATGATACAAACACATTAACTAAAAGTTATGGTCTGATAAATGTTCATCATGATAACTGTAAGGGACACTTCTGAGGTAATAACAATACACACACCAACAAAATGCTTCTGTGCTGAAAATGGACATTCTTTATTGAATTCAACCTGGCACATTATATGCTCACCTTAGAATGAAAACAGTAATAAACAGTCGGTGCACGTCATTTCGTCGAAAACCACTTGGTCGAATGCACTAAACAGTATATATGCCCCTAGATAGTGCATTAATGACAGGTGATTTCGCAAGATTTCGGAAGAAATCCCGAGCGTACAATTTTAAGTGTTTTAGGCTGAAAAGGTACCCAAAAGTCATCATTGACAATAAAAATAATGTTTGTAAGCTAAATACACTATACATGTCCATATATTAATTCCACAATGGTGATTTCTGTTATTTCTGTGGTGATTTCGGTTATTTCTGTGGTGATTTCGGTGATTTCGGGGTGATTTCGGTGATTTCGGGGAGTCGTGATACCGATCCCAAACTATTTTAGCTACTGCCTTGAAACTGGATGAATAGATAGATAATGACAAATAGTTTACCTGATTCACCTTTGAAAAAAATGCTGTTGAATATTTCATGTGTTTTGACTTTGCCAGGATATGCTTCAATTCTCATTATGTTGTTTGCCGTTTTATGTGTGGGTGCCTTCATACCAGTATATGTTTAAATTCCTTTGGTCAGTATTCTTGAGTTGTCTTAAAGAGACGTTTGTGTCCTTTGATCGTGGCATTTTCTTTCCATCTTACAACTTTTAAACATAAACGTCAACCATATACAGTAGTTAATAATGTGATATAGAGAGGATCTTACATGAGTGTTCATGATTGATTGAATTTATTTAACGATTTGAGGATAGGGAATAAAATGCGAGGCTGGGCCGAGCATTTTATCCCTTTTCATCAACGATTTTAATAATGTTAATGACTGTAAGGTTCTATTTGTCAGATAACATTTAAAACATATTTTAATCACGTTTCTTAAATATTCCATCATTAGTAAACGCGACAGCGATAAGGGCGTCGTACGTGTAACGTTACGGGACGTATCTAACTGTATGTAATTTGCTTATTTAATCCACTAGTGGATTACCGAATTTAATACATGGCGTTATTGCATTCTTAGACGCGTCGTCATAATATATGAGGCTCTATACTTTACCAAATAATGCGCCAAAAATGATCGTTGTCCATCAAGATGGACAGACCCGTGTAGACTATAATTTAAGTCACTTCATGAGAAAAACCTATTTCAGCATTTATGAACAACAAATATGCAAATCAGCTTGGAGAACACAATACCTATACCATACTTTCTATATGGGTCCCGTCAAGCGATTTTGGTACTTATTGCCTATGCGAGCAGCGAAGGTTCAGGCGAGCCTGCGCATCCGCGCAGTCTCGCCAGAACCATCGCTGCTCGCTCATTCAAGCAGTGAATCAAGAGGAACCTTCAGGCAGAAAGCCATATCGCTGGCCCCTCTGAATGGCTGGGCATGCGCAGTTAAAGTTTGTCATGACGGAATGCTCGAAGACACAAATTCGCTTGGCGGGGCTTATATGTATAATGTCAAGACACTGGAGAAGCAGGTCAGTTTATGTCTTTCCCGTTCATTACGATAACACACACGTGCGACATAGTGCATTTTTTCACATCTCCAAAATGGCCATTTTTCTGATGAAAATCCGTGACATTTTTCTTATAAATACTGCAAACATAGGTTTTGGGTGCTCGTTAGAACCGCCTCATTGAGGCGGTTCTAACGAGTACCCACAACCTATGCCTTGGAACATAAAAAAAAATAATGTTTACCCCGCTAAACCCCAGTTTTCTCGATATAAAATGGGGTTTAGGGAGTCTTTATTCACGTGAAGTGGCAATCCCTGAAGGCAGATTTTCTCGTGACGGTTCTCATTCTAAAAGACTTTTCCATAGTAGCTTACGAAGAATAATGTTTACGTTGCTCTTGAATAATTATTCACAGGGCTATGATAGCAAATAATATTCACATTGCTATTAACAGGGCTATGAAGAAACCGATTCTATTCATAATGCTTCTGACGTACTATCTACGACAGAAGTTCGGCCCCCGCCCATCGGGGCTTGAAGAAATATATGGGCTGCATGATGCTTCCACGCAGAGCTGAAACCGACCCGCGCACGAGTACTGGTAAACCGCTTAGAGGATCTAAGCCTGCCCAGGCAAAGCGGTGCGAGTCGGCCCGTCCATGCTTATAAACCCTTTTGGTTTCATTGGGCGGCAGGGCTTAAGATGTCATTTCATCTCAATGCCGGGTAAAAGTCCCACAGATTTGGAAGCAACGTCTCCAAAATGACCTTTACAGTGTTAACGGGGACGTTAAACTTCAAATCAAACAAACACACAAACGATAGAAGTTACATGATAGAATGATCTATGTTGGAAAAATATTTTTATTGCCACTGATTAACTATTTACAGGTCTGTAATAGAAAATAATATTCTCAATAACATTTACAGGTCTATAGCAGAACTTTATATTCACATTGCTTTTGACTATCTATTTACAGATCTAAGACAATATCATATTCACATTTTATTTACTAACCAATCCCGGGCCTATGATAGAAATTAATATTTACATTGCTGTTGGCTGAGTCTTCACAGATCTATGATAGAAATTTGTATTGGCATTGATGTTGGCTAACTGTTCTCAGACCTGTGATTGACAGACTTTTCACAGATCTCAGATAGACCCATTCACAATGACTGACTGTCCCAAATTCTATGATAGACCTATTCACATTGACTAAGTGTTTTAAGATCTATGATTGACTTATTTACATTGACTAACTGTCCCCAGTTCTGTGATAGGCCTATTCATATTGACTAACTGTTTTAAGATCTATGATAAACCCATTCACATTGACAAACTATGATAGACCCATTCATATTGACTAACTGTTCCCAGTTCTATGATAGACCTATTCGTATTGACTAACTGTTTTAAGATCTATGATAGACCCATTCTCATTGACTAACTATGATAGACCCATTCGCACTGACAAACTGTTCCCAGTTCTATGATAGACCTATTCCCATTGACTAACTGTTATACGATCTTAGCTTGACCCATTCACATTGACTTACTATGATAGACCCATTCACATTGACTAACTGTTCCCAGTTCTGTGATAGACCTATTCGTATTGACTAACTATTTTAAGATCTATGGTTGACCTATTCACATTGACTAACTATGACATACCTATTCACATTGACTTACTGTTTTAGGATCTATGATGGACTTATTTACATTGACTAATTGTCCCCAGTTCGGTGATAAGCCTATTAATATTGACTTACTGTTTTAAGATCAATGATAAACCCATTCACATTGACTAACTATGATAGACCCATTCACATTGACTAACTGTTCTCAGTTCTGTGATATACCTAATCGTATTATCTAACTGTTTTAAGATCTATGATAGACCCATTCACATTGACTAACTATGATGGACCCATTCACATTGACTAACTGCTCCCAGTTCTATGATAGACCTATTCGTATTGACTAACTATTTTAAGATCTATGATAGACCCATTTACATTGACAGATTTTTCACAGATCTATGATAGACCTCTATGATACACCCATTCGCATTGACTAACTGTTTTAAGTTCTATGTTAGACTCATTTACATTGATTAACTGTTTACAGATCTATGATAGAAAATAGTATTCGCATTATACATTGTATTGACAACTATTCATGGAGTTATGATAAAAATAATGTTCACACTGACCAACTATTCACAGATCCATATATGATAAAAATAATGTCAATGTTGACTAGCTATTCACATAGCTACAATACGATGTGATGTCATTTCAAACTCTTTTATACTTGTGGTTCTGAAGCAACATTTGTTTCTGTTCTCTCCGTCAACACTATTTAGGACTTTTGGAGACGTTGCTCCCGATTTGGTGTGACTTTTACCCTACATTGAGATGAAATCTTATCTCAAGCCATACCGAACAAAGAAACCGCTAGGGTTTGAGAAGCGGTCCGTCCTGGGTAGACATATACACTCTAAGCGTTTTACCAGTCGGTTTTGACTCTGCACCGAAGCACCATGCAGTCCAATATATTTCCTCAAGCCCCGATCGGAATTTGGATGTGCCCATGCTCGTAAATAAGTTTTCCATTGTGAGCCGTGACATCTGGACCTCACTGGTTTGCGTTTTTACGAGATGAAATCATAAACCCTGCTGATGAGTGATGTGTTAGACCAACGCTATTGGCCCCCGCCCATAGGGGCTTGAAGAAATATATGGGCTGCATGATGCTTCTACGCAGAGCTGAATCCGGCCCGCACACTAGTACTGGTAAACCGCTTAGAGGATCTAAGTCTGTCCAGGAACCGCGGTGCGAGGCGGACCGTCGATGCTAATAAACCCTATTGGTTTCATTGGGCGACAGGGCTTGTGATGTCCTTTCATCTCAAAGCCGGGTAAAAGTCCCACAAAATTGGAAGCAACGTCTCCAAAATGACCTTTACAGTGTTGACGGGGACGTTAAACCTCAAATCAAACAAACAAATAAGACCAACGCTATATGTGATAATGAGGTAATTGTTTTCTTTTCCAGTGTATGTCATGCGGTCCAAACAATGCAGGACAGTGTGTCGGCCCAAACATATGTTGTGGTGTTTTCGGATGTTATATTGGAACAATGGAATCTCGTGTTTGTGCAAAAGAAAACGAGAGCACTCAGCCATGTCAAGTGCGAGGACAACAGTGTGGATCACGTGGTCAGGGAAACTGTGTAGCGGATGAATTATGTTGTGATTCTCGTAAGTCGGTCATTTATATGTTTCATCAGACATCTCATCAAGCACAGGATGTTGCTCCAACGTACCGTCGACATCGATACGAAGTTTACTATGTCGGTCCGACATTGGTCCGCCGTTAAGTAATGATTGTAATGGGACAAATTGATAAACAGAATACCAGATTCGCGTCATTTAATATGAAGTTTATCAGGCTCGGCTTCGAGAACGCGTGTAGAACCGTTCTACAAAGTAGAAGTGGAGGCAATGATCAGGAATTGATACAATTAATCCACAGCTGCCATCAGAGACACCAAAGGGAAAGAAACACAAACATGAAACAACAGATCCTAATGGAAACATCAATAGCGGAAAGCCGAAAGGACAGTTACTTTCCCACAAAATGGCCAATAGGCTATCCAAAATAAAATAACACAAGCGACACAAACACCCAAAGACAAACCATAACAAAAATAAACCTCGACAGAAGAACCGCCTTGGAACAAGCCTCGCAATTCTGCAAGCGTTCTCGAAGCCTTGCCTGATAAACTACTGGATTACAGTAGCTGGGAAGAATAGAGGGGGAATGGTGTTACTCCTTCAGTTTCCACACTTCCATTCATCTCTCTCTCTCTCTCTCTCTCTCTCTCTCTCTCTCTCTCTCTCTCTCTCTCTCTCTCTCTCTCTCTCTCTCTTGTCTTTCACTTTCATCTCACTTATTGTCTCAGCACCTTTTTTCCCCTTTCTCTGGGAGACGACACAACATGCCCTACAAGGTTTTTCGTGTCGTAAACCACAGCGCAGTCAATAAAATTGCTATCATGACACAACAGATAGGTAACACAGTGTACAGTTCAACTAACCTGGCATTCATTAATAACAGCGCGTACAAGGACACTGCACAGCCTTATACACGACACACCGCAAAATGCACAAATACACAATAAGTCAATCACGTAGGAATTTTCTAAATAATAATAATAATAATAATAATAATAATAAGAAGAAGAAGAAGAAGAAGAAGAAGAAGAAACAACAAAACAACAACAACCAAAACTTCAGCCTGACTCATTTAAATGGCTGGGTAATGTGAAAAATGCCTTGGTCGAATAGTTAGACCAGGTTGCGGAGTTTATTCGGAGTCAACATTGATAACACTGATCAATATTGACATTAGAGTTACAAAAGTGAGATGAGAATAAGAGAATTGAAGTTAAAATTACAGTATTAAGAGGAGAATTAAAGACTTGAGTTCAAAAACATAGGGTTGAGATTAAAATTGTAGACTTGAGATCAGAACTATAGAATTGAGATGAAAACATATACGAGAATTGTAGACTTGAGATTTAGAATCACAAACGAGATTAGAATTATTGACTTGAGATTAGAGTTAATAAATTCAGATTAGAATTACAGACTTTGATGAGAAACATAGAACTCGTGTTAGATTTATTGAATTGATATTAAAATTTCAAACTATACATTTCAATTTTAGACGTGAGATTAGAATGTTAGAATTGAGATCATCACGTTCATAATTCCGGGTATTCTGCTCCTAGACATAAATTGTTGGTATTCGTTACAGCCGCCTCAATGTGGCGATTCACACGAGCACCCACAACCTGTTTTTAGAGTGTAAATAAGAAAATTTATCATATGACGTCGCGTCTGAGAGTGTAATAACGCCATGTATTATTTTCGATAATCCACTAGTGGATTAAATATGCAAATTAGCTAGATAAGTCCCGTAACGTTACATGTACGACGTCCTTAACGACGTCGCGTTTACTAATTATAGGTTATTGACTTTATATTGTGAAATATTCGGCACGAGTTCATATGGCGAAGGACGCACGAGCTTGCGAGTGCGTCTTCGCCATATGAACGAGTGCCGAATATTTCACAATATAAAGTCAATAACCTTTTTATTATATTCCAAAAAAATCAACTGTCTACTAGAATTCAGGATTGCCTGGTATAGAAATTTGAACGTAAAATCAGATTATATATCTTTTAGTGGTTTGAAATGGAAAATAATGAAGGTCGTTAAGTGTCTCCCTACACGTTGAAAAACCACACCCAACGGCGCCAAAGTGAAGACGACGTTAACGTGGGTTGATGTGACGTCATTAAAAACATTGATTCTTCCCAACACAGGGCGCCATTTTTCCCGAAGCGTCGGTTATATTTCTTTCAAAACACTCCAGATTTCTTGGAAGAAAGTGTTGAAAATCTAAACAGATTGCAGGTAGGTCATATTTGACAGCATAAAATGCGCTTTATGCACTTTGTCAGCACCTATATTCGTTGTGTTTTACGTTCTTTCAGTCGATACGCACGACAAGATGGCTGCCGATTTTTAGTATCGAAATGGACAAATTGGAAAGTAGTTCTATTGTGAACGTGACTGCTTATCTACGGGCAATATGAACTTGACTACGGGCAATATGGAAAAATATTGACCGGCAACTTCTGTAGAAAGTAAACGGGACATTTTCTGGGTATATAATAATGGCAGAATATTGACATTTTTGTAAACAATCGGGAATAAAATGCGTTTTAAATGCCATATGATAAATAGAATCTTGCATTCGTGCTCATGTATTTATTAAACGAGTTGAGGAAAAGGGATAAAATGCGAGGCTTTGCCGAGCATTTTATCCCTTTTCCTCAACGAGTTTAATAAATTCAATAATACATGAGCACTCATGTAAGATCCTCTATATATTACATGCATTACAGAGAAATACCATGATTTCTACCAGACATAAACTTGGTATTTTCCTTTTTGCTAAGAAGAAATATTTCCTCTTAGCCGGGGAAATAAATCCCTTCAGCTGGAACTACTTTATGTACAAGATACGAGATACCGCTTTGCAGTAAAATTGTTCTATTCAAACGCGGGAAAGTTTCAATCACGGCGACGTTATCCATGACGCCATTGCAATTGTGTCTGGGAAGATATCAACAGACGTTCAGAATGCGTGACGTTTGAGTCGGATGCAACGCTGAAACAAAAGAAAACATGGGTGTGACCATTGAATAGACTGTACGTTTGACTTTATTTAATCTCACATTTTAGTTGTTTTATCATTAAACACTTTATTTCTTCTATTTGTGTTCAAAACTGTAGAAGGCGCTTTCAAAATGGCGCCCATCCAGATTTTCTTCTACACAGCGTCTGTAACACTACGCTCATTGAATCGTTAACATAAGCTGTAAACAGCCAAGTGAACGGAAATTCAGACCCAAAATACAATATTCAAACTGTCCTAAAAGTCTTTGGAAGTGCATGTAATATACGGTTTATTCATTTCTCCTATTTGAAATATGGGATTTATAAACCTCGGGAGGTAAAACAATCCGATAAAGAAACGAGTGCGAAGTATAAACCTCGGGAGGTAAAACAATCCGATAAAGAAACTCGTGCTTCGCACTCGTTTCTTTATCGGATTGTTTTACCTCCCTCGGTTTATAAATCCCATATTTCAACTAGGAGAATGAATAATCTATATATATTACACATTTTCATCCGAAAAGTAACCATTTTAGAGATATGGAAGAATCTACTATGTCACAAGGATGTGCTATCGAATATACCCAAATAATAAGGGTCGTTTCAGGCGAAATGGGTCTTTGAGTGCGGATTCTCTGTGAATACTCACATCAGCCTGCGCAGTCTTCCCGGTCCAATTTTATTATTATAAGAAAGCTTCAGTTGAAAATATTCAACTCTTGGACTTGTTTATGAGGGTCGTTTATCAATATAACTTTCTGTTTAACGTATCATTAACTTTAACGCATGCGTGTGATGTAATTCATTCTTTTATTCCTCTGAAATGGTTATTTTTTATAAAAATTTGTTATTGCACGACCCGCAGAAAAAGCAACCGACTGAAGTCGGTTGATTTTCTAGAGTGCCCTAAAATCACCGTGTCATTCTGTCATTCTGTCAGTCTGTCAGTCTGTCATTCTGTCAGTCTGTCAGTCTGTCTGTCCGTCCGTAACCCGTTTGTGAAAATTGGTGATAGTGACTTAACCGCGCTAGGAATATTTAAACAATTTTTGGCATACTGATAGATATCAATGAGATCTAACCAATGAACTGGCGAAATATTACATTTCATTTAGTATAGCCTCGCCGAGGCGAAAAATGTGAAAATTTTCGAACTGCTTCTCTTCGGAAACCGTTGGGCCGATTGAAGTCAAATTTCAGATGGAGCCTCTATGGGAAGGGGGAAACCAAAATTTGCTAATGGGGTACAGGTCACTTGACCAAAATGGCCGCCAACCCATATATGGTCTGTCTGTCTGTCCGTCCGTAACCCGTTTGTGAAAATTGGTGATAGTGACTTAACCGCTTGGAATATTTAAACAATTTTTGGCATACTGATAGATATCAATGAGATCTAACCCGTGAACTTGCGAAATATTACATTCCATTTAGTATAGCCTCGCCGAGGCGAAAAATGTGAAAATTTTTGAACTGCTTCTCCTCGGAAACCGTTGGGCCGATTGAAGTCAAATTTCATATGGAGCCTCTATGGGATGGGAGAAACCAAAATTTGCTCATGGGGTCTAGATCACATGACCAAAATGGCCGCCAAGCCATATATGGTAAAAAACCCTTCAAAAATAGTCTTCTCCAGAACCACTAGGCAAATTTCCACGAAACTTGATAAATAGCATCTGGGACATAAGCCCATCATAAATTGCTAAAATGGTGACCCTGGTTGACCTTGACCTTCTTTATGCCTAGGTCAAACTATGACACATATGCTTTTGTATTGGAAAAGTGAGAATGCATTTTATCCTGCAAACGATTCAGAATAAAGTACTAAAGTAATGAGATCTAACCAACGAACTTGCGAAATATTACATTCCATTTAGTATAGCCTCGCCGAGGCGAAAAATGTGAAAACTTTCGAACTGCTTCTCCTCGGAAACCGTTGGGCCGATTGAAGTCAAATTTCAGATGGAGCCTCTATGGGATGAGGAAACCAAGATTTGCTCATGGGGTCCAGGTCACATGACCAAAATGGCCACCAAGCCATATATGGTCTGTCTGTCTGTCCGTCCGTAACCCGTTTGTGATAATTGGTGATAGTGACTTAACCGCTTAGAATATTTAAACAATTTTTGGCATACTGATAGATATCAATGAGATCTAACCAATGAACTTGCCAAATATTACATTCCATTTAGTATAGCCTCGCCGAGGCGAAAAATGTGAAAATTTTCGAACTGCTTCTCCTCGGAAACCGTTGGGCCGATTGAAGTCAAATTTCATATGGAGCCTCTATGGGATGGGGGAAACCAAAATTTGCTCATGGGGTCCAGGTCATATGACCAAAATGGCCGCCAAGCCATATATGGTAAAAACACTTCAAAAATAGTCTTCTCCAGAACCTCTGGGCAGATTTCCACGAAACTTGATAAATAGCATCTGGGACGTAGGCCATCATAAATTGCTAAAATGGTGACCCTGGGTTGACCTTGACCTTCTTTGTGCCTAGGTCAAACTTTGACACATATGCTTTTGTATTGGAAAAGTGAGAATGCATTTTATCCTGCGAACGATTCAGAATACAGTACTAAATAAAAATCAAAAATGAGTTCCTTTAAGAGCAATGAAAACATTCATGAGAAAGAAGATGGGTCATACTACGTAGTTTCGGCTAATAAAGCCTCATCAGTGACCCTGTAATGATCCGGCAAAAAGAAAGCCAGAGGAAACATACTGCATACTAAAGTATAAGATATATTTTTGCTCCTTACAATAAGGCGCATTTATTGGGGGAACCGTTTTAGGTCCAGGTCACATGACCAAAATGGCCGCCATACCCATATATGGTCACACTCATAAAGGTAAAAGCATCCGGCGGGTCGTGCACTTCAGCTGAAGCACTGGTTTCTTATTTATACTCCGATTAAGGTAGAAAAGCCTCACTGTGGCGGTCCTAAAGGGTACCCACAATTTATGGTTTGCAGCAGAAAAAGGAAAATAAGATATACCCTTGTTAACCCCATTTTTCTATATATAATAGGGATTACAAGGATGTTCATTACATGGACTTGTTAACATAATGTACAAAGAGGAGCTTACATGAGTGTTAATGTAATATTAAATTTATTAAACGAGTTGAGGTAAAGGGATAAAATGCGAGGCTTCGCCGAGCATTTTCTGAGTTTAATGAACTCGATAAAACATGGGCATGAAGATTCAAGATTCTATTTATCATATGACATTTAAAACGAATTTAATCCACGATTTTTGTACTAAAATTTCAATATTCCGCCATTAGTAAACTGGCCGTCGATAAGGACAACGTACATGTAAACTTACTATATAATTTAATACATGGCGTTATCATGCTATTACATTCTCAGAGGCGACGTCATAGAATAGAATATAATATAATAGAATAGAATAGAATAGAATTTATTTCCAATTTTGGGCCATTCCTGGCATACAATCAATGTGAAAAAACTGACCTGATTAGAAATAGGGTAAAACATGTAAATAACAAACAACATTAAAAACATATAATAATTGTATTTTATATTTTTGTTTCAGTTGCCTGTTCATTTAATTCCAAGTGCCGTGCCATGGAATCCTCCAAGCTTATTTCAGTGTTGAGTCGGATACTTCAAGACCAGAATTTGGAGTCATAGACTTTTTATCACCACGTGACCCACGGCAAATGTAATGTGTGTTCGGACATTTGCGCTCAGCAAAAATTCTGGATCCAATTGTTCAAAGCGTTGTTAGCTTAACGAGCTCGTTAGTGGTCAAATTGTTAACTGGTCTATCAAGTCAATATCTAATATAGTGTGATTTTTTTGCATAAAAAATGAGAGCAGCTTGCAAAAGCTGCTCTCATTTTTTTCAGCAAAAGTATCAGTATATTTGCCATATTAAATGATCAAACTTTTAACGATACGTTAACTAACGGCGTCGTTAGTTTTGAACAACTGGCTCCTGATTAAGACCCAGGGCCCAGTTGTTCAAAACATGGTTAGCTTAACGATCTCGTTAGTGATGAAATTGTTAACTGTTCTTGTCACTGCAATATCTAGTACAGTGTTATTTTGGCTGAAAAAAGAGATGCGAAACCTTATCACATAATTTCAGCGAAAATTGTCGTATTTGCTTTGTTTAATGATCAATGTTTTAAGGATCTGGGACCAACTGTTCAAAGCATCGTTAGCTTAACGAGCTCGTTAATGGTAAACTTGTTAACCGTTCTGGCAGGTACAATATGTAAAACTTTGTTATTTTTGCTGGAAAAATGTGAGCAGCTTTTGCATTTACAAAAGCTGCTCACATTTTTCAGCAAACATATTATTTTCACCATGTAGAACGATCAAAGTTTTAACATTTTGCATTTGCAAAAGCTGCTCACATTTTTTCAGCAAAAATATTAGCATATTTACCATAATAAATGATCAAAGTTTTAACGATATGTTAACTAACGACGTCGTTAGTTTTGAACAACTGGCCCCTGGTCCGAGATTGCTGACCCGAGTCTTTGCTGTGCGCACCTGTCAGAAAACATAGTTTTGTTTGTCGCGACACAAATTACATTTATATCAATACTTTCTAGCTGCAATATTGTGTTTTGAGAGGGATACGTTATGTGTCAAACCAGAGTAAAAGAAAGTCTGAAATAACACCATAATCTTAAAGTTACTTACTTTGCAGTGAAACAACATTCGAAAGCAGAAAGTGGCCTTTCTTGTTACCTGAATTTCTTAGTCGTGAAAAAAAAAATCTTTCTAGGTGCTCCCAATATTCGTTTCTTTCACAGTTGCTAGATAAATCTAACAGAGAGAAAACTATTCAGCAAGTAAAACTATCTTCCATTTGTGTTGTGTGTTTTTAGGAAAATTATTCCCTGTTAATCATTTGAAATGCATGTTACTGCAATCAATGTATGGAGTCTTTGGCTCTGGATTAGGACAATTAACACTGATCAGCCTTAACCATTGATATACAACTGACTATTTTATGTCACATTGATAAAACACCAGTGTGAGATAAAACACCATGTGAGATAGAATACCGATGAGAGATAAAACACAAATGTGAGATAAAACACAAAGGCGAGAAAAACGATCAATAAAACACCTATGTGAGAGGCTATTTACGCCGCTAGCAATTGCCTTCCAACGGGAAATATAGAGGATCTTACACGAGTTGTTATTTCATTTGAAATGTATGAAACGAGTCTTTTGCGAGTTTCATCAATTTCATATTAAATAACCACTCGTGTAAGAGTCGGTTCATCATATAACGAGTTTAATGCAGATTTTATCGCCAATAAAGTTCAAAACAATTAAGAAATGGATTTTGTTTTCTGTTGTTCATGAAAGTATGAACGCAGTGTGTCGCGTGCAAAGTGTTCATGTAAACTTTGATAGCGACCCACTGTCGATCATACTTTCATGAAAAGCAGAAAAATTAAGTTTATTTTTTATATTTACATTCTATGCCCCTCATCACTGGGCGAAAAAAAAAAATACTTTTAAAGGCAAACTTTTAAAGCTGAAAAATATATACACTCTGTTTTTCTGCAAAGAGCGGAAGAGCGTTGACGTCACCAACGCCCGTAGAGAACAATTGTTTAGACTGACGTCACTTAACGTCACTGAAAATCATGTGACTCGATGCGTTCATGGAAGTACGAACCGCAGATACTTGGGATCAGAAGAGCTTTCTTGCGGTCAGTAGAGTCGATGGTCCAATCGATATAAGGTTTTTGAGCTGTTGTTTTGGATTTGCAGCGCGCAGCGCTGTTAACCTGGAAAGGGGTCAACATTTATCACATCGAAGTTGTTTATCTTAACGTTATTTTATCCTATCCATAAAATATCATTATTTTCAAACGATTTTCGAGACGTGACACAACCAATTGTATGGATTAAGGTGTTGTTCAAGTATGCTATAGTTCAAAAATAACGAAACAAAATCCAAAAGTTCAGTTTTGGACCATCCGCTCTACTGACCGCAAGAAAGCTCTACTGACCCCAAGTTTATGTGGTATGAACAACACTGTTTTCTATAGGTTTACATTCTGGGAATGTGTGGCGGCCGTAAAAAGTCTCCCTGCCCTACATCATAGTGTAGTTTATATTTTCTTGTCCTCTGGGATCATTGATTCCATTTTGAAATTTTGAAAATATTCGAGGGTCACTGATGAGGCCTAAATGGCCGAAACTAGCTAGTCTGGTCCAGAAAACATGTGCACTCTATATTTTCCAGTTCTGTAGTGTATTCCTTGCTTCCAAAGGATAACCATTTCTAGAAAATATTTTACACTGGAAATGTAAATATTTTCTATTGAAAACCCAGGTTGCCACTTACGGCGTCTGGACGTTTTGCGTAACTGTGCCTTTTTATTATTTTATGACATGGTATTAATAACAGCGACGGTATATGCTTAATTGTAATATTTCCTTATCTTTATTCAAAACATATGTCGGTCTTCATAACCCCCGGAATTGAAGCCCCGATAAGTTTTACAGCTGACCATCCAAAGGCGTTAGCTTCTTTGTAGTGTTTTATATTTTTGACCCGTAAGGAAAAAGGGACCTCGTGCTAATTTTTAACCAAACAAGATGCAGGCATCATTCAGATACTCGCATATCACTGTAGGGAATCTTATACACTAGACTAATTTTTTATGGTGATACGTAGCTGAATAATTTGATCTGCATAAAGAGGCACGTGCCAAAAAAATGAACTCCTTTTTTATACCCTTTTTGTAGTTCAGAGTGAAGTGGTACGGGTCAGGCCGTTCTATATTTCCCTAGCGGTTTCTTGAGGCGGTAGCGCTTGAGATGTCATTTCGTCTCAATGTCGGGTAAAAAGTCCCTCAAAATTGGAAACAACGTCTGAAAAAGGAGCTAAATAAACAGGGACTTAAAACCCCAGCACAATCAAACAGAGTGAAAGGGAACAGTCAAAGCTTTCAAAACCTACTTTCATCTTAGGGTTTGCCAAGATAGTTGTATTAAATAGTTAATAAATTGCATAAATTAGGCAAAGTAGCCTTATATTAAATTTAATTACATTAAGAAACACGCCTATACAAATACATTGTAAACTTGACAGCCGAAAAAACGAAAATTTTAATATGACAAGTTGTGACATTTTTCTTGTTTCTGCTCATAATATAGATTGTGTGTACTCGTCAGAACCGCCTCATAACGAATACCCACAAACTATGTTTTAGAGCAGAAATAAGAAAAATAATGTATACCCTTGTAAACCCCAGTTTTACTATATAAAAGTGGGGTTCAAGGGGGTAAAAAATATATAGGCATGTTTTCGTGATTTCTCATCTTGTACTTAACCCATTTGCAGAAACAAAAAAGTTTTGAAATCTAGGGGCAATATCCTTTTTTCAAATACTTCGTTTTGAAGAGTGTAACAATGGTACCAAACAGTTTTGAACGAACACACTTTTATGCAAATTGCATAGTTTAATTGCCATAAATAGTCAGTCCAGTGTATTTTTGTTCCTGAACGACTCCTGTATTCTGTTTTTATTTAACATTTTCGGATATCCATGGGGTCCATTTTTCATGACTGGTCAGATATGTAAATAGCTTTGTGTTGTTGCTGTACGATTTGGTCTGAGTCCTCATGTCGCTCTAAGTGTTTCTCTTGAGATGGTTGTGTTCTTTTGGGCTTTTTCTGATTAACATTTTATTGTATTTTAGAGCCGAAATAATAATTAATGTACACCATCGTAAACTCAACTTTTTTATGTGAGGCTGAATATAAAAGGGCATTCATTTGACTGATATATTGACGTGATAAGTTTACGGACCACTTTTATCATACGGTTAAACATGCAAGGAACCACAGCAAAAGTACCGACTTAACCTCAATTCAAACAAACAAACTAACAAACAATTCGCATACTCCATGATAAAAAGTATAGATCCTGATCTTGATCTACACTGTGTGCAAAGGTAGGGGTTGCTGTGTTCGGTGAGATAAGGGTTAATAAGAACTAGTCTCTTCACTAACATTTTATTACCGATCATTTAGTTATAAAATATGTTAATACTCTTCTAAGAGGCTGCTTAAACAAAAGAATTAACAACGTTCAATATGTTTGTTTGTTGAAGCTGAATAGCTTAATTGGATGTTGGCCTCATTACTGAACTCAAACAAGAATGGCTACAATTGTTATTCCAAATAGCGAGTTGTAAACAAGTTAAGGTAAAACAAGATCTATATGAGCTTAATAGCTTCTAAAGGGTGTGTAGCATCAGTGCTACGATTAACCCAATGCATGCGGGAAACCCCTAAAGGGGTACCTTGGCAAACAGTGCAGGTCAAGATCAGACACCGCAGGGCCTGCACTATATGCTAACAGATCTTTCTGTCAAAAATAGAATAAAAACGAAACAAAAGTAGGCCTGACACACCTTATATGAAAAATGGAACTGTCCAACATATAGCAATGGAAGAGTCCACTAGTATACAATGGGTTAAAGCCGATATGGCGGCCATCTTGGAGACCGACTTTCGACAACTTGACAAACTGAAGATCAAAATGTATAGAAATGTGGGGACTCGATATTTAGCAGCTACTTTGAAAATCTGTTTCATTTTTTTCTGAGCTGTCAATCGGATTAAGCTTAAACTTGGCTTGAAGCCTTTAGGCGAACGGTAGAAAATATAATACAACATTCTATCGATCAGATATTCAAAATGGCCTCCATGATAGCAGTCTTCGACTTCTTTTTAATACTTAAACATACAAGATAGCCATGTTGACAGCCATCTTCGTTTTCTTTTAAATAATCTGATATTCAAGATGACTTCTTTTCAATAATCAGATATTAACCCTTATCTTGCTGTTCACGGCAACCCCTATCTTTGGAAACAGTGTAGATCCAGATCAGATGGCTTCAGAAGAAGCCATCTGATCAGGATCTACACTGTTTGACATTCAATTTATGAATCTGTAGGAATAAATTGCATAAAGTAATTTGATTGGTTGATAGACAGAAATGGGTGTGGCTTAAATGAATATTCAGCAAGATAAGGGTTAAAATGGCCCACCATACTGCGTTTCAATAAACTAGCTGATAGTCAAGATGACCTGCATGATAGCTATCTTTGACCTTTTTTAATACTTTAATATTCAAGTACGAGGGCTGTTTGATATGTTGTGAGCCTCGTATTGAAGGAGGTACGCAGGGTTGTTCTATTTAAGTCCCACTATTCTCTGACTATATAGGGCCGTGTACCCAAGGACTGGTCTTATTTAGTCAGGTTATATGGATGACATAGCACTCTAAACTAAACAAGACAAGCAGCTTTGCAAAATAGACAAAATCGGTGAAAGTGTTAAGAGCAGTGATCCAATAGTTGAATAAAAAGGTTTAACACCTAAGGATATCCATAATGATATGGTAGCAACACTAGGAAAGATGTCCCTTCATATGCTACAGTGAAAAGGTGGGTGGAGGAATTTAAGCGCGACAGACAGAGCCTTGAGGATGACTCCCATCCTGGAAGGCATGTCAATGTTGCAACCCCAGAAATGGTCAATAAAGTCATAATATTGTTATGACCGACAAACGAGACACAGAAAGATATATATAGCCGGTAGAGTTGGCTTTTCACAGGAAGGAGCATTCCTTTCTGACAGAAGATCTTGCAATGAGAAGGCATTTTGCCCGATTGGTACCGACACTTCAGTCAGCTGATTGGTAGCACACCAGGCGCACATTATCGCATGCTTATCTGAACCTTTTTGAGCATTCTTCAGAGATTTGTCACCATGGATGAAACATGGGTCCCTCATTCTACCCCAGAGGCCAAACAACAATGGAAACAATGGAAACACCCTGGCTCACCCCTGCCATAATGCTCCATCAGCTGGGACGGTTATGGCCTCGGTTTTCTGGTATGCAAATGGTATTCCGCTGGTAGATTATTTCCAAAAGGGAAAAACAATCAATGGCACATACTATGATTCACTTCTGATGCAGGTATAGGAAAATATTAAACTTAAGCACCACGGAAAGCTCACTAAAGGTGTGTTGTTTCATTAGGACAATTCTACTGTTCACAAGTCTGTCATTGCTATGACTCCCATTCACGATTGTGGATTTAAGTTGATTGAGCATTCGCATTATTAATCCGGATCTCTCGCTCCACCAGACTTTCATCTATTTCCAAAACTGAAAACGGCTATTTCAGGCACCCACTCAGTTCAGTCCGATGATGACGTCATATTTGCAGTGGATGCCTTTCTGAACATCCAAGGAAGAAGTTCTATAAAAGTGGCATTAAGGCCCTTAAAGTGTATACATACTGAAGGGGATTATGTTAAAAATAATACAATATGTCCGACAAAATTCAAATCCTTCAGCATGAGGCTAACAACATATCAATCAACCCTCGTATGTCAGCCATCGTCGAATTTTCAATAATCTGATATTCAAGATTACCACCATGACAGCAATATTCGACTTTATAATGTCACTACGAAACACGCCTTTATGATTTTGACCCCCTTGAACCCCACTTTTATATAGTAAAACTCGGGTTTACGTTATTCTTCTTATTTCTACTCTAAAATATAGATTGTGGGTACTTGTTAGAACCGCCTCGATGAGGCGGTTCTAACGTGTACCCACAATGTATATTTTGAGCAGAAAAAAGAAAATATCATCTGAGAATTTTCATTTTCGACGGTAACATTGACAATGTATTTGATAGGTGTGTTTTCATAATGCTTTATTATTCAACATGGTCACCATGGCAATGCTCATCAACTTCTTTTCAATAGCATGTTCTTCACGATGACCACCATGACAGACCCTTTTGACTTCTTTTCAATAATCTTATATCCAAAATGACCACTAGGACAGCCATCTTTGACATATGTGCGGTAATCTGAAATTTAGGATGACCTCCACGGCAACCATCTTCTTCCGGCTATCTCTGATTCAACCTGATTTAGATTAACCCGCTTGTAATAACATGAGTGCCAGGTTTGTTTCATTTGTGTTTAGTTTCATAACAATGCCTCTTTGTTCAGCAAATAATGTATATCAACATGTGGGTTTACGGCGTCCCGCAAACCCCCATGCTGACAAGACAACCGAGTGTGATCTCTGACAGGTGTACGGGCAGCTGTGGGGTAAGGCACAAGAAAGATGTTAAATGATTGACATGAATTATTTACAGTATCTACATACAACACTTACTAACACAAAACATCACAAATTGTTGCTTCTGTAGCCAACTCACGACGTCCGCTCCGAAGGCAAAACACTGTTCTGTGCTCGGAACGGGTGACGTGAATACCTACAGAAGCAAACAACAAAAACAACAAGAAAAACAAAAAAAGAAACAACACAAAACGCGACTGGCCAGTTTATAACTTTGGGTGAATCCCCCACTCGCGTGACACTTCTTCTCGCGAACTAGTAAAACTAGTCTATCAACATAATTGATTATCCTAGGATTAGCGATCACGTTTGCTGATCAGCCGTTTAGTGATCGTCCAAATAAGGTAAGTTGACCTCTTCCATGATCACATTTGTTTACAACGAACAATGATTTAGAAGAATCTGCTTCTATCCTGGTAGGCGCTGATTACGGCGGTCTGTCCGCCCTTGCTGGACCCTAACGCCTAGCGTCGTACCAGTACCTGCTGCTATGAAGCAGGGAGCAGCAGGTCACACATTGTTATGCCTGCAAATTACGATAACGGGACTAGAAACGAGTCACAAAACATACATGCTATATCATGATCCCCCTCCCGGAGAAGTAAAAATATGTTCATGCATATACCGTTATTGCGCATGCGCCGACCAGACATACAGGCTGATTAGTGCATGCGACAAATAACCGTACAGCAGAACTCAACTTGACTGTGCATCAAATTATCAGCACCCAGCGCTTGACACAATAATACTCAAAGTTCATGGTTCCTTACTGAGCACTACAGAAATCAATTAATGCTCACTACTACTGAGCATAATACTCATCAAATTTGTGCTCACTACATTATCACAAGTAAGAGGCAATTGAACAGACCACGCCTTTGCGCTACCTGGTCAGCCGCCAATTACAGGAAACATAACAATCTCTATTTCATATCCTTCTCCGCGACACGGCTCACAAATATAGCTATTCACAAATTCAATACATTAATAACAGATAGAAACTACAACAGAAGATTTTCATCTATAATCTACAACATTTGTTAGTGTCTCATATGGGCCAACACTGTTTGCCGTAAATTCTCTCTATTTGGTAGGCACCCCGTCACAACCGTCCTCGCGACGCCGATGACGCAGCTGACGTCATCCCCGCCGCTCAGGCCGTTATGACGTGTGGCGACCAAATACTCCCACTTATCATCATCACGTTCTTTATATGTACATACATGCACAAACTGAGTTATCAGACAAAAACGGCATCATTACAAAATGAACTCGTAATTCTTCTTGAACAAAATTATTTCTAATCAACGTGAACATGCTTGTAAAATAAAATTCATTACGGTTCATCATCACGGATAACCCAACAGGCTCTTGTATGAGTTTGCCCTGATGATGAAGATGTGGTTAAACCCGTCTTAAGTTTACGTCCCCTCTACACCTAATATCATATTGGGACGGAACCACGGTTTTCTAACCACAGCCAGTCACAAGTCATGGATCAAACAAGTGACCCGGCGTTTATTAATTACATTCTACAAAAGGGGTCTAAAAGCCTAAATGAATCTAGAATGAGCGGGTGTCCAAACTTTACGTCTCACCAACATCTAGGGTCAGCATGAGACAGGACCTCACTTAGAAAGACTCATTCTACTACTGGAGAAGCCTGGGATCAATTCTGCGACGTCTAGCTGGCAAAGCTAGTAGCCTAATCACTACAGGCCTCAATAGTGAATTCAGAATAGGCTTCAGAAAGTTGGGGTATACTAGAAGTAAACCCCTCCAAAACCTACAAGCATGTTCATACAAAAATAATACTAAACATAGATTAAACATACCTTTCAATATACTTTCTATTTCCCCGTCACAATGTTGTGTTTACTCTTTACAACTTGACCTGCTGCTAAGGTGTCCGCTTTTTTCAGGGTTTATATATCTATGAATACTACCGGAAAATCATGCCTACTCGTATTACCTTGCTTTGTTCGTGGGGAAGTGGAGATACCGGCCACAAACAAAGCCAGATAGCAAAATCGAGTAGATAATGGATTTGCCTTCAAATAGTATATTTCCCATAGGAAAAATTGATGAAACGACCCTATAATCAATGACATGACTCCTGTCAAAACGAACACCCACACAACACGTGACGGGAATAAAAATCATATATGGCACAATTTGGCGGTTGGCGATTTTTAGGCAAATTCTATAGAACTCAGCCTTTTAGCGGCCCCCTGTATTGTAAAAACAGCTCTCTATAAACCACTCATGCATACATCGTATGATATGTGCATGACTTGTTCATGGAGCCGCATAGTTTGCGTACCATATTTCACCCAAAATATTTCACTCACACCGCCCTACCATATATCTACTAAAATAATTTAGATGTGCATAAGCACCAGAGAGGTTTCCTATTCCATCTCGTAACAAATGTCTGTAGTAATCATGTACAGTGAAATTCTGCTATTAAGACCACCTGAAAGTAGGACTAAATCTGCTGTAAAAACTTATTTTGAAGGGTACACTTAATTTTTCTTTTTGTTTTCTGCCACCAATATCCTCTGGTCATCGACCACCTTTGGGACTGTTCAAAAGTGGTCTTAAAGACCACTTTTGAACAGTCCCAAAGGTGGTCTTAATATATGAATTTTACTGTATGTGTTAAAAGATTGATATTACGTACATTCCATAGATGAAACCCTTCCTCCAGGCAGATTTGCATTAAGCCTTAATTGTTGCATGAATGTATTTCCTATATATAGAGCGTAGCTTGTATTTTTGGTCCTCTGGGATTTCGAGCTTGAAAGTGAAAATGAAATTCGCAGATAAGGTATAGATGGCAAAAACTAGTCTGTCCCCGAAAACATGTTTTTATTCTTGAGAATCTGTTCTTTACACTCAAAGGTAAACATGTCAGACACTCATATACCATCGACACTCACTGGCAGTTTCTCATACATTTATCTATTTGAGGGCCCATTTTATGATTTGGTTTGCTTTTGGCCCTAGATAACATGTACCTAACCACACTTCCTGGGTAGGATTATACATAAACTATTATCAAGCACAGTGCCGATTTTTTCAGCAGCAAATAAAAGCAACCCTTCTCGAATCAACGGAAGGGAGAGAAAAGAAGATGGTATGAAAAAATGTTGCCGGTCCGGGACGGGTTTGAACGCAGGTCGAACGCGCATCCGACTGAGCCACCGAGGTCATTGGGCTCCCAATGAGCCCTAACTGGCCAAAACTAGACAGACTGGTCCAGAACGCTTGGCGTTACATTTGTTTTGGATTTGGCTTTCCTTCCTTTCAAGATTACGCCGACCGTTATCCGCAGAATTTCGCGACTCACATGTGACCAGAGCGAGACTCCAAGCGCAGCGGTGAGAGAGCTACTGATGAAGAGTTAGCGCTCTTACCAATTAGACCACGGATGCCCGTCTGAGTTTTAATATCAATTTTCTAGAAACTATTGTTTTGTTGGTTCTTATCCTCTTTTTGTGCCTTTTTGTCGCCCTCTGTTGTAAGCTTGAAATGGTAATGGTCTGTGATGGTGTTTTATTCCTGAGTAATGGCTACATTAGTTAACCTTCATCCTGCTGAACAGGTTAATTCAGCTAAGCCCATTTCTGATTCTCCACCAGTCATTTCACAAACTGCATGGCAAACATTATAGATCATGTATCTACACTGCTAACGAAAAACAGGGGTTGTCGTATTCAGAAGAATGAGACTTTAGCTTAGAGTATTGCAGCAACCGTGGCCCTGTTGTACAAAGCATCGTTAGCTTAACGAGCTCGTTAGTGGTCATATTGTTAACTGTTCTAGCAAGTTTAATATTTAAAATTTTAGCATTTTTGCTGAAAAAAGTGCGCTACTTCGCAAAAGCTGCTCACATTTTTTCAGCACAAATATAAGCATATTTGCCATAATAAATGATCAAAGTTGTAACGATACGTTAACTAACGACGTCGTAAGTTTTGATCAACTGGGCCCTGATCAAAAGTTATACAACTGGGGCCAGTTGTTCAAAACTAACGACGTCATTAGTTAACGTATCGTTAAAACTTTTATCATTAAATATGGCAAATATGCTAAACTTTTCGCTGAAAAAATGTGAGCAGCTTTTGCAAATGCAAAAGCTTCTCACATTTTTTCAGCAAAAATACCAAAATTTTACATATTAAACTTTCTAGAACAGTTAACAATATGACCACTAACGAGCTCGTTACGCAAACGATGTTTTGAACAACTGGCCCCAGGTGGTCAATCAGTTTTGTTCACTATTGCAAATATCTCCAAAAGCTACATTTTGCTTCTCCGGTTGAGGTGCGATGACGCTTCTAGTGCAAAAAAGTGAAAGCAATGATCAGGAATCCGTACAATTAACCCACAGCTCCCATCAGAGACTTCAAAGGGAAAGAAACACACACATGAAATGACTAGATCCTAATGGAAACACCAAAAGCGTAAAGCCAAAAGGACACTCACTTTCTCACAAAATGGCCAAAACAAAAGAAAAAAAAAAGAAAGAAAATACAAGTGACACACGCACACACGCACACACACAAACACAAACCATATCAAAAATAAACCGCGGCAGAAGAACCGCATTGATTGGTCAGTGAAACGAGTTGCACTGGGGGGTTTGGATCGATTTTAGACAAATAAAGCACGAAACAACTAGACTATAAACCAACAGACGGATTCCGGTTCGACCTCTGTAAACTAGGCTAATCGGCTATCCAAAACAAAAAAAAAAAAAAAAACCAGCAACACACACATGCAAACAAAGAATAAGGACAATTATCCACAGCAGAAGTTGCACCATGCTGAAAATTTGGGAATCTGAAAATATTTGGGACCTCCTCAAAATCGATTGTGGCACTGGGCAGAAATCTTATGAAAGTCACGCAGATTCGCCACCAATAAGGTTTTCATTGAAAGTTAGAATTTATATGTGGCCCCATGTCAATCATTCGATATCTGAAATCGGCTGTCATGCTATATATGAGCTGTATGCTAACATTTTCTACAGTGTAATTTAAGGCGATTGGATACGCATACACGGAAAAATTCCTTTATTTAGACCACCTCTGGGACTGTTCAAAAGTGGTATTGAAAGGTGGTCTCTTTACTGAATACACTGAGTACAGAAAACACACATGAAGAATGAGAGAACCTTTAAAATATGTTTTAAAGGAGAAATAGTCTTAATTTTAGGTGGTCTTAATAGCGGAATTTCCTTGTATTTTCAACCATTGTCACGGAAAACAACTTTCGGGACGTCTTGAACTCAACACCTCTGATTAAAGGAACTACTCTTAAAGGAAAGAATTTGCCCAAAACAGCAAATTCGTTCGTTTAAGAGTAGTCCAGTATTGACAGTTGGGGACAAAAAAATTAAAGTGTGGCATCGCCTAAAGGTGTGTTCATATCCCTTTAAAGCCTTAAGCAAATGTCATTTACAGCCTGAGAACTTGACCTCCATATCCCAGGCATAATCGGATTCTTTGTTCACTTCTACATCCCCGAAGATGACATAATAAAGAAACACATCATATTGGTATAGTCGTTTTTATCAAAGATATCATGCAACTAGTTTTACCTAAAAAAGGACTGTGTGGCTTCTTCTGGTCGTGCTGAAAGAAAACTAGTAAGACAAATATCAACCAAAACGCCTAGTCTTGGTTTAGGGCTTTTAAGCTCTTAGGAGTTTGCTGTCTACATGCAAAGGCGCCTGTTTTGTTGCAGGTAACAATGGGGTTCTTGATTTTGGACTGATTGTTTTTATGTAATCGTGTTTCCTTGCAAATCTTGGTCTACTTCGATTATCTGTGGTTTTGGATTGTGCCGTGTGCAAGTTCGTGTGTGCCCTGTGCAGACATGTCGTTTGTGCAATGTGCACGCGCTCAAAGACGAGTCGTCAGAGCTTGCTTACCCACGCAGTAAGTATACATACATATCTGACTGCATAAAGGAACTTTAAGGAACGGAATTTAGCTAACAGCGAAGACTATGTTCAGTCTATTCGGAAGCGGAGTCAGATTGTAGTCTTTGCTGTGCGCGAATGTTCGAATGCACGCTTTCACCTGGCGCGTCTCATTTTAACACTCTAAAACAGAAGTAAAGGCAATGATCAGAAATCGATACAATTACCTAACACCTTCCATCCAAGACACCAAAGGGAAGATCTCGAAGCACAACAATATATTAACCTTTTTTGTACCAAATAGAATCTTCCTCCTTATATATTACAGGAGTCTATTTTAAAATTAAGGGGTGTCAGGATATGTTTTTTTCAAAGTTTACTTGGAAAATGGCTTAACTTTTTGCAAACAGTGTAGACGCTGATCAGACGCCGCGTACTTTGGCGTCTGATCTGGGTCCGCACTGTTTGCCAGTTACCCATTTTGGGGTTTCTTGTACAAATTACAAGTAGAAAGCCAAAGGGCAGTTTCTTTCCCATAAAATAGCCAAATGGCTATCCAAAAACAAAAACATTAGCAATTAACATTCACCCAAAGACAAACAATGACAATTATAAACCAAATCAGAAGCTCCGTCCTGGAAACACACACGCACGCACGCACGCACACACGCACGCACACACGCACCCACCACATACACTTGGAAGAGGTCGTGGCCACAATTCTCGCTCTTGATTCCGTCATGATTTTGTAAACTTTTATTGGATTTCTGTATTGGTCTTGTCCTGTCTTGTGTTATTGTCGTGTCCTTCATGTCACTAAAATTTCATTCTAGGCTCTCATGCTGGATACTGTTTCAGCAGACGACATTTTGAAATACGTTTTCTTATTCTTTCTAGAAAACAGGATTTTACATTTCATGCAAATTGTCTCCTATGGAGACAATTTGCATGGGATGTCAAATCATGTATTCTGGAAAGAAAAAATAAGAAAAATACCAACACTTTGTCGTCTGCTGATTTAGCCCAGCGAGTGGTAAAGGTTAAGATGGCCGCTTGCATTGTTCGTGGGTTTCCTTAATAACATTTTCTTTCTGATTTTCCTGCATCCAAATTCAATATATAATGATAAATGCTTCTTGAAACTCCGATATACAGACAAGATTATACAATTAAACTCATTCATTTATTTAAATTTGGCTATAATAGCTAACATAAAAATGTCTGCCAAGTCTAATGATGTCTGCAAACTTTAATAATATTAAATTTTGCACATGTGATGTGGATCAGTAAATACATGAAGATATTCGATCTTGTCTTGTTTTGGACTTTCCCTTTCAGGCCAATGATTTTGATTGATTGATTTGAGGTTTAACGTCCCCGTCAACACTATATAGGTTATTTTGGAGACGTTGCTTTAACATCTCAAGCCCTGTCGCAAAATGAGACCAATAGGGTTTATAAGCACGGAAGGCCCGATTCGCACCGCTTTACCTTGGCAGGCTTAGGCCCTCTAAGCGGTTTACCAATTCTGGTGTGCGGTCGGTTTCAGCTCTGCGTGGAAGCATCGCGCAGCCCATCAATTTCTTCAAGCCCCGATGGGCGGGGCCGTTCAGGCCATTGAACTAGATCATTTAAAAAGAGTTCCGACATCGTGATGTTTTGATCAACGGTAATTGTACTAGGTTCATATTATGCATACAATTAAATATAAAGAAGCTTCCGTGGTGTAGTGGATAAGCTAATCGCCTCATAAACCAGGGATCGCAGGTTCGATCCCGGGCTTCCCCAGACTTTCGGATGAGTCTTTAAACCGAGGTCCCGTCTCCGTATGACCTTAGCAGTTGGCAGGACGTAAAACTCAAACACACACTCAATCAAAATTAATTTGAAAACACCATCTTGTCGACATAGTAGTAAACCCTTGTAACCCCCAGTTCTACTATCTAAAAGTGGAGTTTAACCCTTTTTGTACCAAATGGAATCTTCCTCCTTATATAGCAGGGGTCCATTTCAAAATTTAGGGGTGTCAGGTTGTGTTTTCTTTAAAATTTGTTTGGAAAATGACTTAACCTTTTTGCAAACAGTGTATGCCCTGATCAGCGGTGTCTGATCTGGGCCTGCACTGTTTGCAAGGGTACACGTTTTGGGGTTTCTGGTACTAAATGGGTTTCGGGGCCAGAAAAATTTAGACATGTTTTCGCGATGGACAGTATTGGTTTAGCAACGCAAGCCCTAGATTGGGAGAGCATGGGGTGGAGTAATTTTCGTATGAATCCGAGGTATCATATTTAGAATAAAAATCAAAAATGAGTTCCTTTAAGAGCAATGAAAACATTCATAAGAAAGAAGATGGGTCATACTACGTAGTTTCGGCTAAAAAAGCCTCATCAGTGACCCTGTAATGATCCGGCAAAGAAAGCCAGAGGAAACATACTGCAATTTTGCGAATTTCGAATAGGCAGTCGATTCAAGGACTGATATAAATCAAAATAGGGTCCAAATAATTAAAAACCTGTCTTGAATATAATCTAAACCAATAATTTATTTCTGATTTCTCAGAATATTCACGCTGATCTCAAAGGACCAAAAGTAAAATATAAACTGCACTATGGTTGATGTACGGGGAGAAGTTTTACGGCCGCCACACGGCACAACACCAGCTGCAGTGAAGGCAAATAAAAATCAAAAATGAGTTCCTATAAGAGCAATGAAAACATTCATAAGAAAGAAGATGGGTCATACTACGTAGTTGAACTCTGTTTCTAGTTTAAAAAATATCATACCCAGTTATAGCTTCCTCTCTCTGTTAGTTGAGTCTCCGTTGCCTAGTTGATAAGAGCGCCGAATCTTAATCATTAGGTCTCTCATCGCTGTGATTCGACAATGGCTTGGGTCACATGTGAGACGCTAAGTTCTGCAACGGAAGGTCAGGTGGTTTTATCCGGGTACGAAGGTTTTCGCCCACCTCTGATTAACGATATAAGTGAAATAATTTTTGAAGGACCGTAAAACCAAAACCAATACATAAATTAATAAAAACTCCCTTTTAGTGAAACTAATGTCTTAGATATTATAGGTTCTCAGTTTTCTCCCTTTGAAATAAAATGATATCTCTGCAGCAACTCTTTTATTAAAAATTTCATTGTTATTTTTTGTTTTTAATTTATATCTTGGAATTTAATACTTTATTATGTGAGTTTTTGTTTTAATATTGAGGCTGCTATATCCAGTAACAAAAGATTTTTTTCTTCTTATCCATTGCCTATAGTGTTCTATTTACTGAAATAGTATTAAGTTTGCCACATGAACCTTGTTGTGGAATTCTATCTGGGGTAATTCAGTATGAACCTGCTAAATCATATTTTATGCACTATTTGTCATTTAAAATACATATATACCGTACGCTGTTATACCTATCTTTGGTTGGCGCCCGCCCATCGGGGCTTGGAGAAATAGATCGGGCTGCATGGTGCTTCCACGCAAAGCTGAAACCGACTGCAGATGGATACTGGTAAACCGCTTAGGTTAAGCCTGCCCAGGCAAAGTGGTGCGAGTCAGACTGTTTATGCATATGGATCCTATTGGTTTCATTGGGCGGAAGATCTTGAGAAATCGTTTCCTCTCAATGCTGGGTAAAAGTACCACAAAATTGGAAGCGACCTACATAGTATTGACGTAAATGTTAAACCTCCATCCAAACAAACAAAACCTTTCTTTGGTTGTTAGACAAATGCCATAGACGGTATCCTATTTCTCGTAAAAGTAAACTAATACATGTGCAGAAACTAGTCCATGAAAAGCTTCATTGTCAAGCTTATCTCCGGAACTAAATGGTGAATTATTAAAAAAAAAAAACAAAAAAAAAAACAACAACAAACAAACAAGCAAAAACTGAACATAGCATTGGCAAACTGTGAAGGGCGTGCAAACCAACATTATGATAATCGCGAAGTTTTGATTTTTAGGTTGTGCGTTTTCCTTCTTCTCTGTCTTGTTTATTTGTGTTTAGGTTTAACCCAATCACGGTTGGCAACTTTGCTTCCCTCTTTAATTGCACGTCGGTGGGTCAGGCCTCAGATTCTATGACGGTTCCAGCGTAAAGGCTTACTGAGAATTAGAGAGATCTAATCCAATGTACTGTCGGTTGGTGCCTGATGCTCTGTCTCTGGTGGGACCCATCGGAGTCTAACTGTTGGTTTTCTTTTGCTCCAGCATTCCAGTGGTTTCTTGCTGTCGAGCCCTCACCGTTTGATTTTTGTGTTCATGGGGATGTTGCACTGAAGAGTTTGGAGGCCTTTATGAGGATTGAACAAATTATTTGTCTAAATCGCGACGGAAGTAAGAGCGAGGATTGTGGATACGTAAAATCGATTTAAGCACCCCCACTCCCCAGTGGAATTCGTTTCGCTGACCGTTCCAAGGCGGTTCTTCTGTCGCGGTTTATTTTTGTTATGGTTTGTCTTTGGGTGTTTGCGTCGCTCATAATATTTTATTTTGGATAGCCAATTGTCCATTTTGTGGAAAAGTAACTGTCCTTTTGGCTTTTCGCTATTGATGTTTCATGTTTGTGTTGCTTTCCCTTTGGTGTCTCTGACAGGAGCTGTGGGTTAATTGTATCGATTCCTGATCATTGACTCCACTTCTATTTATCATCCCCGTCAACACTATTTAAGCCATTTTTGAGACGTTGCTTCCAATTCTGTGGGACTTTACCCGATATTGAGTTAAAATGACAACTCCAAATCACTAGGGTTTAAGGACTCACACAACTTTAACTTTTCCTTCCCTCTCTCTCCTTACCCTATCAAAACGCTTGCTTGTTTTGTCACATACCATGGAGATAAAATTAGAATCTCACAACTTTAGATATTGCTCGTGATGCAAAATCACGAAATGTTGTAAAGGCAAACTTTTAACCGATGTTATCTTGATACGGTCTTTAATCATAGACTAACACAAAGAATATTTGCGCACACGCAATGTCCATTTCCTTGCAAAACCTTTCTAGGCATATATTGCAAGGCAGAAGAGCAGAAATGTATATACAAATTCAACAGCTAAACGTCGGATTCACTTGTCAACAGCCATCATTTAGCTCAGCTATTAAGTTTAAACCTGGAGTTGGTATAGTTACATTTTTTTCTACATATATATTCTGAAACCTTTTATCATTTATATGTTTTTGCTGAAAAACGTCAAAAGCTACAAACTTCTTTTCAGCAAATACATCAGACTATGGAATAATGCACTTGCTAAAGGAGGTTGTAACTTGTAATCAAATCAAGAGGCATCCATTACATCTGCAGTAGACTAGATGCCGTGGAATTCAATCCAGATGACCCAGAAGAGAACTGGACACTTCTACTAGAAAAGATCTAGAGGAGAACTTTTACTAGAAAGTCAGTGAGGGTTTAGAAAAGACAGAGGAACAATTAACATACTCTTCACAGCAAGGCAGCTTCAACAGAAATGCCAGGAACAGAACACGGACCGACACATGACCTTTGTCGACCTATTCAAAGCACACAGTCAACATAGTCAGCCGTGAGGGTCTTTGAAAAATCATGGTGAAGTTTGGATGTCCAACCAAGTTCACAGCAATGGTGAGGCAGTTCCACGATGGTATGCTTGCGGGAAAAAATGATGGGGAAATTTTCAGATCCATTACCTGTGAAAAACGGAATCAAGGAAGGCTGTGTGCTAGCCCTAACACTGTTCGGCATGATGTCCTCTGTCATGCTCATAGATGCTTTTCAGGATGGTGACACTGGCATACTAATAGATATCGCTTATCCGGGAAGCTTTTCAATCTCAGAAGGTTGCAAGCCAAACCCAAAGTGCAGTCAGAGGTGCTAGGTGAGTTACTCTTTGCAAATGACATGGTAAAAAGTGCTCCAACAGAAGAGAAGATGCAAAAAGTATAGATCAAGTATCTGACTCCTGTGATAGCTATGAACACACATAACTATCAAAAAGACTGAGGTAGTCTATCAGTCAGCACCTGGCAGGCCTTACGAAGAGCCCACCATCACAATGAAAGGTCAAAGATTGCAAGTGGTAGACAACTTCAACTACCTTGGGAGCACTCTGTCAAAATCGTGCATATTATGGATAAAGTCGATGCCAGGATTGCCAAAGTTAGTGCAGCATTCGGCCGACTACCTTGTAATATCTGGGGCCGTAGTGGAATCAGGCTTGCGGACTGAACAAATTATTTGTCTAAATCGCGACGGAAGTAAGGGCGAGGATTGTGGCCACGTAAAATCGATTTAAGCCCCCCCAGTGGAAATCTTCCACTGACCGTTCCAAGGCGGCTCTTCTGTGGCGATTTATTTATGTTGTTGTTTGTTACTTACTGTGTGTATCACTTGTGTCTTTTAATTTTGGATGGCCATATGGCCATTTTGTGGGAAAGTCACTGTCCATATGGCCTTCCTTTGTTTAGGTTTCCATTATGGTCTGGTCGCTTAATGTTTGTATTTCTTTCCCTTTGGTGTCTTTTATGGATGGAGTAAGTTAATTGTATCAATTCCTGATCTTTGTTTTACTTCTACTTTGACACATCATTTAACACAAAACTGAAAGTCTACAGAGTTGTGGTGCTGTCAACATTATTGTATGTGAAACATGGAGTGTTTACCAACGACACGACAAAAGACTGAACCACTTCCATACAAGCTGTCTCTTAAAGATTAAGTGGCAAGACAGGATTCCAGACACGGAGTCCTGAACAGGGAGGGGATGCAAAATGTACATACTCTTCTGAAACTAGCACAATTAAGATGGACAGGCCATGTTACCAGAATGCCTGAGGAACGTGTGCCACAGTAAATTCTCTATGAAGAACAAGAAATGGGCTCAAGCTCCCATGGCGATCAGAAAGTGCTACAAGCGTACCTCAAGGACTTCACAATTCCAACAGATCCGTGGGAACAAATTGCACAGGACAGAACAAAGTGGCGAGGCCTCACCAGAAGAGGTGCTAGTGTAAACTAGGCAAAAACGATCAGTGAAGCTTTGAAGAAACGCGCACAGCGCACAACCAGAGCTCAGACATCACCAACAGAGCTTTCTTCCTCTAGCCTTTGTTGCTCTATCTGCAAAAGATACAGTTCAGAGCTAGAATTGATCTCATCAGCCATCTTTGAAACTAGTAAGAAAAGGTCACACAGGAAAGGCCATAATCTAAGAACGCAGCCGTCTCAAGTCACCTATAGAAAGTGCCACGGAAGCACACATAAAAACAGACCAACACCACGAATACACGAAACACACGAACAGTAACATTTCTCATGTGTGATTTAGATTGGTCAGTAATGGCAGACGAACTTTTTATTACTGTAATTCGGCCACATATGAGCCCATAGAGCTACAGCATGATCCTGAAGCATTTGCATATTCTTTCCTTTACCTCCAATATTATACCCCCACATTGTCAAGGTGAGGGTATATATTGGTTACATCTGTCCTTCCGCCATTCTGTCCGTCTGTCGGTCAAGATATCCATCCTTTCGATCGTCCGTCCACCCCTTCATAAAGCATTATTTTTTCGAATGTTTCTCTAGAAGCCAGAACCCTTACAAACAAAGTATATAATGCAGTTACGATGACTTGTGTAATAGACAATGAGCATTATTTACTTATTATTCGTCTGTTCTTTCATTGGTTTTTCTCTCCATTTTTAGGCCAGTGTTAAAATTTCGTCAAAATTTCTCTGGAACAGTAAAACCTATAAGCCTCAAACTCTGTATACTGTGCAATGATGATTTCTATCGTGTAAAAGACAATTGGTTTTATGGCTTATTTTTCACTTATTCTTTCATTTTTCTTTCTCTCTGTGTAGACCAATGTTAAATTTTTCTTCGTCGAAGATTTCTCTTCGACTATACAAGCTACAGGCCTTAAACTTGGTATGCAATGTAATAATGGTTACTTATATCGTTTAAGAAACACAGGGCGTTCTCTGGTCTGCCTGCCATAGACGCCATCCTATCTCACCTGTTTTTCGTTATTACATTTTGCGTAAAAAGCTACAAACCCCAAAATTGGTATGCTAGGCAATTATGATGACCTATATCATGTAAGAAACAATGGATTTTCTTGGTTATTTGTTCTTTTATTCTTCTTTCTCTCCATATAGGACAGTGTTAAATTTGTCGTCAAAGCTTTCTCAGGAACTATAATAAAAAGAAAGCCTGATGCAAAAATGAAAAGATACAATGCGAGTTTATGGCATATTTGTTCATTCGTTCCTTTATTCTTTTATCTCCCCATATAGACGAATAATAACGTTTCGGCAAAGAATTATCAGCTCAGAAACTACACGTATATAAACTGGAAGCCTCTAACATTGTATACTATGCAATGATGGTGACTTGCATTGTGTAGGAAACTATGGGCTTTCCCAGATTATTTATTCATCTGTTGTTTTTTTTTTTTTCATTCGTATTTCTTGTCATATAGACAAATGTTGAATATTTCGTCAAAAGTTTCTCAAAAACATTTAGATATAGAAGCTTCAAACTTGGTATGCAATGCAATAATGATGCCTTATATTATGTAAAAGACAATGGTCTTTCTCGTCTTATTTCTCCATTAGTCATTACATTCTTTTCTCCATATAGGTCAATATTATTTTTTCGTAGAGGATTTCTCAGGAACTGTAAATAGAAGTGGAGTCAATGATCAAGAAGTGGAGGCAATGATCAGGAATCAATACAAATAAACCAAAGCTCCCATCAGAGACACATCTCTGAGGATTGGAAAAGCTAGATGACTCAAACTTTGGTGGCAACTGGATGATGATTATCAATGTTAAAGGGCATATCTAACTTCACCACAACTGGTGTTAACAGAATATATGGTCCCCGTCAAGTGATTTTGGTACTTATCGCCTATGCGAGCAGCGAAGGTTCAGGCGAGCCTGCGCATCCGCGCAGTCTCGCCAGAACCTTCGCTGCTCGCTCATACAAGCAGTGAATCAAGAGGAACCTTCAGACAGAAAGCCATATCCCTGGCCCCTCTGAATGGCTGGGCATGCGCAGTTACAATTTGTCATGACGGAATGCTCGAAGACACAAATTCGCTTGGCGGGGCTCATTTGATGACTATAAAAATAATTACCTGCCCTTCATCATAGTATGAGTTATATTTTCTAGAACTTTGTGTTTGCGATCGTTGATTCCATTGCGGAATTTCGAAAATGTCTGATGGTCACTGATTAGGCCTAATTGGCCGAAACTGGTTTGTCTGGCCGAGAAACAACTGGTGCTCTCAAGAGTTTTCAGTACTGCGCTGTAGTCATTGCTTCCAAAGGGTTATGTTTTTATAGACGATATTGTACTGTATAAGAGACAATGGACAATCTCGTTGTTTTTTTTTTTTCATTAAATGTACTTTAATTTTTCTTTCTCTCCGTATAAATGGACCAATGTTTAATTTTGGCTCAGGAACTATAAAAAACCAGAAGCCTTAATTCTTGTATGCAATTCAATAATGATACTTATAGATGATTTAAGGCACTTTCACTTCCTGGCAACGTCAATCCGATTTACGCGCATGCGTAGTTTGTGTAGGGCAAAAAGTCGCGAGAGTACTATTGTATTTCTGTCAATGTTACTAGACAAAATGCTTCGTTATCGCCAGACACACAAAAATTGTACTGCAGCAAATTAAAGTGTTTTGGTAAAAGATGACCCATATTTGCCGGATGAATCGTCAATAGCGAGTAAATATGATGCGTCTGTGTTGGTCGGATGACAACACTAAATTGCCAACTGTTGAGGTCGGTATTGTTTATGCGTACCTAATTAAGTGTCTGAACCTTCTTTGATAAGGTAATTTGCTGTGTTTATAATAATAGTAATAATAATAATAATAATAATAATTGACTTTATTTATAAGAGTGTAACACATTTAGTTAACTAGTACTAATCTTCCATATGGCACTCTTTTTCCTGGGTAGAAACCAGTACTTAGCAATGTGGATAGAGTCTCTTGATAAAGGAAACAGCACTTTGCGCTTGCGGGGATCAAACCGGCTATCTCTCGATCTCAAATTCGATGGTTTACCACTGCACAACAGCGCTCCACAATAATATAAACTGTGTGTCTTTCGGATTATGCCATTAACTGGACACCCCTCTCCCTGTGCTTGGAGAAGCGCACATTGTGCAGACCCAAGATATCTACTGACTGCTATTCGAAGAGGTTTCAGTAGGCTTTAATAAATGTTATACGACAGACGGCATGCATGGTAGTTAACCCAATCACGGTTGACAACATGATTCCATCTTAAATTGCACGCCGGTGGGTCAGGTTTCAGATTCTATGACGGTTCCAGCGTAAAGGCTTACTGAGAATTAGACAGAATTTAATTTTATATAATGTTGGTTGGTGCCTCATGCTCTGTCTCTCGTCGGGCCCATCGGAGTCGAACTGTTGTTTGATTTTTGTGTTCACGGGGATGTTGCACTGAAGAGTTAGGAGGCCTTCATGAGGATTGAACAAATTGTTGGTCTAAATCGCGACGGAAGTAAGGGCGAGGATTGTGGACACGTAAAATCGATTTAAGCACCCCTCCTCCCCAGTGGAATTCGTTTCACTGACCGTTCCAAGGCGGTTCTTCTGTCGCGGTTTATTTTTGTTATGGTTTGTCTTTGGTGTTTGCGTCGCTTATATTATTTTATTTTGGATAGCCAATTGGCCATTTTGTGGAAAAGTAACTATCCTTTTGGCTTTTCGCTATTGATGTTTCCATTAGGGTCTGTTGTTTCATGTTTGTGTTGCTTTCCCATTGGTGTCTCTGACAGGAGCTGTAGGTTATTTGTATCGATTCCTGATCATTGACTCCACTTCTATTTAACATCTCCGTCAACACTATTTAAGCCATTTTGGAGACGTTGCTTCCAATTCTGTGGGACTTTACCCGATATTGAGTTAAAATGTCAGCTCCAAATCACTATGGTTTAAGGACTCACACAACTTTAACTTTTCCTCCCTTCTCTCTCCTTACCCTATCAAAACGTTTGCTTGGTTTGTCACATACCATGGAGATAAAACTAGAATTTCACAACTTTAGATATTGCTTGTGATGCAAAATCATGAAATGTTGTAAAGGCTAACTTTTAACCGATGTTATCTGGATACGGTCTTTAATCATAGACTAACACAAAGAATATTTGCGCACAAGAAATGTCCATTTCCTTGCAAAACCTTTCTAGGCATATATTGCAAGGCAGAAGAGCAGAAATGTATATACAAATTCAACAGCTAAACGTCGGATTCACTTGTCAACAGCCATCATTTAGCTCGGCTATTAAGTTTTAATCTGGAGTTGGTATAGTTACATTTTTGGCTGCGTATATATTCTGAAACCTTTTATCATTTATATGTTTTTACTGAAAAACGTCAAAAGCTACAAACATCTTTTCAGCAAATATATCAGACTATGGAATATTGCACTTGCTAAAGGAGGTTGTAAATTGTAATCAAAGCAAGAAGCAAGCCTTCATCCATGACATCTGCAGTACACTAGATGCAGTGGAATTCAATCCAGATGACCCAGAAGAGAACTGGACACTTCTACTAAAAAGAACTAGAGGAGAACTTTTACTAGTAAGCCAGCGAAGGTTTTGAAAAGACAGAAGAACAATTGCCATGCTCTTCACAGCAAGGCAGCTTCAACAGAAATGCCAGGAACAGAACATGGACCGACACATGACCTTTCCAAAGCACACTGTCAACACAGTCAGCCGTGAGGGTCTTTGAAAAATCATGGTGAAGTTTGGATGTCCAACCAAGTTCACAACAATGGTGAGGCGGTTCCACGATGGTATGCTTGCGGGCAAAAATGATGGGGAAATTTTCAGATCCACTACCTGTGAAAAACGGAGTCAAGCAAGGCTGTGTGCTAGCCCCAACACTGTTCGGCATGATGTTCTCTGCCATGCTCATAGATGCTTTCCAGGATGGTGACACTGGCATACTATTAGATATCGCTTATCCGGGAAGCTTTTCAATCTCAGAAGGTTGCAAGCCAAACCTTAAGTGCAGACAGAGGTGCTAGATGAGTTACTCTTTGCTAATGACATCGTAAAAAGTGCTCCAACAGAAGAGAAGATGCAAAAAAGTATAGATCAAGTATCAGACTCCTGTGATAGCTATGAACACACATAGCTATCAAAAAGACTGAGGTAGTCTATCAGCCAGCACCTAGCAAGCCTTACGAAGAGCCCACCATCACACTGAAAGGTCAAAGATTGCAAGTGGTAGACAACTTCAACTACATTGGGGGCACTCTGTCAAAAGTCGTGCATATTATTGATAAAGTCGATGCCAGGATTGCCAAAGTTAGTGCAGCATTTGGCCGACTACCTTGTAGTATCTGGGGCCGTAGTGGAATCAGGCTTGACACAACATTTGACACAAAACTGAAAGTCTACAGAGTTGTGGTGCTGCCAACATTATTGTATGTGAAACATGGAGTGTTTACCAACGGCCCGACTGAACCACTTCTATACAAGCTGTCTTAGAAAACTCTTAAAGATTAAATGGCAAGACAGGATTCCAGACACGGAGTCCTGAACAGGGCGGGGATGCAAAATGTACATACTCTTCTGAAACTAGCACAATTAAGATGGACAGGCCATGTTACCAGAATGCCTGAGGAACGTGTGCCACAGTAAATTCTCTATGAAGAACAAAAATGGGCAAAAGCTCCCATGGGGGTCAGAAAAGCGCTACAAGGACAGACTCAAAGCGTACCTCAAGGACTTCACTATTCCAAGAGATTCGTGGGAACAAATTACACAGGACAGAACAAAGTGGCGAGGCCTCACCAGAAGAGGTGCTAGTGTAAACTAGGCAAAAACGATCAGTGAAACTGAGCAGAAACGCGCACAGCGCACAACCAGATCTCAGGCATCACCAACAGAGCTTTCTTCCTCTAGCCTTTGTTGCTCTATCTGCAAAAGATACAATTCAGAGCTAGAATTGATCTCATCAGCCATTTTAGAAACTAGTAAGAAAAGGTCACACAGGAACGGCCACAATCTAAGAACGCAGCCGTCTTAAGTCACCTATAGAAAGTGCCACGGAGGCTCACATAATAACAAACCAACACCCCGAATACACGAAACAGACGAACACACGAACAGTAACATTTCTCATGTGTGATTTAAATTGGTCAGTAATGGCAGACGAACTTTTAATACTGTAATTTGGCCACATATGAGCCCATAGAGCTACAGCATGATCCTGGAGCATTTGTATATTCTTTCCTTTACTTCCATTATTATACCCCAACATTGTCAAGGTGTGGGTATATATTGGTTACTTCTGTCCTCCTGCCATTCTGTCCGTCTGTCGGTCAAGATATCCCTCCGTTCTTTCGTCCGTCCAACCCTTCATAAACCATTATTTTTCGAATGTTTCTCTAGAAGCCAGAACTCTTAAAAACAAAGCGTATAATGCAGTTACGATGACTTGTGTAACAGACAATGAGCATTATTTACATATTATTCGTCTGTTCTTTCATTCGTTTTTCTCTCCATTTTTTAGACCAGTGTTAAAATTTCGTCAAAATTTCTCTGGCACAGTAAACCTATAAGCCTCAAACTCTGTATACTGTGCAATGATGATTTCTATCGTGTAAAAGACAATGGGTTTTATGGTTTATTTTTCGTTCAATTATTCATTTATCTCCCCATACAGACGAATAATAACGTTTCGGCAAAGAATTATCAGCTCAGAAACTATATAAACTGGAAGCCTCTAACATCTAACATTGTATGCTATGCAATGATGATGACTTGCATTGTGTAGGAAATTATGGGCTTTCCCAGATTATTTATGCATCTGTTTTTTTTTTTTTCATTCGTACTTTTTTCATATAGACCAATGTTGAACATTTCGTCAAAAGTTTCTCAAAAACATTAAGATATAGAAGCTTCAAACTTGGTATGCAATGCAATAATGATGCCTTATATTATGTTAAAGACAATGGTCTTTCTCGTCTTATTTCTTCATTAGTCATTACATTCTTTTCTCCATATAGGTCAATATTATTTTTTTTCGTATAGGATTTCTCAGAAACTGTAAATAGAAGTGGAGGTAATGATCAAGCAGTTGAGGCAATGATCAGGAATAAATACAAATAAACCACAGCTCCCATCAGAGACACATCCCTGAGGATTGGAAAAGCTAGATGACTCAAACTTTGATTGCAACGCGATGATGATTATCAATGTTATAGGACATATCTAACTTCACCACAACTGGTGTTAACAGAATATTTGATGACTATAAAATGTATACCTGCCCTATCATAGTATGAGTTATATTTTCTAGAACTTTGTGTTTTGGATCGTTGATTCCATTGCGGAATTTTGAAAATGTCTGATTAGGCCTAATTGGCCGAAACTGGTTTGTTTGTCTGACCGAGAAACAACTAGGGCACTCAAGAGTTTTCAGTACTGCGCTGTAGTCATTGCTTCCAAAGGGTTATGTTTTTATAGACGATATTGTACTGTATAAGAGACAATGGACAATCTCGTTGTTTTTTTTTTCATTAAATGTACTTTAATTTTTCTTTCTCTCCGTATATATGGACCAATGTTTAATTTTGGCTCAGGAACTATAAAAAACCAGAAGACTTAATTCTTGTATGCAATTCAATAATGATACTTATAGATGATTTAAGGCACTTTCACTTCCTGGCAACGTCAATCCGATTTACGCGCATGCGTAGTTTGTGTAGGGCAAAAAGTCGCGAGAGTACTTTTGTATTTCTGTCAATGTTACCAGACAAAATGCTTCGTTATCGCCAGACACACAAAAATTGTACTGCAGCAAATTAAAGTGTTTTGGTAAAAGATGACCCATATTTGCCGGATGAATCGTCAATAGCGAGTAAATATGATGCGTCTGTGTTGGTCGGATGACAACACTAAATTGCCAACTGTTGAGGTCGGTTTTGTTTATGCGTACCTAATTAAGTGTCTGAACCTTCTTTGATAAGGTAATTTGCTGTGTTTATAATAATAGTAATAATAATAATAATAATAATTGACTTTATTTATAAGAGTGTAACACATTTAGTTAACTAGTACTAATCTTCCATATGGCACTCTTTTTCCTTGGTAGAAACCAGTACTTAGCAATGTGGATAGAGTCTCTTGATAAAGGAAACAGCACTTTGCGCTTGCGGGGATCAAACCGGCTATCTCTCGATCTCAAATTCGATGGTTTACCACTGCACAACAGCGCTCCACAATAATATAAACTGTGTGTCTTTCGGATTATGCCATTAACTGGACACCCCTCTCCCTGTGCATGGAGAAGCGCACCTTGTGCAGACCCAAGATATCTACTGACTGCTATTCGAAGAGGTTTCAGTAGGCTTTAATAAATGTTATACGACAGACGGCATGCATGGTAGTTAACCCAATCACGGTTGGCAACATGATTCCATCTTAAATTGCACGCCGGTGGGTCAGGTTTCAGATTCTATGACGGTTCCAGCGTAAAGGCTTACTGAGAATTAGACAGAATTTAATTTTATATAATGTTGGTTGGTGCCTCATGCTCTGTCTCTCGTCGGGCCCATCGGAGTCGAACTGTTGGTTTTCTGTTGCTCCAGCATTTCAGGGTTCTTGTGCTGTCGAGTCCTCACCACTGTTTCATCTCTGTGGTTGTTTGATTTTTATGTTCACGGAGATGTTGCACTGATGAGATAGAAGGCCTTCATGTATTTGTCTAAATCGCGATGGAAGTAAGGACGAGGATTGTGGCCACGTAAAATCGATGTCCCCCCCCCCCTCACCCGAATTCATTTCACTGACCGTTCCAAGGCGGTTCTTCTGTCGTGTTGTTTTTAGCTCACATGGGCCGAAGGCTCACAAGGTAAGCTTATAGTATAGGTAGGCATCCGGCGTCCGTCTGGCGTCCGTCCGTCGTCCACACATTTGAACTTGAATATCTAAGTGACTAGCTGGCCAATCCCAATCGAATTTTATGTGCAGCATCACTTGGTTGGGGGATTGACTTCATTAGGTTTTGGACTAGTTTTGATCGGAACTGTGGTTGCCATGGAAAGAAGAAGGTTCCATAGACTTGTAATGGGGAAAACGACGTCTCCACTTTTTCTCGGCCATTTCTCATTCGATCTTCATCAAACTTGCAGATATCCAGGAGGGGCTTACAGTCTACGCCGGGTCCGAATTTTGGGCTGCAAGCTTTGACCACATGTTGGCAGCTTTACCTGCCCTTGAGGATAAATATATGTGAAAAATGGTGTCTCCAACTTTTCTCAGCTGTTTATGATCTGATCTTTTTGTAACTATTCATAAACGAGGAGAAGCATAAAATCTCGGACGAGTTCGAATTTGGTTTTTATCTGACCAGCGGTTTTCTAGTTACATCCCCTTGAGCGTGAAAAATTTTCCCAAAGACTTATAATGGGGGAAAACGACGTCTCCACTTTTTCTCAGCCATTTCTGATCCGATCTTCATCAAACTTGCAGATAACCAGGAGGGTCTTACAGTCTACGTCGAGTTCGAATTTGGGCTGCACGGGACGAACAACTTTGGAGTTACATGCCCTTGAGCATAAATATAAGTGAAAAATGGTGTCTCCAGCTTTTCTCAGCCGTTTATGATCTGATCTTTTTGTAACTTTTCATAAACGAGGACAAACATACGATCTAGGGCGAGTTCTAATTTGGCTTGAATCTGACGAGCGTTTTTTTATTCAGTTACATCCCCTTGAGCGTGAAAAAAATTTCCCATAGACTTATAATGGGGAAAACGACGTCTCCACTTTTTCTCCGCCATTTCTGATCTGATCTTCATCAAACTTGCAGATAACCAGGAGAGGCTTACAGTCTACGCTGAGTTCAAATTTGGGCTGCACGGGACAAAAAGCGTATGAGTTACCTGCCCTTGAGCATAAATGTAAGTGAAAAATGGTTTCTCCAGCTTTTCTCAGCCGTTTTTAATTTGATCATTTTGTAACTTTTGGTAAAGGGGACAAGCGAAAAATCTCGAGCGAGTTCGAAGTTGACTCGAATCTGACCAATGGTTTTCCAGTTACATCTCCTTGAGTGTGAAAGATTTTCCCATAGATTTACAATTGGAAAACGACATCTCCAGCTTTTCTCGACCATTTCAAATAAGATTTAGGCAGCTTTGCTTCCCTCTTTAATTGCACGCCGGTGGGTCGGGCCTCGGATTCTGTGGCGGCTCCGGCGTGGGGGCTTGTTGGGAATTAGAGAGATAATGTTGGTTGGTGCCTGATGCTCTGTCTCTGGTCAGGCTCATCGGAGTCTAACTGTTGGTTTTCTTTTGCTCCAGCGTTTCGGTGGTTTCTTGCTGTCGGGTCCTCGCCGTTGTCTCGCCTCTGTGGTTCTTTGGTTTTTGTGTTCACGGAGATGTTGCTTTGGTGAGTTGGGGGGCCTTCATGCGGACTGAGCGGGTTGTTTGTCTAGATCACGACGGAGGTAAGGGCGAGGATTGTGGCCACGTAAAATCGATTTAAGCCCCCCAGTGGAAATCTTCCACTGGCCGTTCCAAGGCGGCTCTTCTGTGGCGATTTATTTATGTTGTTGTTTGTTACTTACTGTGTGTGTCACTTGTGTCTTGTAATTTTGGATGGCCATATGGCCATTTTGTGGGAAAGTGACGGTCCTTATGGCCTTCCTTTGTTTAGGTTTCCATTATGGTCTGGTCGCTTAATGTTTGTATTTCTTTCCCTCTGGTGTCTTTTATGGGTGGAGTAAGTTAATTGTATCAATCCCTGATCTTTGTTTTACTTCTACTTTTCAACAAACTTGCAGATAACCAGGGGGGTGGGGGGGGGGGCATACAGTCTATGTTGAGTTTGAATTTGGACCACGCAGGTCAAAAGAGTTCTGAGTTACCTGCCCTTGAGCATAAATATTAGCGGAAAAATGGTGTATCCAGATTTCCGCAACCATTTTTGTTCTGATCTTTTTGTTACTTTTGGTAAACGAGGATAAGCATAAAATCTCTAATGAGATCGATTTTGGCTTGAATCTGACCACCGGATTTCCAGTTACATCCCCTTGAGTGTGAAAAATTTGCCCATAGGCTTACAATGGGAAAACGATGTCTCCAACTTTGCTTGGCTATTTCTTACCTTCATCAAACTTCCATATAACCAGAAGGAGCTTACAGTCTATGTTCAGTTCGAATTTGGGCCGCATGAGACAAAAGGCTTTCGAATTACCTGCCCTTGAGCATACATATTAGTGAAAAATAGTGTCTCCACCTTTTCTCAGCCGTTTCTAATCTGATCTTTTTGAAACTTTCAGTAAACGAGAACAAGCATAAAACCTCAGATGAGTTTGAATTTAACTTGAATCTGACATTCGGTTGCAGTTACAGCCCTTAGAGCGCGAACAATTTTCCCATAGACTAACAATGGAAAAATGACGTTACCAACTTTTCCCCGCCATTTCTGATTTAATCTTCATAAAACTTGCAGATAACCAGGTTGGATATACAGTCTACATAGAGTTCGAGTTTCGGCTGCATGAGACAAACAACTTTGGAGTTACCTGCCCTTGAGCATTAATATTTGTGAAAAATGATGTCTGCATCTTTTCTCAACCTTTTTGATCTGATCTTTTTGAAACATATAGCAAATGAGGACAAACATAAAACCCCAGTGGAGTTCGAATTAGGCTTGAATCTGACATTCAGTTTTGCAGGTACAGTCCCTGGAGCCTGAAAAATTTTCCCATAGACTTACAATGGAAAAACAACATCTCAAACTTTCTCCACAATTTCTGAACTGATCTTAATTAGACTTACAGAGAACCAGGAGGGACATTAAGTCTATGATGAGTTCCAATTTGTGCGACATCGGACAAAGGGCTTTGGAGCTACCTGCCCTTGAGCATAAATAATATTAATGAAAATTTTTGTCTCCACTTTTTCTCAGCCATTTTTGCTCTGTTCTCTTTGAAACTTTCAGTAAACAAAGATAAGCATACACCTCAGATGAGTTCAAATTTGGCTTGAATCTGACATTCCGTTTTGCAGTTATTTTTGTAATGGTTTGTCATTGAGTGTTTGTATCGTTTATATTATTTTGGCTTGAATCTGACATTCCGTTTTGCAGTTATTTTTGTAATGGTTTGTCATTGAGTGTTTGTATCGTTTATATTATTTTGTTTTGGATAGCCAATTGGCCATTTTGTGGGAAAGTAACTGTCCTTTTGGCTTTCTGCTATTGATGTTTCCATTAGGGGGCCGTTGTTTGATGTTTGTGTTTCCTTCCCTTTGTTGTCTCTGATGGGAACTGTGGGTTTAATCGTATCGATTCCTGATCATTGCCTTCACTTCTATTTTACAATGGAAAAACGACGTCTCCAACTCAGCCATTTCTGATCTGATCTTTATCAAACTTGAAGGTAACCAGGAGAGGCATACAGTCTACATGTATGTCCAGCTCGAAGTTGGGTTATGCAGGACCAAGGGCTTTGGAGTTACCCGCCCTTGAGCATAAAAACTAGCAAAAAATAGTGCCTCCACTTTTTCTCAGCTGTTTTCAATAGTATCTTTTTGAAACTTTTTAGAAAAGAAGGAAAAGCATAATATCTCAGATGAATTCGAATCTGACAACTGGTTTAGCATTTAAGTTCCTTGAGCGTGAAAATTTTTACCATAGGCTTACAACGGAAAAACGACGTCTCCAATTTTTCTCAGACATTTCTGATCTGATCTTTTTCAAACTTGCAGATAACCAGGAGAGGCATGCAGTCTACGTCAAGTTCCAATTTGGGTCTCGCAGGACCAACAGCTTTGGAGTTAGCTACCTGCCCTTGAATATAAATATGAGCGAAAAATGGTGTCCACTTTTTCTTCGCTGTTTTCGATCGAAACTTTTAGTAAACAAAGACAAGCATAATATCTCAGATGAGTTCCAATTCGCCTTGAATCTGACAACCTGTGCTATTTATTAGGTGAGCGATCGTTGCCCGCTGGGCGATTTTTTATGGTTTGTCTTCGAGTGTGTGTATCGCTCATATTTTAAACTGTGCATTGTCTAGCCAAACGTCAGATTCATAGGTTTACAGACCACCTTTAGCTCAATAGCAACTGTATAACTAGTGAGTGCACACAGAAGTTTGTATTTTTGACCAAGTGTATATAAATACAAAATCAAAGAATGCATAATGATTTATGACACTTTCTATACCAGCAATGGAGATACACTGCAGCAAAACCCAGAATTCTCATATTTAGCGAAACGCCCAGTCAAGCTTATAGACAGGTAGAAAATTATTTACACAGAACTTTGAGTGCCCCTAAACATAACATCACGAAAACACGCCTATATAATTTTGACCCCCCTGAACCCCACTTTTATATGGTAAAACTGGGGTTTACAGGGGTAAACCTTATTTTTCTTATTTCTGCTCTAAGATATAGAGTGTGGGTACTCGTTAGAACCGACTCAATGAGGCGGTTCTAACGAGTACCCACAATCTATATTTTCAGCAAAAATAAGAAAAATAGCACAATTTTTCGTCCTAAAATTTTCGTTTTTACGTCGGTAAAGTTAACCATGTATTTGTAGAGGCGTGTTTTCGTAATAAATTCCTCTAGAAACTTGTTTGAATGCCAGCCAAGAATGTCTGGCAAACGTGTGGTAACTCCGATACGACTCGCTCACTGACAACATCTGGCTGTAAACTAACATTTTTATGAAAAGCAAATGAATGCTGTTACCTGTTACACTTGTTTAACCGTTCATCACGCAAACATAATTTTGACCCCCTTAAACCCCTGTTTTATATAGCAAAACTGGGGTTTACAGGGGTATACAGTAGAACTTAGATGGCTCGAACACCGATGGCTCGTTTACCATGGATGTGTCAAACCCATTCTTGAGTCATAGCGAAATCCTCTACATAAGAAATAGTGGGGGATAATTAAGGAGATTTTAGTCTTTTATCTTGCAAATGAATGCTGTGTGTACTCATTAGAGTACACACAGCATACATTTTTATTATAGAACACCGAAAAGATGACTTTAAGTATCTCGTTATGCCTCCTGACAGTAACCTCAGTGGCTCGAGATACCCCTGTCTCGAACATATTTTCGACGTCCCAAAGGTGTTCGAGCCATTGAAGTTCGACTGTACATTATTTTTCTTACTTCTGCTCAAAAACATAGATTGTAGGTACTCCTTAGAACCGCCTCGCCAAGGCACTTCTAGCCAGTTCCCACAACGTGTTTTAAGCAGTAATAAGGAAAGTATCAGGATTTTTTTAGCTGAAAAAAAAAATGGTAGTAAAATTTCAAGTGTGTTTTTGTAATGAATACCCGAGAGAAACACGGTACATGAAAACATGTTAATTACGTAAATGACTTCATTAGAATATTCCCCTTCCCCCAACGCATGTGAGAAGAAAGTCAGTAAATGAGGAAGCTGTAGAATTACTATTTTGGGGGTAAATGCTTAAATTTATATTTGTCACTGTGTACGGTCAGAAGCCTCCGTGGCGCAGTGGTTACGCTACTCGCCTTGTAAACCAGGGATCGCAGGATCGATCCCGGGCTTCTCCAGATTTCGGATGAGTCTTTAAAACCGAGGTCCCGTCTCTGTATGACCTCAGCTGTTGGTGGGACGTAAAACTCAAACACTCACTCACTCACTCACTGTGTACGGTCCCGCTGAGCGAAAATATATATGTTATGAAACCATGGAAAATTATTCTTTCAAAGTTATACAATAGTGGAAAATTGAGTTATTTCCCCTAGGCAATACAATACTTTCCATTTTACGGAATGTATAAGGTTTAATTAATTTCATGTAGTGTAAGTTTTACAAACAATTGTGTACATTCACATCACGTGAACAAGTCCGTGAAATGAACACCCCCTCAACCCCAATTTATATAGAGAAAACTGGGGTTTAAGGGGGTACGCCATATTTTTCTTATTTCTGCTCCAAGACATAGGTTGTGGGCACCCGTTAGAACCGCCTCAATGGGGCGGTTCTAACGAGCACACGCAACCTATGTTTGCAGTATAAATAAGAAAAATATCAAAGATTTTCATCAGAAAAGTAGCCATTTTGGAGATATAAAAATTGTACTATTTCGCACGGGTGTGTTATCGTAATGAAACAAAACGAATCCCAAATTTATCACGTCATCCATACAGACGTCACTTTACATACGCAAGTGCATTAGGGTAAAGGACGCTAATTTAGGACAGTCGGTTCCCTTTGATTGTTTTCTTCCCGTATCTGTCTTGGTTTCTCCTCTGTAGACCAGATAGGTGGATAAATCGGATACCAGCATAATTCCTTAGCGTTGATTGATAAATTGTACGATGCTGTCTCTGTTAAACCGGTAAAAAGATTCATATCTGACACTTGACAGATGGAATTAAGCAATTACTATCATAATTTCATCGTCTGTATTATTTCTTTAAGGTATACCTAAGACAGTAATTAAACCATTTCTGATTTTAAACATAATTGCTGCATTAACAAGCTTCAACTAAGAGCAGGCATACAAGCAGACCTATGCAGGCTAGATTAAGAAAATACTGAAAGGCGTATGTAACTTATGATTTTATCATAATATAAGCATCGTAAGGTTTTATGATTTTGAATTCAACCATTTATTTGTGAAATATTTCTTTTACATTCTGGTAGCAATGCCGGTTGCGATATTGCATCTTGGCCACTCTGGTTTAAAGTCAAGTAGGCCCTGTTACCTAATAGCAGCACGATACGCTGCTTGCACAATATAGCGGGGTAAGGTCAGACCCATAGCGATGCAATGTTGACACGTCGTAACGCTATCGGTCGGACATTTGCCCACATTCTTTGCTGGCTTGGCACCAAATGCTGCCATGTTTAATTTGTTGCAACGGTTCCTGAAATTTATGGTTTAGGTCTCGAAAGATAATACTGACCACACATTAGGATGACTTGTACATGGTATTGTTACTTTTCGGTTCATCTTTACAAAGAAAATTGTTTGACTTATCAGACAAGAGCAAAAGATCAAAATCCCCTACTTCATGACCATAACCTGTTGCTATCCATACAATATTTTTTATCAACGTTATCTGCAATCCTCTTGTAACAAGAATATAGTGACTGCAACAGGTAATGGTTCGAATTTATTTTGTTCTGTAGATATTTCATTATACCATCAAAAGCAGGATGGCCATATGCCCACTGATGATGACTCATTTGTCACAGAAATGCGCCATCTTTCGGAATAACTTCGACCACATACCTCACGATCTCGAGTGGCTTGAACAGCACTTAGGTTCATTTTCCTACAGAAATACATTAGAACCATTGATGTATTCAAACCATAATTGCCAGTAACACTTCCCTTGTTAGAAGGAAAACCAAATCCTGAACCCTAATGTTGATTACTTTACCGGATTCTACAGTGTCTCTTTTTGCGACTATATATTCCAGACGGTAAATATTAAATGAAACAGAATATAGACTAAGAATACATTTAACTTATAATAAAGAAGAAGTTAAAATTGTTAGAAAAGAGCCACATTCAAAGATCACATCCATCCCAAGTCACCACAGAAAGTAGGAACAAGTGAAACGATGGCACAAACACATTGAAACGTGTGCATGAACCAGCAACTCAAAACCAGACCGGCGTGGGACGGTCAGCAGTAAGACTGTTGGGCTGGAGGGGTTTAATCAGACAACTTGTTTAAGTATGTGAATTTAAAAATATACATGTAGCAGGTATCAATACTTTTAATTAAGAATTTATTGAAATGTATGTAAGTAATGTTTTTATGTATGTATGGATGGACGGATGGATGGACTGACGGACGCACACACGTACGTACGTACATGTATGTATATATGTATGATGGATAGATGTTCTTACGTATTTAAGTCGGTAAATGGCTATACATAACTACTATTACACTGTTATATACTCTCCGGCTTTAAATAAAAATTGTCTTCTATCTTATCTACGTCGTATAGTATGCATGCATGTATAACACTGCCAGGTGCATAAGACTGAGCAGGACAGTAGAATTCAAACTGTTCGAGATGCATCCAGAATTCTAATAAAGTTAACCTGATAGATTTAACATCTGTCCGAATTTAGAATCGCATGTGATTCGAAATTACATGACAGAGGTTTTACTAGAAAGGGAAATTCGGACCATTCTATATGACAAGAAATGCCTTTATTTTTATTGATTTTGAGAAATCTTTTATCAGAAGATGCACATATCATACAGTTTCTCATCCAGAAACATAAATTTTATAATATATGTGTGCGTTTCTCATCCCTAAAAGCAAATCCGAGCCAACATGTCTTGGATTTGAAACGTTGGCGGTATATAACATTTGCCGTGACGTTGAGGAAGGGAGAAAACTGATCTTGGCGTGTTCGTTTAGCATGCCATTGTCAAAACAACCGATTCGAACGGCGCGTGGAGAAAACGTTGATTATCTTATATAAATTTTGAGTGCGGTCCGTGGGGACTATTTCTAAGGCATTTACTTAAAGTTTTCGCGTCCGAAATTGTCAGATGTCCGAAATTGGCGTCCTTTACCCTAGAATCTTTTTTTTCTGAGTAACTTTTCTTTCTATTTCTATTAAAGACGTGGAAATGAAAGTTTACTTTTTTACCATGAACTTAAGGGGAATGGGAACACCTGGCAGATTTTTTCCGTCATTTTTCTTTCGGGACTTCCTGTTCGCTTCTCTATAAGCTCTATCCCACCGTAAAAGGGCTCTACTGAGGAGCAATTTCTTTCCTTTAAGAGTTGACCCCTATTGATTGATTTGTTTGTTTTGCTTGATTTGAGATTTAACGTCCCTGTCATCACTGTATAGGTCATTTTGGAGACATTGCTTCCAATTTTGTGGGACTTTCACTCAACATTGAGATGACATGACACCTCAAGCCCTGCCACCCAATGAAACCAATGGTTTATATGCATGGGTGGTCCAACTCGCAACACTTTTGCTGGACAGGCTTTGAACCTCAATTCGATTTACCGGTACTCGCGTGCGGTCGGTGTCAGCTCTGTGTGGAAGCATCATGTAGCCCAATCTATTTCTTCATGCCCTGATCGACTGGGGCCTGGATCTCTATTGATATGGGAGACAAAATACTTTTGCAGGAGTTGCCTTCCCTCAAGGTGTTCCCATTCCCCTTAATTCTTGATTTTATAATATTTTCTTATAATGTTATATTCCACGACAATCCCCTCGAGTGGCAATCAAGTTTCACTCTTCCATTTCAAGACCCTTCGGGACTGTTGGACTTGACCTGCATTTTTTGTAAACCCTTAGTTGGGGGACATTATAGCCCAACGTCTTGCATGAAATTAGTTTGCAGTCTTCAAACTCTGGATCAATTATATATGCTCTGAGATCTAATGGCCACACTCATACCCTTTCAAGTTTTCATCAAATGGACTTTATGATTACATGTAAGCACTAAACAAGATGGTTTAGAAAAGAAATTTATTTTAAAATGCAAACCATCTTTGAAAATTTTAATGTGATTTGATACACCTAAAAGCATTTGTATCAAATCTGGAAATGGGACATCTTACCATTCTCTGGGCTAATTCAGCAGACAAAAAATTTATGTTTTTGTTTTCTTGTTTAGTTTTTTCCTGGAAACAGGTTTCGACATTTCATGCAAATTGTCTCCAACGTCCTGTTTTGGATTGATAAAAATAGAAAAATATTTCAAAATGTGACGCCGAAAAGAAATACCCAGGATGCAGAGCGTTAAACTGATGAGGATTTGTACAGTTTGGCGCCCAGAAGAGCAAATGTCTATTGAACGCTTAGCACTCTGGGAAAAATTAAGCAGACATTTTAAAATAGTTCTTTTTCCCAGAAAACAGATTTTGATATTCCATTCAAATTGTCTCCATTGGAGACAGTTTACATGAGAAGTCAAGCCCTGGTTCATGGGAATAATAAGAAGAAATCAACAATTTGTCGCCTGCTGTATTAGGCCCAGTTAACAAATTCGGTGATGGTCAAAATTTGTCGTCTGCTGAATTAGCCCAGGGATTAATAAAAATTAGCAAACTCGGTGGTGGTCAAAATGAATACTGTTCTCCAAAATACCGTCGTTCTTTTGGCGAAAAAAGTTCTGCAACAAAATTATGTAACTATATCTTCTCATACTGAGTCGGTCATATTTGGCCATTACCTCAGTTCTTTGTTAGGTCCTGATATTTGAACCATTCCATTAACCCATTGCAGACTCGTGGACTCTTCCATTGCTATAAGTTGGACAAGTCCATTTGTCATAAAAGGGGTCTCAGGTCTATTTTTCGTTTTTATTCTATTTTGACGGAAAATTCTGTTAGCAAACAGTGCAGGCCCTGATCAGACGCCGCGTTCCTCTGGACCCGCACTGTTTGCAAAGGTACCCCTTTAGGGGTTTCCCGCATACAATTGGTTAAGGCTTCGCTCATAAAGCAGATAATTTGCTCGTTTGTTCTTTTAGTTGAGAAGGAAGTGCACTATTTTCAATTTTTTTTTAAGATATAGTAAATGGAGACAATATAAGGGAGACAAGCCAGTCGAAGATTTTGTGTCCCGTGAAAGGTTCTTGTCTCACAGGAGCAAATGTTTCCTCTAAGAACATGGGCCAGTTGTTCAAAACTAACGTCGTTAGTTAACGTATTGTTAAAACTTTGATCACTAAATATGGCAAATATGCTAATATTTTTGCTGAAAAAATGTGAGCAGCTTTTGCATCCGCAAAAGCTGCTCACATTTTTTCGGCAAAAATACCAAAATTTTTGATATTGTACTTGCTAGAACAGTTAACAATATGACCGCTAACGAGCTCGTTAAGCTAACGATGCTTTGAACATCTGGGCCCTGGCCTTTTGTCATTAAGGAGAATGGGAACACCTGGCAGATTTTCCGCCATTTTTTTTTCAAAGGAACCAGCTTTCGGGACATCCTGTTTGCTTTTGTTTTATAAACTCACTCCCACTGAAAATGGTGTCTACTCTTAAAGGAAAGAATTTGCTATTCAGGAGCAAATTCTTTCCTTTAAGAGTTGTCCCCTATTGACATGGGACACAAAACTTAAAATGATACTTTTGCAGAACTTGCCTTCCCGGAAGGTGAAGTCATTACCCTGAAGACTAAATACCTTTGAAAGTAAACAGAAACTCGTGAAACTTCTTGTAAAACAGTCGAAAAAATCAGGTGTATCTATTGACATTAAATGGCACAATGCAGTGAAACTGGGGTTTACAGAGGTAAACCTTATTTCTGCTCTAAAATATAAATCGTGGGTACTCGTTAGAAACGTCTCGATGAGGCGGTTCTAACGCGCACATACAATCTATATTTTGAGCAGAAATAAGGAAGAAAACATTACAATTTTTCATCTTATTTCTTTTCGGCGGTAAAATTTACAGTGTATTTGTATAGGCGTGTTTCCTTAATGGGTATTTTGTCATCATACATGTCACATAGAAGCTTCCACATAATAGATATGGACAAATCCATTTCAAACTGGTGGGGAGTCAAGTTTATTTCATTTGTTGTAAGTTCTGTAAAACATCGTTAAATTATAAGGAACCAGTTTAGACCCTGATCATCTGGGTCAACACAATTAGGCAATGTTCCATTTTGGGACGCTTGATATAAATATTGATTAAAATTGTTTCCAAATCACTTTGTTTCAGATATCTGCGAGACCTTATGGCATCACGTGCACGCCAGATCCGTATGTTCAGGCCTAATACTGTGCGTGGTACTGAGCGCCCGGGTACGGGGGTGGTTGTGCCGGATACTGGGCTACACTGGTTGATGACACTGTGGACACGGTGGCTGCAAAATAAAATACAGTCAGTTTAGTGTGCTGTGTATCTCTGTTTTTTTTTAGCGTGGATGCTCGGGCACGTAGATGGCGCACAGCGAAGTCTCATAAGAGACTGCGCATGCGCACATGTCTGAAGACACATTTTCGCTTGTCGGGGGTCTTTTTGTTAATATTTAGATATGAATTATAACCTGTACATTATAACCAGGATATTGCTGAAACTAAAGTTTCGTAGATGCCCTTACCACAGGTTACAGTACACTCGTATATGGCTGTCTGTAACTATGATAGGCGTTAGCTTATATGTTAGCTTAAACATCTTAAAAATAGTTGTAAAGTTTAATATAGCCCCTTCAAAACAACAACAAAACAGCAAACAAACAAGCAGACAAACAAACAAAAACGTTAACGGATATGGTTCTTTTTCATATTTCTTGCTAGAAACATATACTGAGCTTCAGTGATGCCATTTAGCATACCTTGCAAAGGAGAAATAAGAAAACCCCGTCAAAGATGATAGGATCAACGTGAAAATTGTGTTAGACATCCCTTCACATCACAAGGAATGCATGTGCAAAGTTTCAGCTCAGTCAGTGGAGAAATGTTGAAGAATTTTGCATCACAACGTTTTAGCACATGTTTTAGAAAGCATGTGCAGCAAAGTTTCAATCAGTTAAGAAATGTTGAAGTAGTTCGCATCACAAGGTTTTTAGCACATGTTTTAGAAAATAAAGGGCCGTAACACCTTCGAAAATAATAGGGCCAATGTGAAAATTGTGTTAGGCATCCCTTCACCTCACAAGGAATGCATGTGCAAAGTTTCAGCCCAATCGTTGAAGAAATGTGGAAGTAGTTCGCATCACAAAAAGGTGCGGACTTACAAACCCACAAACGCACAAACAAACGGACAGTGCAAAAAATATATGCCCTCCTACGGGGGCGTAAAAAGAACCGCTTTAAAGAAGTCACAATAGCTAGTGTTAAGGACTGGGCTGAATTTGTTCCCTGTCATTTTTTCTACCTGCATACATTACACAGGTGTGTTCAGTCAATCACAAAAATAAACTTATCAACCTATTTTCTGTCTGACGTATTTCAATGAAGGCAATTTTTATCTCTACATATACAATATTGTGCCAAGAAAAAAAAGACAAAGATTTTTTTATATCTGAACACAAAATATGCCTCGGTTGAAAACACTTTATTTGAATTTATTTATGTAACTAATCAAACTGTGGATTCTAGATGCACCTTAAGGGAACATGACACTTCGCTGTGATTTCTTTTTGTCATTGTTACTTGTGGGAAATTTCCAGTTTTACAAATTTTGGCATTTTGCAGGTGAATGAAGAAAAAAAAACTGAAATATATTTTATTTTTTCTAACAGATATTTAAATATTGTTAAGACTTCAGGTGAATGTTCCAATTATTTTACTTGTCTTAAACAAAAGATTTGTATTCAATTTTTGCATATTCAGAACCACTGACTTTCTTGCTCATTTGTCCAGGCGTCCAGGCTGTGGGTTAATTGTAGCAGCAGGGAGGGTGAATGGACTTTTTGTTTCAGCCATGAAAGGCCCATTTAGTCAATCAAGGCTCCCGGCCTATTTTGGCCCAAATATTTTCTTTTTTTGGAAAATTAAGCCTCCCAACCCAAACATCAATATTTAAAATTTGGCAAATTAAGCCTCCCAACCCTAAAAAATTTTCACCCCAACTGGCTGCGACATACCAAGGGCACCCACCGAGTGCCTCGTATAACAACGCGGGCAAAAACCCAGAGCCCCAGGGGCGGCCCACCACCCTCGCCGGCCCGGGGCTCTGGCGGGTCCCAGCATACAATATGGGTTTAGACCCACCCCGTTCACCGTATCTAAGGTAAACAGCCCATAGCAACGGCGCTGATACAGGGGTTTTGGTTTCACTAGGCGAGGTAAATATATTCAGTATATTGATCCATACATTCTCGAGTTGTTTCCCTTGACATATAACTACCTATCTTAGGTAAACAACCCATAGCAACGCGGCGCTCAAACAGGAGCGGCGTTGCTATGGGCTGTTTGAGGTTGTTAACATATAAAAATTAGACTGCTGTAGATAGCTCAAGGTCGTCCGTTGGTACATTGATTAACTTCACAATGCTCTTTGGTAAAAAAAGCTTGGGCAAAATCAAAGGGCTCTTATATGCTAATTCGCTAGAATGAAAAGGACGGCGTGTGATATATGTACTCGCCGGTCGGGACCAACCTGCGCTCTTTTAAGCTCGCCAGCAAGAAATGTTCATTGAGAAATACCACTGTGACCAGCTTTGTCCAACTCTTCCAACAGCTTGGTACGGGCCGTCATTAACGCCTCATCTCGCACGTTGAAACAACTTCTTTTTTTCCTCCTCCGACAAACCAAAAGTTCCTTTCTGGCGCTGACGAATTTCTTCTTTCATCTGATTGAACTTGTCGATTTCACACAGAATCAGGCGAAATTCTGTTTCAGATATATTATCGTCGTTCAGCGCGATAGAAATGCGGTCTGCGATTGAGTTCAGGTTTGACTCAGCCAAGACACGAATCTCGTCGTAATTTTTTGGCTTTTGTTTTTAGCCTCCGGCCAATAAATTTCCTGCCAACACCCAGCAAACCACATACAATCGCTCCAGCTTGAATGTCAAGGGCGTTAGGCACCGCGATGGTAGTTGACAAGAGCCCGACGCCAGAAGCAGCGAGCCCTACGCTAGCCCCAGTAAGAGTGGTATCAATCCCATCAACAACATTAGCCCCACGTCTGTATTTCTTGTACAGCGAGGCTCTGAAGTCTCGTTCTTTTTCGAAATTTGACCTCGGCCACGTGCTAAAAGCGGTGTTTGTCTCTAGTATCAAGTGGTGGATAGAGGGCCATCGTACTAATATGATCTAACTTTTCGCTCTAAATGAATATTACTTATTGCGTGAGCTCACTGGGCGTAAATCTCTGACCTTGGCCACATGCTGAAGTCGGTGATTATCTCCGGTTTCAAGTCCTGGGTTGGGGCCCATCGTGTACTACCCCTCGAGTTGGGTGAGTTTAAATAGACTACTGGCTAATAATGACAAAAGCTTGGTCTGCTGTGAGCGCAACGGGCGTAAATCGCAGCCTTTTGAGAGACACTGGGCCTATAAAAATATAATATATATCCAAATGACGATATTCAGCTTGGTGTTGGATTCCTTCAAGAGGGAACTGCATTTCAGGAGCAGCCCCACTTTTGTGACTATGTGAACCCCAACCTCCTTATAAGCATGCGTTGGTGGCCATTTGAGCTTGAAGCCGGGCAACACATCAACAAAGTCGTCAGGTCTATCTCCGAGAATAAGATCAAGGAGGATCGATGATGTTGGCAAGTCCATACCAATGAGTCCCGCTGGGGGGAATTCGGGGACTATTTTCAGGATTCCCTGCCGGTTGTTGCTTATCTTTAGCACGTTACCTTCGGAAACGACAATGCTCTTCGTCCCGGGGATATACGAGCATAGCCGAGTGCCACTTTTTACTACTTTTCTGATTTTATGCTGTTTTGCAGTCACGACGTACGGAGACGCTATCTTGATGTCGATAAGCCACCCAATTTGTTGAATGGGGTCCGCAAAGGCAACCCACTTACTACCAGTCCAAGCTAGGGTATGGACCCTTTTTTGAACGGCATGTGAAACATCTATTTCGCTGAGATTACCGAATTTCAATGACCCTGCTTGCGCAACCTCTTTTCTTTTGTAGACCCCATCAGAGAGCTGGAAGGCATACAATTGATCCTCTTTTCCGTCCTTACCGAACCCTTCAGTATCACCAAGATCAGCCAAAGCCACCCCAGGGCATTTTCTGATCCCACCGGGGCCGCTTGCGTCAACCATTTCTAATATGTAGTGTCGCGTTCATGTAATTAAAGTTTAATCGTCTTCCGTTAACGTCTAACACTGCGAGCGTCAGCTGTGGTTTAGCATCTGATGCCAGCCTTTTGTACTGCAAGACAGGGAATGTCTCTGCCCACCACCCCCACACTTTTCGTTCTCGACGGGGACAGATCTATGCAGTGTAGAGGGGCGATCGTTGTGTAGATTGTCTGAAATGCTTATCTCAGTAAGGTGCACGCAGATCTCCCGATAGACAGCAAGCCCGTGTGATTCGTCTGCAATGTATTTTTGGCCGGGTTCGAATTCGCTTCGAGTAAACCCGAGGAGTTTGGCCATGATCAGCTGTTTCTTCGTAGACAGCCGTAAGCGACCAGTTGGCGCGTGTAAACGGAGTTCGGTACTCAAAGGCTGGAACACCTCTTCATGCAACCCATAGGCGTTGTAATACCCATCAGGTATCAACGTGATGTGCGCGTTTGAGACTAAGGCCCTGTTATTCATTTGCAAGGCGCTGATGTTAAACCATCCGTGGTAATATGTAAACTAAAAAAGAGCAACCTCCATCCCGCCAATGTTTCTGGCAAGGTCGACCGGTTCACCGTTTTGAATGTTGAGGAGCGTGATGTACATATTGTGCAAACATGGATACAAAGGCATTAACGTTTAATAGCTCGGCAAAATATCAGGCAGGCGGCCATTTCAAATATAAAGAGTTAGCGGCAGGGGCGCCCACCCTAGTCATAATGGTCGACAATAAGGGAAGTCACTTCCTTTCTAAGTACCCGGATGTCTACGACGATTATCAAAATCCTCCGCTTACCGGGTTTTACCACCCGAGTGACGACCAGAAAGACCGCGGGATTGCCTTAGTCAACCTGGCGATGGCCGCGGCCGGCCTCGTCGACGATACGGGAAGTCACTTCCTTTCTAAGGTCCCGGACGTCTACGACGATTATCAAAACCCTCCGCTTACCGGGGACGTCAATATGGCAAACAAGGCGTGGGACACCTGGCAGCACGCCCCCCTTCAGCTGGTGGCAGTGCCAGCTGAACTTTGTGGTTTGGTGCGCAAACGCCGAATGTGGTGTTTCATTCCAGGACCATCTCCTAGTAGAGGAGCCCCTTCTTGCAAGCCTGTATTGCTTTCATGTCTATTTTACGACAAGGCGTCGGCTTGATGAGCTAAAAGTCGCCCTCCCTGGGAACAAGTCCAGTTCATGGTTCAATAACCAGTATGATTCCAGGGCCTACAAGCGGCTTTGCGAGGAGTTCGCCGTTTCACCTGATACGGATTGGAGGCAGAAGTTAGACCATGGGTGTCAAGGGCTCGGCTCACATTGGGGTTATATGGAGCCATCGGGTAAATATAGGATGGAGCATCAAGCACAGGGGCAGTTCTTCCACCCAAAGGACTCAATCAGACATAAACGGAATATTTCAAAGGCGTGGACGATGTTCATTCTCGATAAATCAGAAGGTTTCACGCAAGCGGGTGTCGAGCGCCTCAACGACTCGATTCAGACTTACGTTTGGGGAATTTTGAGAGCACAAGCTCAGACCCGTCCCAACACTCTCAAAGTTGGGACGGGGTTCGACGCCCAAAAGCAGTTTAATGCGAATCTCGAAGACGCCATCGCCTCACCCGTCGATATCCCCAGCAGCATCGATCGCTATCAAAAGACGTTGCAATATGCATCCACACCACTGGATTACGTCTGCGGGAGAGGGCTCTACTTGATGCCGAGCGACATGACACTCCATCCCGGCAATGTCCAAGGTTATAATAACCAAATGTAAATAGCGGGGTCAGACGCTGTCATCGGCCACAACCCAGAATAAACAAGGCAGCACCGATCAGCGCCAGCAGTGCTGACAGCTCAAGGACTTTCCAGGGGAAAACTGCCTCACCTGCCGGGACCGATCCGCGAGTACTCGCAGGGCCACCGCCCGAAGGTTGCCTACGTCTGCCGCGGTTGCTCCTCCAGCAGACGGGAAATCCGGTCTCGACCATGAAGAAGAAAAAACAGCTCTCATAGTCGCAGGGATTGCACTCGGCCTAGTGGCGCTATGCTCGTTGGCGGTGCCCTGGTGAACGCCCTGGCGTTCTCGGGATCGAACTACTTGCTCTCGATTTTGAAGAGCTCTGGCGTCGACGAAGAGCGCAAGCGTCATGATAAAGCTGTCGAACAGTAACAGGCTGCACAGACAGAATGGTCTCGAAAACGGACCGAGCGTATTGATTTCATCACTGAGGAACTCCGCCGCCTGGGGAACGCCGTTCGAACCTTCAAAGACGTCGATGACGCGATTCGCCTGTATGCGCAGGTCGCCGGGCATAACCTTGACCCTCTGGGGCCCGAGCCCCTGCTCTCCGACTTTTACCACCCGAGTGACGACAAGAAAGACCGCGAGATTTCCTTCGTCATCCTGGGGATGGCCGCGGCCGGCCTTGTGGCCTACAAACTCGCCAAGTAATCGATTAATCAGCTTAAAAATACTTAATTATTTAAGTAATAACCGGTGTATTGCAAACTCCATTTGCGGCCATGCCGGGTCGTTGCCGATCAAAATAGTGAGGCGAGTTTTAGTTTTTCATTCTTTTTGGAGACTTATCAGGCTGTTGGAAAACACGAGTAGCAATGGCCGACAGTATGCTCTCTGCCATATACTATAGCCCAAAGGGCTCCTGGAAGGGGCTCGCTGCCATTGAGAAGCTGGCGTCTGAAGCCAAGGGGAGTGAACAACGGGCTAAGGACTGGCTCAAAAGACAGGCTATCTGGCAGATCTACCTTCCTACCCCACGGCACATGCCACGGCCAAAATTCGACATCGCCACACCGAACGAAGTACACAAGGCGGATCTGCTCTTTCTGGCACACGACCGAGTTGGGCGGAAAACCTACCGCTACGCTCTCACGGTTGTTGACGTCGCCAGCCGTTACAAGGAGGTTGAGCCCCTGATCAACAAGACTGCGGCAGAGGTCGCCGATGGCCTGGCTCGGATTTACAAACGGAGCCCGTTGAAGTGGCCCAAATTGATCCAGGTTGACCCCGGCCGAGAGTTCAAGGGCTCTGTTAGCCAGCTGTTGGCAAAGCACTCTGTCCAGGTTCGACGCGGTCGGGTTGACATCCATCCCAGGAGTCCATATACTCGTAGGGGAAGACATCCTCCCGGATCAAGAGCTGGAGCCTCTACTGATTTGGCTCGTAGTGGGGCGTGATCTGGAAAGCTCCAGGTTAGTTTGCCGCCACCAGCTTGTCAAGGGAAGCTAGCAGGAACTGGGCGCTATCGATGAAACGGACCTGCCAGAGAGAGAAGGAGGTGCATCTTTCTGTGTTGTTGGGGATGCAGGAGACTCTGTCTGCGACCTTCGAGATAGCCTGCATGAACAGGTGGGAGTCGTACCCCCTGAGGTTGTGGAACACCACGGGAATGACGGTGGTCTTTGGGCTTAGCCTCAGCTTAAGGTTGCAGGCGTTGTGAGCTGCCCCTCGAAATTTACCTGTGATATGACAGTTGTCGCGGACAGAGTCACCGTCTAGCGGCTTTTCGCATATATAGCAAGGCGCGGCATTGTTATGGGCCCGACCGTCCTTTCATGTCATTTATATGATTTTAGGGTTGGCTAGCACGCTCTTAATTTCGCGCTCCTCCTTCTGGAGTGATTTTAAGAAGTGCTCTGCTGCATTTGGGCCGCAATACTCGACAGGCGGCTTTGTTGTTCCATCACATCGCACCACGATATAGCAGTAGCTGCAAGCCTTATGTTGTTGTGTTCGTTGGGTGTTGCTTTTTGTAGGATCGCGTTCGGGGCCCTCGATCTTGGTGGTAAGAGCCTCAAAGTCTGCATAGATGACGAATGGGGTTGGTTGCTGCTTGTGGTGGTTCTGGAAGGTGGGCTTGTTCTTACCCTCTTCTGGCATCTCCACCCGGACAGCCATCTGGCCGATGCCTTCGCACGCAAGTTTATGGGCCTCCAGCAGGTCTTTTGTGTAACCATGAAGACAGCGCTCACTGAAATACTTGCGCACACTGTGCTTGCTTTGGTTGTAAAGGAGGTGGTTGAAGTTCTTCATCCAGGTGTAGCGGAAGCGATTTTCATTCGCACTGATCAGCAACATATTGATCTTTTGTATCTCTTGTGGTTGTGTGCTGAGACGAAGGACAGTGATGCCCTTGTCCCAGCCAAAGACATTGATGGCTAGGTTGTTCTGCCGCTCCACTTTATAGATCTGAGAGATTGGTGTGGGACTATCGATCCCTTCAAAGTTCAGACCATCATTGGTAGGATACCAACATAGTCTCTCTGGGTGATATGGTGGCGGCGGATTTGCCAGAGCCGCTCGGAGCGTCCATCGAAAGCAGTATTGGTCCGTCCTTGTCCTTTATGTTAACCAGTGCCTTCTTATATCTTAATTCTGCTGTGAGTGGAATGTAGGACCTACCCAGAAGAAGCTGATATCTGGCAATGTCCAGCCAAAGGGTCTGTACCTGATCTACAACCCAGCCAGACCTTCTCTGTGTCCACTTTTCGAGTGTTTCTCGGATCTGTGGGAAGGTTTTATCGAGAGCCTCCTTGATTTCGCTGGCCTGGAGAAGGCTCTCCTGCTAGTGGCGCAGCACTGGGGTTGTGTACTCCTCACTACCGGCTGGGCTGCCCTTCCGAAGCTGAATCTTGAGAGCCAACTGGAACTTCACGCTACCTAGCGCCTCTATCTCTTCCTCGAGCTTGCTACTGATTTGGGGCACCACAGCCTCGAGGAAAGTCCTGGGGTCTGGACTATGAGGATTATTGGCAGGCACGTCCATCTGCCAGCCCCTCAAGAAGTCGCCAATGACCCATGGGGTCTGACTGAAGACTAGCTTTTCTTTTATCTGCTCAGCAGATGTAAACAAGGATCTCACCCTGATACTCCTTCACGGATCTCAGGATTTTCTTGCGGGATAAGGGTCACATTCCTCTTCAAATGGCTTTTCTCTTGGCGGCCTTCTTTTTGCGTGTTGGTAGGATAGGTCGATTTTTCAGGCTGTAAGGGCTTTAACAAGCGCCCTTTGACAGAATCTGGGATAGGCTCATCCAAGATGTTTTGAACCACATGATGGAGAGTCGAATTATTATCAGGTATTTCTGTCAGTAACTGCTCTATGTATTCATCCATAGTAGCCATGTTACTGCATCTTTAACTTTACATATATACTAACTATGCTCTAATAGGAAATACATTAGAAAATCTTTCAACATTTTTCTTTGACTTTACCTATATGCTAACAATTCTCTAATAGGAAATAAATTAGAATATAACCATCTAAACTAGATAGAAATGGCAGATACTCTTTTTGAACCCTACGATTCTTGTTTATGTAATTTATGGTAATAACTGATTTAACACCACACTGCATACAAAGTAGATGGTGTGTTTTCACCGACACTCCACACTATGTAAATAGAAGTGGTTCTGTTCTTCCTACCCTCTTACTGACACTATTGTGTCGCCCACAGAATACTCCGCGGCAATTATTGTTGCAGGGTTCTCTCTTCCCCACAGGAATCCAAGGACATTTGTTCATTTTTGTGCTGTATGTTTTAAGTACTATATTTCTCCAATACAAACACACCCCGCGCGGTGGGGCTGCTGGCGAGTACATATATCACACGCTGTCCTTTTCATTCTCGCGAATTAGCATATAAGAGCCCTTTGATTTTGCCAAAGCTTTTTTTAACCAAAGAGCATTGTGAAATAAATCAATTTACCAACGGACGACCTTGAGCTATCTACAGCAGTCTAATTTTATTTGTTAACACTTCAAACTGCCCATAGCAACGCCGCTCCTGTATGGGCGCCGCGTTGCTATTGGCTGTTTACCTTAGATAGGTAGTTGTATGTCAAGGGAAACAACTCGAGAATGTATGGATCAATTTACTGAATATATTTACCTCGCCTAGTGAAACCAAAACTCACACACTGCCGCTCCTGTATGAGCGCCGTTGCTATGGGCTGTTTACCTTAGATACGATGGTTGTATCAGCCAGAGTGTGCTTCTATATACTTATGTATTGATCTGTGCCAGTGTTGGAAGGCTGAATGGAGCGTTTGAATAAATTCTGTGCCAGAACCTAGTGGAAGCCAGAGTGTACTGCACATGCGATACGGCAGCCAGAGTGCAAACAATTTTTTTTATTCTATTGCATCCATCTCGGTGGGGCCCAACCGGGGTGGGTGAGTGGGCCCCACAGTATTGCGGGTGCGAGGATGAAAATTTATTTTTTTTTGTCCCAGAACCCCCACTCTCTATACTACTATTGTTGTATGTCATTAACTCATCCAAAACGGGTAGTTGGCAAACAGCACAGGCCCAGATCAGACGCCACAGAACGTGGCGTCTGATCAGGGCCTACAGTGTTTGCAAAACGTTCAACCAGTTTCCAAATAGATTTTGAAGAAAACACAAACTGACACCCCTAATTTTTTAAATGGACTCCTGCTATATATAAGGAGGAAGATTCCATTTGGTACAAAAAGGGTTAATGGTTGACAATTCTTCAGACAGAAAGTAACGTAGATAAGACTTACCAGCAGGATTGACGACCGTCATCACAGTAGCAGGTCGACCCCAGTAACTACCGTATAGTCTTCGTCGGCGACAGCACAAGATAATAACAACAGCAATTACGATAAAGACGAAAGAACCGATCGAGGCCCCAGCTATACTACCCGACGACCTGAAAAACACCATGAATTAAATCGACCCTTAAACTGTTAAAAATGAAAAATATTGTTTAATAATATTTTAGAATGGAGCTTAAAATTTTATTTGATACTAATTTTATTAATTTCTAACCACCCGAAGTGGTGATATTAGGGAAAACGCACCACTACCACCCATTTCCCGGACAATTCCCGGCCATTTTCCCGGACATTAGTGTTCGCACCTTTCGCCGCCATCTTTGTTTCGCATGGTTTGACGTATCTACCAGACCGCTACCAGACTGTGTTCGATCACACTTTGGTTAACCACTGGTTAAACACGGTATCTGATCGAACTACCTTATAATTATTAACGGACCATAGGTAATCATCCGTGTCGCGCTTGCACAAACCTACTTTTGATTGGTCAATATTCTTGGACCGTATGACGTAATTAGGGACAAACTGCGATTAAGCATGCCGAAAAGTATCCTAGCTGTCGATCTGTTTTCTTGCAAAGCATAATATTTACATATGTACACACATTATTCGGCCTTCTAAGCGTTTTACCATTGGGCCCCTACTCAAGTTCGGGCTATTGAGCTCTAGGCAGTATCTTAGACTGTTGTGACAGCTGGTGCCTTTGTTTTGTTTGATTGAATTGAGGTTTTACGTCCCCGTCAAAACTAGCCCAAACCATTTCCAAGCCCCGGAGGGCGGGGGCGTATATGACGTATGTGTATCACCAGCTTACGTATATGGGGCGCCCTTTTACTATTTAATCCGTATTTATAGATATCCATAAATCGAATTCTTGATATCCAAAATTCGATTTATGGATATCCATAAATCAGCCGAATAATGGCTATCCCTAATTCGAATTATGGATATCCTTAATTCGATTTATGGATATCCATAATTCGAATTATGGATATCCATAAATCACCACCAAAGCTTTTTGTTTAATGATTTCTCCCTAAGACACGTGGTTGTTTAAAAATCTTCAAGGTATTCATCATTGCTGGAAGATGATGGCCAGTCAAAGGGACCTCTGCCGTGCAGCCTTGTCAGCCCATAAGGCTTCCAAAGCAACGGACGCCGTACACAGAACGCCTGCCATGTTTGCAGTTAAATATCGGAACCAGCCGTAAGATCTTGAAATTCAGGCCCTCGGGAATCAACTCTATGAGGACAGTGCACCTAAGGACACTGAAAGTCGGACATCAGATTATAATGATCCAAACAGGCAATCCGTGAATGCTTTCTGGAGACAAAATGCACATGGTCGTTATATATAGTATTAACATATATCCATCGGCCCCGCCAATCGGGGCTTGGAGAAATAGATGGGCTGCATGATGCTTCCACGTAGAGCTGAAACCGACCGCACATGGGTGCTGGTAAACAGCTTAGAGGATCTAAGCCTGCCCAGGCAATGCAGTGCGAGTCGGCCTGTCCATGCTTAAAAATCCTATTGGTTTCATTTTGGCAGCAGGGCTTGAGATGTCATTTCATCTCAATGTCGGGTAAAAGTCCCACAAAATTGGAGGCAACGTCTCTAAAATGACCTTTATTGTGTAAAGGGACGTAAAAGTTCAAATCAAACAAACAAACAAAGGTTTCATTGGGCGAGAGGGCTAAAGATGTCATTTCATCTCAATGTCTGGCAAAAATCCCACACCATTGGAAGCAACGGCTCCAAAATGACCTATAAAGTGCTGACGGGGACGTTAAACCTCAAATCAAACAAACAAACAAACAAACATATATCCATATAATACTCTTCTTGAGGTGTATGGAGTACCAGGCCTGGAGAAATAGATTTGGCTGCATGAGATGTGAGTACTGGTAAACCGTTTAGAAGGTCTAAACCTGTCCTAACAAAGTCGTGCGAGTCAATCGGCGACAGGGATTGAGATGATTGTTTGTTTGTTTGTATTTGGGTTTAACGGCCCAGCCAACACTAATTTAGGTCATTTTTGAGCCGGTCAGTTTACCTATGGCAGGCATATTCGTTAGCAGTTAACCAGTACAGTGCACATTCTTTCGCCAAAAACTGACAACTGCCCTTCTTGAGTCAGCGGAAGGGAGAGAATGACCGTAGAAAAGATTTCGTGATCAATCTCCTCGAAAGAATATTGCCGACCCTGGCAGGTATCGAACCCGCGTCCTCCTGATCACCAGTCGGACGTGCATCCGACTGAGCTACCGAGGCCGGCGGGATTGAGATGTCGTTTCATCTCAATGAAGGCTTAATGCCCAACATAATTGGAAGCAACGTCTCCAAAATGACCTAAATAGTATTGAAGAGGACGTTAAACCTAAAATCAAACAAAACCTCTCTCTCCCACACCATAGGCCACCACTAAGCCTTCCCTACATTACCTTCACCTCCATCCCGGCTTTTATTACACACCTAAATTGGAAACCTGGCGCGAATAGTCGATTTTTTTTTTTTGCAGAGGGAGCAGTCATTTTTCATTAGGTTTATTTGCAGAGGAGAATTATGGATATCCATAATTCGATTTATGGATATCTATAAATCAGCCGAATAATGGATATCCATAATTCGAATAATGGATATCCATTATTCGATTTATGGATATCATTAATTCAGTTCGATTTATGGATATCCATAATTCCAATTATGGATATCCATAGATAATTATGGATATCTATAAATACGGATTAAATAGTAAAACGGCGCCCCACGCTGTCAGATCACGTTGTGCAACACATTCAACAGCTATCCAAGGGGAGATAAGCAAAATCTCTTGTCATATGTGAGGTTCTCGTTGGATTACTGGTTTGCCAAGGTGTGAGGCCGAATAGAATTGACATCTTAGGGTAAGACACAGTATCATAGACTATTGTGAGGGCTGGTTCCTTTGTTTTGTTTGTTTGAATTGAGGTTTTACATCCACGTCAACACTATTTAGGTCATTTTGGACACGTTGCTTCCAGTTTTGTGGGACTTTTACCCGGCACTGAGATGAAATGACATCTCAATTCCCCACCCAAACAAACCAATACTGTTTATACTCGTATATAGGGAGAGACCGACTCGGACCACTTTGCCTGGGCAGGCTTAGACCTTCTAAGCGGTTTACCAGTACTCATGTGCGGTCAGTTTCAGCTCTGCGTGGAAACATCATGCAGCTTAATCTATTTCTTCAAGCCCCGATGGGCGGGGCCGTGGTATCTTAGAGTCTTTGCGTGTTTTGAGAGCTGGCCCCAAGATTATGCAACTTTTTTATGCTCAACTCACTTGAGATTTGAATTTATACTGCTCATAAATTTTAAAATGCCAACAAAAGTAGGCATTTTAAAATATAAGAGCGGGATAAATGGCAATCTTTGCTGATCTGAGCAGGAAAATTGCCCGATTTGTTTGTAATTTAATAGTTATAAGCGTTACAATTTTTAATGCACAGCTGGGTTGAGCATGAACAATATTTGAGCCAGCGCACGACAAAACCTGTAAAAAGACATGTGCGCCCATCGAAGACCCATATCAGCCTGCGCATCCATATAGTCTAACCAGAGACTTCTCTTGCTGCATGAAGGAGCATTGGACCCTAACCTATACTTAGAGCGCACAACGAAGACTCTGATCAGACTGCGCAGGCTGATCTGAGTCTTCGTTGGGCGCACAGGTTTTATGGTAGGTTTTATCATGCGCTGGCTCAATTTATAACCTCTGGGCCTGGTGTCTTACCATCCATAGTAGTCACAGCACCACTGGTAGCCGTAATCTCCACAACAGTCCCAGTCACAATAGAGAGTATCATCATTGTTGTAACAGATATCTCCGTAAACAATTCCTGCAACACAACCAATGACGTTATACTGACGTCAAATAGAAGCCTCCGTGGTGTAGTGGTTATGCTACTCGCCTTGTAAACCAGGGGTCGCAGGATCGATCCCGGGCTTCTCCAGACTTTTGGATGTGTCTTTAAACCGAGGTCCCGTCTCCATATGACCTTAGCTGTTGGCGAAACGTAAAACTCAAACATTCATTCATTCACTGACGTCATACAGTCCCAGTCACAGTAGAGAGTTTCATCATTGTTATAGCAGATATCACCGTGAACAATTCCTACAACACACACATAATCATACTGACGTAATACAGTTGAACTTCGATGACTCGAACACCGATGGCTCGTTTACCACGACTGGTTCGATCTCCTTCTTTAGTTCTGAGAGAACTATTCCTATGGCTTCAGATATCCATATACAATGAAATTTTGCTATTAAGCCCTCCTAAAATTAAGACAGATTCTGCTCTGAAAACCTTATTTAGTAGGTTTCGTTTTTTTCTTTCTTTATTATAGCTGCATACGGTGTCCTTTTGTCATAGACCATCTTTGGGACTGTTCAAAAGTGGTCTTTAAGACCACTTTTGAACAGTCCCAAAGGTGTCTTAACATGAGAATTTTACTAAATTTAGGATAAGGGATATCTTGAAAAAAGGTATTTTTGTGTGTACACATTTGTTTGTTTGATTTGAGGTTTAACGTCCCCGTCAACACCGTATAGGTCACTTTTGGAGACGTTGCTTCCAATTTTGTGGGACTTTTACCCGACATTGAAATGAAATGACACCTCACGCCCTGTCGCCCAATTAAACCAATGGGGTTTAAGCATGGACGGTCCGACTCACATCGCTTTGCCTGGACAAGCTTTGATCCTCTAAGCGGTTTACCAGTACTCGTGTGTGGTCGGATTCAGCTCTGCGTGGAAGCATCATGCAGCCCATCTATTTCTTCAAGCCTCGATGGGCGGGGGCGGTTGTGTGTACATATTAGACGCGCCTCAATTGTTACACATAACATCCTTTTACTAAAATTAATCCTTTAGTCATTGCCTTTCTTCCTCATGGCTTGGCGTTATGACGAAAACCCCTCTAAATAGAAGTGAAGGCAATGATCAGGAATCGATACAATTCACCCACAGCTCCCATCAGAGACACCAAAGGGAAAGAAGCACAAACATGAAACAACTAGACCCTAATGAAAACATCAATAGCGGAAGACCAAAAGGACAGTTACTTTCCAACAAAATGGCTAAACCCTACTTGGGATCGATTGTCAAACAATCGAGGCAAAGAAACAAATCACAATAGCTTTACGTTGCTAAAGTCCACGAGCCTATCACTGAGTTGTGCGAAATCCAGTAAATGGTTATTAGCAGACGCGTCATTCTTACCGTTTTGAGGGTAGAGTTTTGTGCAAAATGGGTTATTTGTGGAATCGATTTGGACATGACTCATGTGTAGAATTTGGCAATCAGTGTACACCCAGATCAGCGGCATGCGATCAGAATCTGCATTGTTTGATTAAAATACAGGAAATTAACGATAAAACGAAGTAGTCTAAGTCCCCGTTCAGACACAGTTACCAGTTTGCACTCAGACACAATCGACCTACCAGTACTGCCAGTGATTTGATTATGTCATCTTATATGCATTATCTTCCATTTGGAGTTCTGTGTAGTTTATCTACTATAAAGTGCCTCTTTGCCTCTTTATGCGCTCCTTAGCATGCCCATTATTCGCCATCCTGTTAACACGTTCTCGTAATGAGCACCCATCTAAACCCACCTTATATGAAGAAAACGGGGGTTTACAGGGTAGGTTTATATAAAATAGAAGTGAAGGCAATGATCAGGAATCGATACAATTAACCCGCAGCTCCAGTCAGAGACACCGTTTGAACCGCCTCAAAATAACATCCAAAGAGTTACTTTTTTAGATATGCTTTCGACTACCATAGTGTATTTTTGCGTTATTGTTGCACAAAACGTTTTAAACGACCCTTACGGTACCCGCCCATCCGGCTTGAAGAAATAGATGGGATGCATGATGCTTCCACGCAGAGGTGAAACCGACCGCAAATGAGTACTTGTAAACCACTTAGACGATCTAAGCTTGCCCAGGCAAAGTGGTGTGAGTCGGACTGTCCATGCATATAAACCCTATTGGTTTCATTGGGCAGCAGGGGTTGAGATGTCATTTCATTTCAGCGTCGGGTAAAGGTCCCACAGAATTGAAAGCAACGTCCCCAAAATGACCTATAAAGTGTTGACGGGGACGTAAAACCTTGAACCAAACAAAAAAACAAAACGACACATAGCCAAGCATCCTTTTGACATGGGTATTTCCGAATAACTGGGATACTAGAAGAAGACCAGATGCTTCCAAAACTAACCAAAAAGACGAAATAATTAGCCTCTGAAATTTTCATTTTGGGACGGTATGCTGTCTATACCAAACAAGTGTGGCCACAGGAAAGACACTCCGAAAATAGAAGAAAGAGAGAAGAACGAACACGAGATAAAAGACAAAGAATGGAGAAAAAATAGGCAGAGAAAAACGAAAAAAAAAAAAAAAAAATGTTCGTGCGCATGCTTGAGCAAAGAGTGACCCCTGCGCGATGACCTATAACGTCACCCTACCGAATAGAACTAGAAAACGATGGGTTAGACAAAGCCAATTGGACAAAAAGATCAAGTTCCTGGGAGAAATGATCTTCCCAACCCAGACAGTCTAAGGATATGAAATAATGCACTGTGTCACACGGATGTGTTCGTATCGTAAATGTAATAATCAGCGAGAAGACAAGCCTAATCTTCACACCCGTGCAACGTTATCGGCATGTTAATGTTTTGTTGTAAGCATGCATCGTCTTGCGATGACACAAAGTCTGATCTGTGTCTTCCCTGGTCTAACACGCCAAACATTCTCTTATAAACTGGACGCCCCCGCCCACCGGGGCTTGAAGAAATGGGCGGCCCCCGCCCACCGGGGCTTGATGCTTCCACGCAGAGCTGAATCCGACCGCACACGAATACTGGTAAACCGCTTAGAGGATCTAAGCCTGCCCAGGCAAAGCGGTGCGAGTCGGACCGTCCGTGCTTATAAACCCTACTGGTTTCATTGGGTGACAGGGCTTGAGATGTCATTTCATCTCAATGTCGGGTAAAAGTCCCACGAAATTGGAAGCAACGTCTCCAAAATGACCTATTTAGTGTTGACGGGGACGTTAAACATCAAATCAAACAAACAAAAATAAACAGACTGGTTTATCATATGAAAACTCGTGATATTTTTGTAATTCATAATCTAAGTACCGTATTTATCCAAAATGTTGGACACCTAAACTCCTTACCATACTTGCTCTCAGCTTTGAATAAATACAATTTAATACCCGATATTGAGCCTAAAAATAGCTGCAGTGTATACATTGATGAGACGCCGCGTTCTGTGCATCTGGGTCTACACGGTTTGTCCAGGCTGCGAATACACAGGATAAATACGGTAGTTGGCAAATTAGACTTGTATAGTCCCGATTACTCGTATTCAGTAACATTTCTATATTAAAAGCAGATTTGGGAGGCCTTTACACGGGTGGTAAACAGGGAACCAGCTCGAAAATGTGTCACTGGAAGTTCGTTCCCTCGACACAACCGGGAACTCTCGAGCTTGCACCATCGGCAGGAAAGCTGTTAACAAAGGCATGTCTCGAAGATTTTTATCACCAATTATTTCTTTGTTAGTTATTTATTAAAAATATTCGGCAATGCTATTCCACTTTGAAATGATTTAACTTAGTTTCCCGCTAGATTTTGCTGTAGAAATATGCAGAGGGTGAAAAATTATGTAGCTATACAACCATCAAAAACTGATATATACCAGCTTTAAAATTATATATTTTAGGTTTCAACATGTGCTTTTATAAAAAGGATACCACGTCCCAAAATGGAATCAGGTATTATATACGATGAAGAAACCCATATTCCCCATTAAATGTGTGTGTACATGCGTGTGTGTGAATAATGTGCTTCATTGGTGTTTACGTAAAATGCAATTTATAAGGGGTTTAATTAAATGCGAATATCATAAATAAATAAAGTTGAAAAAAAAAAAAAAAAAATGGAAGCAGAACGGCCAGAATAAATCTTTATATGGACAAGTACTAACAGAGAAATATGTTGCTGAGGCCACTATCTCCATGTCGAGTGCACCAGCTCTGTGTCGAGGGGACTAGCTCGGACAGAAATTTCGTCATAAGTCGCATTTTCGGCCAGAGTATTTTGCTTACTTCAAACTTTCCATATTTCATTTCACTAGGGATGCTGCTTCTGTGGGTGTCAATGTTGTAGATTTGACGGAAAAGGAAAAACGTCGGCCCAATTCTCCGGGTTGACAGAATGTTCCGTGGTATAAGGTTTAGGTTCAATTATATTCAAGCTCTGTATATTTCTACGGCAAATCATCACGAAAACACGCCTATATAATCCTTGAACCCCACTTTTATACAGTAAAACTGGGGTTTACAGGGGTAAACCTTATTTTTCTTGTTTCTGCTCTAAAATATAGATTGTGGGTATTCGTTAGAACCACCTTGATGAGGCGGTTCTCACGAGTACTCACAATCTATATTTTGAGCAGAAATAAGAAAAATATCACTATTTTTCACCATAAAATTTTCATTTTTTCGGCGGAAAAGGTTACAATGTATTTGTATAGGCGTGTTTTCGTAATGTCTAGCTGGGAACAAAGTTAAATCATTTCTTAGTGGAATAGCATTGCTGGATTTTGTTTTAAATATATAAATGACAAAGAAATAATTGGACATAAGAAATAGCAGCTGTGTTTCCGCTAACAAGCTGAAAAGTTTTTGGTCGGTAGGTAGGAGAAACTTTGTTTTATTATTTTATTTTTTCCCCCGAAAAAAGCCTGTATTTTTTATGTGTTTTTGTTTTTGTACATGTGTTTTATTGATAAAATTGTCATGTTGAGACTTGCACTGTATATCATAATTCATTTTAGATGCTCAAAAAAGTCAGCTCTGTATTTTGGAAGGTACCAAAATGGCAAGAAACTACAAAAATGTACTTAAAAAACCCGAAATTACTATGCGAAAATGCAAAGACGACACTTGGTAGGGTCAGAAATTGAAAATGGTAGGGTCGGTGTTTAAATTTTTAATTTGTTCTTTTATTGATGAAAATAGTAGAGATGGGGGGTCTGAAGCAGGGTCGGTTAGCGAAACAAGCCTATTTTTAGGCCTTATTGATAAAATTCTTCGAGACGCAGGCCTGCCTTTGTTTACAGTTTTCCTATTGATGATGCTAGCTTCAGAGTTCCCGGATGTGTCGAGGGAACGAATTTCCATTGACACATTTTCGAGGTAGTTCCCCTGTTTCCACCCTTGCTTTTAGACCACTTTTGAGCAAATCCAAAGACGGTCTTTTACTAGAAGATATTCGTATGTGTCGAAAACACAAAGGAAAGAAAACTTAAACCTTGAAAATATGCGTTTAAGAGAAGAATTAGTATTAATTATAGCTGGTCGGTATAGACTGCTGTGCATCGAATTTGTTTAAAAGTTAGAAGTTAAATGATGAATGTGCAGTTTTCAAAAATTCTTGTAATGTGTCGTGTCATCAGTAAATTCTGTTAGAGACAGAGGCATCTAAATGTGGAGCGTGGAGCGTGGTAGCTCAGTGGTTAGTGCACTTGCCTCTGATGCTAAAAGCCCCCGTTTCGATTCCCGGCAACGGCAATACAATTTGGAGTCCGAACATTCTCTAATGGCATCACTTGCAGGGATGAATACCACAAGGTGCATCGTCCTTCGGATGGGAACATTAAATGGAGAACCCCACCCCCATACACACACACACACACACTCCGTGTAGGGAGAATCATCCCCTGTGCAGGTTAAAAATCCCAACCGAAAATGCATGATCACTATGTAGGCTTTCATCCTGCAAACATGGTGTGTAGGTAATGTACCATTGCGAAAACACGCCTATACAAATACATTGTATATTTTATCGACGGAAAAAGGAAAATTTTGAGATAAAAAATGTGATATTTTTCTTATTTCTGCTCTAAAATATAGATCATGAGTACTCGTTAGAACCGCCTCGATGAGGCGGTTCTAACGTGTACTCATGATCTATATTTTAGAGAAGAAGTAATAAAAATAAGGTTTAACCCTGCAAACCCCAGTTTTACTATATAAAAGTGGGGTTCAAGGGGAGTTAAAATTTTATAGGTGTGTTTTCGTGATGACCTGCGAATCAGCAGATAGAAAGAAAGTCTCACCTAAAACTCCCGAAACGATCACGCCAAAAAATAGTTTTGGTATAACCATCATTTTTATTTCACCGAATCAACTGATACAATGACAATTGGGATGATTTCAGCTATCATTTATGATGTGATAAAAGTATCATATTTGTTTAGATTAGATAGGTAATCGAACCTATGATAGTGTTAACTAGGGATGGTAAGCTTGGCGACTATTACATACTGGTATGCCGCCCCCGCCCGTCGGGGCTTGGATAAATAGATGCTTCCACACAGAGCTGATACCGGCTGCACATGAGCACTCGTAATCCGCTTAGAACGTCTAAGCCTGCATAGGAAAATTGCTGCGAGTCGGCCCGTCCATGCTTATAAACCCTATTGGTTTTTTGGGCGGCAGGGATTGTGATGTCATTTTATCTCAGTGTCGGGTAAAAGTCCCACAAAATTGGAAGCAACGTCTCCAAATGACCTAAATAGTGTTGACGGGGACGTTAAACCTCAAACCAAACAAACAACATACTGGTATGATAACATCGATCACTTTAACACGTCTGTATGATGGATATCCTTATAAACCCCACTTTTAACGGAGAAAGTCGGGTTCACAAGGCATTACCAAAATACGCCTTTTTAAATACAGTAGAACTTCAATGGCTCGATCCCCGATGGCTCGTTTACCATGGCTGTGTCGAACCTATTCTAGAGTCCCTATCGAAATTCATACACAAGAAACAGTGCTGGGACACTTTAGGAATCTTGCAAATGTATGATATTATGTAATACTTTTCTTATTGATGATTCAAACATACACTGTGAGTGTCCGCAAGAACCATCCTAAGTTTGGTCAATAAAATCAGATGAGAAACCCAAAACAGAACATTGGCAAACAGTACTGTTCCATTGGATCAGGGCCTTCACTGTTTGCAGTCAACTTTCGTTTTTTTAATAAGACAATTCAATATGGCACCCCTTAATTTTAAAAAGCCTGGATAGCTCAGTGACTAGCGCGTTCGACTTATGATCGAAAGGTTGTGGGTTCGAATCCGGCAACCGGAGGCGAGGTGTGTCCTTGGACAAATCACAGTATGACTATGCCCCACTCTACCCAGGTGTAAATGGGTAGCAGTGGTGTAAAAGTCACTGCCTCTCTCTCGCGCGCGGGCACGTGATCACATCCGGAATGATTGCTCGAGAACGACTCAATAAGCTTGGAGCTTTCATCGCAATCGAATTAAAATAAATTAGTATAAACTTATTTTAAAAAGGACACTCGCTGTATATAGTGAGGAAATGAGAGTCACTGAATAAACTTTGTTACTGACCGCTCTAAGGCAGTGGTGTCAGTATCCGTTTTAGGCGATTACCTTGGCAATTACCTCAGAGTACTCAGGAGAGTGATTTTTGGCCTTACTACATACGACCTAATCACCACCAAGAGACACCGTGGGAAAATAGTGTCCCATTTTCAAAACAATTTCAAAAGTTCCTCAAAAATGAAACATGCAGTCGATGAAAATAAATATCGCACCTGTCCTCCTGCTTACTTTCCAATAAGTTGTCTCCGAATACAAAAGGTGAATGAAAACGTCGTAGACTAATTCGCCATGAAGCGTTTTTTATATTTCAGTACAATCAAATATGTTCTATGAAAGGGTTATCCTTTTGAAGCAAGGAATACACCACAGAACTGACAAATATTGAGGGTACATGTTTTTTTTGGCCAGACTAGCTAGTTTCGGCCAATAAGGCCTCATCAGTGACCCTCAAATATTTTCAAAATTCCACAATGGAATCAATGATCCCAAAGGACAAGAAAATATAATCTACACTATGATGTAGTGTAGATTATCAACCCTTTTTGTACTCGAAATCCCAAAACTGTATCTGGCAAACAGTGCAGGACCAGATCAGATGGCACAGAACGCGGCGTATGATCAGGGTGTGCGCTGTTTCCGACAGGTTCAGCCATTTTCCAAATAAATTTTGAAGACGCCACAATCTGACATCCCTAAAGTTCGAAATGGTCTATACATGTACATGGTTGAGGATTCCTATTAGAATAAAATACCTTAAAAGTACGCGTTGTGGGTCAGATATGAAAATCTTTGTGTCATTAAAGGGGTAGTTTATATCAATGAAGAGGAATAAATTTATTTTGGTTTTCAGAGACCAAATGGTTAAGAGTAAGCGCTCTACACTAGGCTACGGGGGTCCATGTCATTACGAAAACACGCCTATACAAATGCATTGTAAACTTAACCGCCGCAAAAACGGAAATTTTAAGATGAAAATTTGTGATATTTTCTTATTTCTGCCCAAAATATAGATTGTTAGTGCTCGATAGAACCGCTGTAGCGTGAGATCTTTAAACCCGTGAGAACCTTAATACCAAGGTATATCTGCGCATGCGCAAGAAGGCCGTGAGAAATTTCATCCATTTCCTGTTAGCCCCTGCCGCATTTGTTTAAAATGTCTAAATAAATCTGCTTACATCACGAGCTTTAAATAGAACTTTATTTTTATTTATTTATTTATTCGAAAGATGCCCGTATTAAATATGCCATAAATAGGTTTCCATGTGTTCAAAAAGAACAAAATATATATGCGGGTACATGTATTTTCTTGAACTTATTACGAAAACACGCGTGTATCTTTAACCCCGTTAAACTCCACTTTTATAAAGTAAAACTGGGGTTTAAAGCGGCGTATATTATTTTCATATTTCCGCTGGAAAACTAAGATTGTGGGTACTCGTTAGAACCGTCTCGGCGAGGCGATTCTAACGAGTACCTACAATCTATGTTTTCCAGCGGAAAATTAATATGAAAAATATCAGAATATTTTATCAAAAAAAAAAATGATGGTAAAATTTCAATATATTTTAAATGGGCGTGTTCTCGCAATTTCAAAAAACAAGTTCTGTGGGAATTTTAAAATTATTTTTCTTATTAAATGGATTGGAACACTGTAGCATAAGCCTGATCTCAATATAAGTGCCCTTTTACAATAATAATAATAATAATAATAATAATAATAATAATAATAATATAACAATAATAGTAACAATTATAATAAATAATGATAATATTAATAATAATCCGAAGCTTAGGGAAAACATGTACACTCTTACCTTTTCAGTTCTACGGTGTATTCCTAGCTTCCAAAGAATATTGAACCCTTCATGGAATTTAAATTTTGGTGATTAATATGTGTGATTTATGGTTTGACATTTCCTGTTGTCCCCATGCTTATCAAAACACAATGACTAATTTTCACACCTTATATGGGGTAATAATGCCTAATGTCAACCAAACAGATTTTCTCTTAACCGTTTCAATGAAAACAAATGAAAACACAAAACTCAGAAGTAATTACCGAACCCACTGCTCACTTTCAATCAATCAAAATAGACCTCACCAACCGGGCTTGAAGAAACAAATGGGCTGCATGGTGGCCAGGTAGGTAGGTATGTAGATAGGGTGAATGGTCCGGTGGACATATAGGTAGGTAGGTAGGTAGGTATGTAGGCTTACTTTTAACTTCTTCCTTCGACGTTGTTCGTTTGTTTGTTTTGTTTGATTTGATGTTTAAAGTCCCCGTCAACACTGTATAGGTCATTTTGGAGACGTTGCTTCCAATTTTGTGGGATGAAATTACATTCTAAGCCCTGTCGCCCAATAAACCAATAGGGTGTATAAGCATGGACGGGCCGACTTGCACCGCTTTGCCTAGGCAGTCTTATATCCTCAAAGCCGTTTACCAGTACCCGTGTGCGGTCAGTATTAGCTTTGCGTGGAAGCATCATGCAGCCGACCTATTTCTTCAAGCCGCGATGGGCGAGGGCCAACCTTCGACGTTGTAGGTAGGTAGGTATGGGGCGCCGTTTTACAATTTAATCCGTATTTATAGATATCCATAAATCGGCTTATACTTCATACTCCGAGTCCTGAAATTCATCTGAAAGCGCTATCCATGCCTTCTGTGTCGTTTACTTACACAACTTATCCAATTTTCGTCCAGAAATGAGCGAAATAAGCAGTCTTGCGGTATTTACTTACTTTACTTAGATTACTTATCAGTCATCATTGTCAGATAAGTAAAGTAAGCTGAGCTGAGGCTGACCTGGTGTCCTGGAGTCTCTGATTTCGCTGTTAATTGATTTCTACTCATTTTACTTACGTTACTGATCTTCACATCAACACTATAAGTCAAATAAGCAACTTTACAGTATTCTACTTAGGTTACTCAGTTTACTTACCTGGCACTACAGCAGTATAAGTAATCTAAGTAAACTAAGTAGATGTCAAAAAATCTATGCCCCTCGATCCAAAACATGCTACATAAAATTAAGTGCAATAAGCTAATTAATTGATATAGAAAGAACAATTTTACATAGTTTAAACATAAATAACTAAAATTTGCTGACCAGAATACTGAAGCATGATACTATAATAAGGAAATGAGCTAAGTAGGATGAGTAACATAAGTAGGCGTATAGCTAGCCAAGGGTGGTACATGTATCAGCCTCACTCTTTAGATAAGCTAAGTAACGTAAGTAATGTAAGTTGACTAATCAAACCAACGAAAGTCAATCTTGATATAACAGGATAAGTACGAGAACCAGTGCTTCAGCTGAAGTGCACGACCCGCCGGATGCTTTTAGCTTTATGAGTGTTACCATATATGGGTATGGCGGCCATTTTGGTCATGTGACCTGGACATAAAACGGTTCCCCCAATTAATGCGCCTTATCGTAAGGAGCAAAAATATATCTTATACTTTAGTACTGTATTCTGAATCGTTTGCAGGATAAAATCCAACACAAAAGCATATGTGTCAAAGTTTGACCTAGGCACAAAGAAGGCCAAGGTCAACCCAGGGTCACCATTTTAGCAATTTATGATGGGCCTACGTTCCAGATGCTATTTATCAAGTTTCTTGGAAATCTGCACAGTGGTTCTGGAGAAGACTATTTTTGAAGGGTTTTTACCAAATATTGCTTGGCGGCCATTTTGGTCATGTGACCTGGACCCCATGAGGAAATTTTGGTTTCCCCCATCCCGTAGAGGCTCCATATGAAATTTGACTTCAATCGGCCCAACGATTTCCGAGGAGAAGCAGTTCGAAAATTTTCACATTTTTCGCCTCGGCGAGGCTGTACTAAATGGAATGTAATATTTCGCAAGTTCATTGATAAGATCTCATTGATATTTATCAGTATGCCAAAAATTGTTTAAATATTCCAAGCGGTTAAGTCACTATCACCAATTTTCACGAACGGATTACGGACGGACATATAGACAGACCATATATGGCTTGGCGGCCATTTTGGTCATGTGTCCTGGACCCCATGAGCAATATTTGGTTTCCCTTATCCCATAGAGGCTCCATATGAAATTTGATTTCAATCGGCCCAACGGTTTCCGAGTAGAAGCAGTTCGAAAATTTTCACATTTTTCGCCTCGGCGAAGCTATACTAAATGGAATGTAATATTTCGCAAGTTCATTGGTTAGCTCTCATTGATATCTATCAGTATGCCAAAAATTGTTTAAATATTCCAAGCGGTTAAGTCACTTTCACCATTTTCACAAACGGGTTACGGACGGACAGACAGACAAACCATATATGGCTTGGCGGCCATTTTGGTCATGTGACCTTGATCCCATGAGCAAATTTTGGTTTCGCCCATCCCATAGAGGTTCCATATGAAATTTGACTTCAATCGGCCCAACGGTTTCCGAGGAGAAGCAGTTCAAAAATGTTCGAAAATTTTCACATTTTTCGTCTCGGCGAGGCTATACTAAATGGAATGTAATATTTCGTAAGTTCATTGGTTAGATCTCATTGATATCTATCAGTATGCCAAAAATTGTTTAAATATTCCAAGCGGTTAAGTCACTATCACCAATTTTCACAAACGGGTTACGGACGGACCCAAAGAAGGTCAAGGTCAACCCAGGGTCACCATTTTAGCAATTTTTGATAGGCCTACATCCCAGATGCTATTTATCAAGTTTCATGGAAATCTGCCCAGTGGTTCTGGAGATGACTATTTTTGAAGGGTTTTTACCATATATGGCTTGGCGGCCATTTTGGTCATGTGACCTGGACCCCATGAGCAAATTTTGGTTTCCCTATCCCATAGAGGCTCCATATGAAATTTGACTCCAATCGGCCCAACGGTTTCCGAGGAGAAGCAGTTCGAAAATTTTCACATTTTTCGCCTCGGCGAGGCTATACTAAATGGAATGTAATATTTCGCAAGTTCATTGGTTAGATCTCGTTGATATCTATCAGTATGCCAAAAATTGTTTAAATATTCCAAGCGGTTAAGTCACTATCACCAATTTTCACTTACAGGTTACGGACGGACAGACAGACAAACCATATATGGCTTGGCGGTCATTTTGGTCATGTGACCTTGACCCCATGAGCAAATTTTGGTTTCCCCCATCCCATAGAGGCTCCATATGAAATTTGACTTCAATCGGCCCAACGGTTTCCGAGGAGAAGCAGTTCAAAAATGTTCGAAAATTTTCACATTTTTCGCCTCGGCGAGGCTATACTAAATGGAATGTAATATTTCTTAAGTTCTTTGGTTAGATCTCATTGATATCTATCAGTATGCCAAAAATTGTTTAAATATTCCAAGCGGTTAAGTCACTATCACCAATTTTCACAAACGGGTTACGGACGGACAGACAGAATGACAGATTGACAGACTGACAGAATGACAGAATGACACGGTGATTTTAGGGCACTCTTAGAAAAAACCGACTTCAGTCGGTTGCTTTTTCTGCGGGTCGTGCAATAAGCGTAAGTAACCTAAGTAACCTAAGTAAACTAAGTAACCTTGCATGTCTTTTATGACAATAGCTACTACCATACCAACAATGCTAAGAGTAAGCTAAGTAAGATAAGTAACCTAAGTTGAGGTTATATATTTCATCCATGACTATGAGCAGTGTAAGTAGGATAAGTAAGTTAAGTAAGGTAAGTAACATAAGTATTGTAAGTAACTGATATACCAGTAACATCAGCGACATCAGAGTAAGTTAAGTAAGCTAAGTGAAGTAAGTAAGTAAGTATTGTGGTTTCGATCTCAGCACATGAGTAAGCTGAGTAGGGTAAGTAAACTAAGTAACCTGAGTAGAACTCTAAGTAACATAAGTAAATGTCCTACCAGCTACAACAGCCATACCAGAGTAAGTTAAGTTAGCTAAGTAAACTAAGTAGGCGTCCTTGTCACTTCGTAAAAGGATGCGCAGAGTAAGTAGGATAAGTAAAGTAAGTAACCTAAGTAGACTTATAAGTAGCATAAGTAATGTAAGTAACCTCTCCACCAGCTACAACAACCATACCAGAGTAAGTAAAGTAAGCTAAGTAAACTAAGTAGGAACGATGGTCACTCCGAACTGGGTTGAGTAGGGTAAGTAGGATAAGTAAACTAAGTAACCTAAGTTGAATTCTAAGCAACTTACCCTGCACATCGAAGTGACCAGGACGCCTACTTAGTTTACTTAGCTTACTTATCTTACTCTTGTCTGGGTAGAGTGGCTAATGGAGTAGTTACTTACCTTACTTATAATTCTACTTAGGTTACTTAGTTTACTTATCCTACTTACCCTGCTTATCATCGTTAGGACAGACTTCGCCGTTTACTTAGTTTACTTAGCTTACTTAACTTACTCTGGCATGGGTAACGTAGCTGGTGGAGTAGTTACTTATCTTACTTATGTTACTTAGAATTCTACTTAGGTTACTTAGTTTACTTATCCTACTTAACCTTCTCAACCCTGTTCGGAGTAACCATCATGCCTACTTAGTTTACTTAGCTTACTTAACTTACTCTGGTATGGTAGGTGTAGCTGGTGGAGAGGTTACTTACATTACTTATGTTACTTATAAGTCTACTTAGGTTACTTACTTTACTTATCCTACTTACCCTGCACATCGAAGTGACCAGGACGCCTACTTAGTTTACTTAGCTTACTTAACTTACTCTGGTATGGCTGTTGTAGCTGGTAGGACATTTACTAATGTTACTTTGAGTTCTACTCAGGTTACTTAGTTTACTTACCCTACTCAGCTTACTCATGTGCTGGGATCGAAACCACAATACTTACTTACTTCACTTAGTTTACTTAACTTACTTTGATGTCGCTGATGTTACTGGTATATCATTTACTTACAATACTTATGTTACTTACCTTACTTAACTTACTTATCCTACTTACACTGCTCATAGTCATGGATGAAATATATAACCTCAACTTAGGTTACTTATCTTACTTAGCTTACTCTTAGCATTGTTGGTATGGTAGTACCTTTTGTCATAAGAGACATGCAAGGTTACTTAGTTTACTTAGATTACTTAGGTTACTTACGCTTATTCTTGTACTTATCCTGTTATATCAAGATTGACTTTCGTTGGTTTGATTAGTCAACTTACATTACTTACGTTACTTAGCTTATCTTAAGAGTGAGGTTGATACATGTACCATCCTTGGTTAGCTATACGCCTACTTATGTTACTCATCCTACTTAGCTCATTTCCGTATTATAGTATCATGCTTCAGTGTTCTGGTCAGCAAATTTTAAGTATTTCTCTTAAAACTATGTAAAATCGTTCTATTTTATCAATTAATTAGCTTATTGCACTTAATTTTATGTAGCATATTTTTTGGATCGAGGGGCATAGATTTTTTGACCTCTACTTAGTTTACTTAGATTACTTATACTGCTGTAGTGCCAGGTAAGTAAACTGAGTAACCTAAGTAGAATACTGTAAACTTGCTTATTTTACTTACAGTGTTGATGTGAAGATCAGTAACGTAAGTAAAATGAGTAGAATTCAATTAACAGTGAAATAAGAGACTCCAGGACATCCCGGAACCTCTGTTAGCCTGAATTTCATTCTGTGTAACGTGTCCTGAATCTCATCCCTATTAGGGTGTTTATATGAAAGCCCTTGTACTATATACTTCATACTCCGTGTCCTGAAATCTTGGACCTTTAAATTTAGATAGAAACATATGCAAGCATCAATTTTTAAACCACTGATTTACAAGCACAGTTGCCCAGGTGAGATTTCAGGACACGGAGTATGAAGTACCTGCCCATAAATCGAATTAAGAATATCCATAATTTGATTTATGGATGTCCATAAATCAGCCGAATAAGGGATGTCCATAAATCAGCCGAATAAGGGATATCCATAAATCGAATTATGGATATTCATAAATAGAATTATGGATATCCATAAATCGAATTATGGATATTCATAAATAGAATTATGGATATCCATAATTCGATATATGGATATCATTAATTCAGATCGATTTATGGATATCAATAATTCGATTTATGGATATCCATAATTCGAATTATGGATATCCATAATTCCATTTATGGATATCCATTATTCCTCTGATTTATGGATATCCATAATTCTGAATTATGGATATCCATAAATCGATTTATGGATATCCATAACTCAGATCGATTTATGGATATCCATAATTCGAATTATGGATATCCATAAATCACCGCCAAACCTTTTGGGTTAATGATTTCTCCCTAAGACACGTGATTGTTTAATGTAAAAAAAAAAATAAGGTCTTCATCATCGCTGGGAGATGATGGCCAGTCAAAGGGACCTCTCTGCCGTGCAGCCTTTACAGCCCGTAAGGCTTCCAAAGCAACGGACGCCATACGCTGAACGCCCGCCATGTGTGCAGTTAAATATCGGAACCAGCCGTAAGATTCTGGAAATTCCGGCCAACGCATCCTGTCCCTCTGGAATCACCTATATGAGGACTGCGCACCTAAGGGCACTGGAAGTCGGACGTAAGATTATAATGATCCAAACAGGCAATCCGTGCATGCTTTCGGGAGAAAAATGCACATGGTCGTTATACAGTAAAATTCCTATATTAAGACCACTTCTGAACAGTTCCAAAGGTGGTCCCTGACCAGAGGACATTGTGTGAAGAATTCACGAAGAAAGAATAACTGCACCCTTCTAAATAAGGTTTTTTTTTACAGCAGAATTAGTCTTAGTTTTAGGTGGTCTTAATAGCAGAATTCCACTGTGTATATAGTATTAACATATATCCATATAATACTCTACTTGAGATGTATGGAGTACCAGGCAGATTCAGATATACATCCTGGCCCCCGTCCATTGTTGCTTGGAGAAACAGATTTGGCTGCATGAGCTGAGAGTAATGGTAAACCGTTTAGAAGGCCTTAGCCTGTCCAAACAAAGTCGTGCGAGTCATTGGGCGACAGGGATTGAGATGTTTGTTTGTTTGTATTTGAGTTTAACGGCCAAGTCAACACTAATTTAGGTCATTTTTGGGCCGGTCAGTTTACCTATCCACACTTTTTCTTGGCAGGCTTATACGTAAGCAGTGTGTGTGTGAATTCGGGTTTAACGTCGCTTTCAACAAGTTTTCAGTCATATCACGACGGTGTCTGGTTACGACAGGGGGCTCAATGCTCACTTTTATAGTGCTGCCTCACTGTAGTATCATGTCCCAGACACATTACATGATACAACACCCAGTCACATTATCCTGACACTGGGTCGACCAGTCCTAGCTCTTCCTCGTAAATCTGAGTGCCAAGCGAGGAGCAGCTAGTACCATTTTTAACGACTTTGGTATGTCGCGGCCCGGGATCGAACCCGTGACCTCCCGTTCCCCGGAGCGGACAATCTACCAACTGAGCTATCGGGGCCGGTATACGTAAGCAGTTAACCAGTACTGTGCACATTCTTTCGCCAGAAACTGACAACTGCCCTTCTTGAATCAGCGAAAGGGAGAGAATGACCGTAGAAAATATTTCATGACCAATCTTCACGAAAGAATGTTGCCGACCCTGGCAAGTATCGAACCCGCGTCCCGCTGATCACCAGTCAGACGCGCATCCGACTGAGCTATCGAGGCCGGCGGGATTGAGATGTCATTTCATCTCAGTGAAGGCTTAATGCCCAACATAATTGGATGCGACATCTCCAAAATGACTGAAGGGGACGTTAAACCTCAAATCAAACAAAACATATCTTTCCTTCACCATAGGCCACCACTAAGCCTACCCTACATTACCTCCACCTCCATCTCGGCTTTTATTTCACACCCAAATCGTAAACCTGACGCGAATAGTCGAGTTTTTTTTTGTTTTTTGTTTTTGGAGGGGGAGGGGGGGTGGGGATAGGGAGCAGTCATTATTTATTACGTTTATTTGCAGAGTTGAATTATGGATATCCATAATTCGATTTATGGATATCCATAAATCAGCCGAATAATGGATATCTATAATTCGATTTAAGGATATCCATAATTCGATTTATGGATATCCATATTTCGATCTAAATTAATGATATCCATAAATCGATTTATGGATATCCATAATTCGATTTATGGATATCCATAATTTGATTTATGGATATCCATAAATCAGCCGAATAATGGGTATCCATAATTCTAATTATGGATATCCGTAATTCGAATTATGGATATCTATAACTACGGATAAAATAGTAAAACGGCGCCCCATAGGTAGGAAGTTGGGTAGATATTTTTTGTTTGCTTGTTTGATTTGAGGTTTAACGTCCCCGTCATCACGGTACAGGTCATTTTGGGGACGTTGATTTCATTTTTGTGTGACTTTTGTCCGACATTGAGATGAAATGACATCTCAAGCCCTGTCGCCCAATGAAACCTATAGGGTTTATAAGCATGAACGGTCCGACTCCGACCGCTTTGCCTGGGCAGGCTTAGAGCCTCTATGCGGTTTACCAGTACTCGTATGCGGTCGGTTTCAGCTCTGCGCGAAGACATCATGCAGTCATATATTTCTTGAAGCCCCGATGGGCGGGTGCGACAGGTAGATAGAGTGGAGGTATGCATGTAGGTAGGTATATCACGAAAACACGCCTATTCAAATATATTGACAAAATTTTACAGCCAAAAACGAAATTTTTCAAATAAAAATCTTGATATTTTTTCCTATTTCTCCACAAAACATAGATTGTGGGTTCTCGTTAGAACCGCCTCGGAGCGTCGGTTCTAACGAGTACCCATAATCTATGTTTTTGAGCAGAAATAAGACAAATAATAACTATCCCTGTAAACCCAAGTTTTACTATCTAAAAGTGGGGTTTAAGGGTATCAAAATTATACAGGTCGTAGGTTGGATGGTAGATATGTATGTTTTGTTAGGTAGGTAAGCAGGCAGGAATATAGGTAAGTAGGTATTACGTACGTACTCGTATATCGATAGGAAGGTATGCAGACGTATAGGTAGGAAGGAATGTAACTAAGCAGGTATGTTTTTGTTTGAATTGGGGGTTTAATGTCCCCGTCAACACTAATTAGGTCATTTTGGAGACGTTGCTTCCAATTTTGTAGGACCTTTACCCGACATTGAGATGAAATGACAGCTCCAGCCCTGCCGCCCAATGAAACCAACAGGCTTTGGACGGACTGAATCATTCCACTTTGCCCGGGCAAGCTTTGTGCTTCTAAGCGCTTACCAGTACTCATGTGAGGTCAGTTTCAGCCCTGCGTGGAAGCACCACGCAGTCCATCTATTTATCCAAGCCCCGATGGACGGGGTATGCAGGTAGGTATGCAGTCCGGCCCCGCTCACCGGGGCTCGAAGAAATAGATGGACTGCATGGTAGCTAGGTAGGCAGGTAGGTACATAGGTAGGGAAATGATCTGGTGGCTTCGTGGCTCGGTGGGTATAGGTAGATAGAGTATGCACGTACGTATATCGATATGAGATAGGTGTATTGATAGGTAGGTAGGAATGTAGCTAAATAGGTAGGTAGGTAGCTAGGTAGAGTTGTAGAGTGGCTAAGTATAGATAGATAGGTGGGTAGGTCAGGACTGACGGTCGGACGGACAGACAGACAGACAGACATTAATTTTCTAATTTCGAACTTCTTATTTCTAAATTCTATTTTTTTATTCTTTCCGCTAACTTCAAACCTCCTGTCTTCTAACTTGGTGGTGCGGTAGGTAAGAATGTTGACAGGCAGGTAGATAGATATGTAGGTAGGTAGGTAGGTAGGTAGGAGCGTACGTAAAATAGAAGTGAGGGCAATGATCAGGAATCAATACAATTAACCCACAGACCCTGGTGGAAAGATCAATAGCAGAAAGCCAAAAGGACAGTTACTTTCCTACAAAATGGTCAATTGGCCAGCCAAAACAAAATAATATAAGCGGTGCACACAGTCAAAAACATGCCATAACAAAAATAAACCGCGACAGAAGAAGCGCCTTGGAACGGTCAGTGAAACGAATTCCAATGGGGGAGTGGCGGGGCGGGGCTTGAATCGATTTTACGTGGTCAAAGTCCTCGCCCTTAGTTCCGTCGCGATTCAGACAAATAATATGTTCAGTCTGCATGAAGGCCTCTTAACACATCAGTGCAACATCTCCGTGAACACAAAAATCAAACCACGGCAGCGATGAAACAACGGTTAGGACTCGACAGCAAGGGTTTGTCACTCAGTTTTACGTCCTACCTACGGAGATGGGACCTCGGTTAACAGACTCATCCGAAAGTCTGTGAAAACCCGGGATCGAATATATGACCCCAGGTCTATGAGGTCAGTAACATAACCACTACACCACAGAGGCTTCTTTCCGTATGGGAACGGACGGTCAGACATACATTTACTTATTTCTACCTGCCTACCGGCCTACCTAAGTACCCTATTGGTTTCATAAGGCGGTAGGACTTGAGATGTCATTTCATCTCAATGTCGGGTAAAAGTCCAACAAATTGTTCGCAATTGGTCGCAATGTCTCCAAAATGAGTTTCACAGTGTTGACGGGGACTTTAAACCTCAAGTCAAACAAACAAACACAAACAAACAAACACCTACCTGCCTTCCCACCAAGACACCCCCTTACCTGCCTACCTAAATCTATCCCGCCCATCGGGACTTGAAGAACTAGATGGGCTGCAGGATTCCCTACCATACCTTAGTACTGGTAAACCGCAAAAACCTGCCCAGGCGAGTGGTCCATGAATAAAACCCCTATTGGTTTCATTGGGCGGCAAGTCTTGAGATGTCTTTTCATCTCAAAGTCGGGTCCCACGAAATTGGAAGCATCGTCTCCAAATGACCTATATAGTATTGACGGGGACGTTAAACTTCAAATCAAAACTACCTACCTACCTACCGATCGGGACTTGAAGAAATAGATGGGCTGCATGATGCCCGACCGCACATGAGTACTGGTAAACCGCTTAAGCATGCCCAGGCAAAGTGATGCGCGTCGGACCGTCCATGCATATAAATCCTGTTAGTTTCATTGGGCAAGGTCTTGAGATGTCATGTTAACTCAAAGTCGGGTCCCACGAAATCGGAAGCATCGTCTCCGAATGACCTATATAGTATTGGCGGGGGCGTTTAACCTCAAACCCAACCTATATACCTACCCAGCCACCCATCTACCTACCTATCTAGCCACCAAACCACCTACCTACTTACTTACCTACCTAAACAACTTCAAAGCAGAAGTTAGAAGTACGAAGTCAGTTTGCCCCCGCCCATCGGGCCGTGAAGAAATAGATGGGCTGCACGAGGCTTCCACGCAGAGCTGAAACCGACCGCACACGAGTACTGGTAAACCGCTTAGAGGGTCTAAGCCTGACCAGGCAAAGCGGTGCGAGTCGGACCGTCTATGCTCATAAACCCTATTAGTTTCATTGGGCGACAGGGCTTGAAATGTCATTTCATCTCAATGGTCGGGAAAAATTGGAAGCAACGTCACCAAAATGACCTTAAACAGTGTTGACGGGGACGTTAAACCTCAAATCAAACAAAACAAACAAGAAATGTCCATACAGTTTTTCTTTGTTTTTTTTTTTTTTTTGTTGTTGTTTGTTTGTTTTTTTTTTGTTTTTTTTTTTTTGTTTTGTTTTTTCGTAATTTAATAGGACCATTTCGACCCTAAATCCAGTCGCCCTGAGTGATCTCGGGCGTTGCAGTTTGGCTTTGGTCAAGTCGGACCCCAATATAAGTTCAGCTTGACCGAGTTGTCTTTTATCAAGATAATATCCTTCTACATTTTATAGTATCTGTTTGTCATTGGGCCCCCGACAATCGGGACTTGGTAAATAAATAAATAAATAAATAAAATCACTAGTTACACAGTTTCTAATTTCCTTAGATAGGCTCTCCAGCAGAAAATCAAAGTTTTATATACTAAGAGAGTTTCGCTACCCCAATCTCTTATAGAGTTATCGTATTACAGTTCTCACGGCTGAATTCTCTCACACCCCTCCGTGAGGGATTTCAGCCACTTCCGGTGCGACTGAAGAATCTCACGGGATCAATAATCTCACGCTACACCGCCTCCACCGCCTCATGGAGGCGGTTCTAACAAAACCCACAATCTATATTTTAGAGTTGAAATAAAAAAAAAGTTTACCCAATAAACCCCAGTTTTACTATATAAATACGGGGTTCAAGGGGGTCAAAATTATGTAGGCGTGTTTCTGTGATGTAAACATAAAGGTACATGTATCATAACAATACCATTTTTTTTCAGCTGAAAATCAAAGATAGATAAACTTCGAAACTTCGAAAATCGAAAATAACAAAAAGAAACAAGAACATTGAAAACACTTGCGGTGACCAAAAATTCCCTTTATATTAGGTGTAGTAAATGCCTCCTGTATAGGTTAAGGAAATTCACCAAGTAATGAAAAACATCGAGAGTACAGATTTTCTAGGGATTTGCTAGTTTCGATAAATTAGGCCTACTAAGTGACCTTCCAATATATTCAAGCAAGGAATACACCACATACCTGGAAATATGGAATGTACATGTTTTCAGGGCCAGACTAGCTAGTTTCGGCCAATTAGATCTCATCAGTGACCCTCAAATATTTAAAAGTCCAACAATGGAATCGACGATCCCAAAGGACACGAAAATATAAACTACACTATGATGTAGGACAGGGAGACATTTTACGGCCGCCACACATTCCCAGACACCAGCTGCAGTGGCGTTAAATATGTTCTAGAAAAGGGTTATCCTTTGGAACTAAGGCGCAACTATACCAAATTTAGTGACACAGAGGCCTTTCTGATATTTAATCTTCATCAGTGTGTCTCAACCCCAAAGTTATGAAACCGAAACGGATGATGGACAAGACCCGGCAAACACAGCACATCCCCCTCCGAGCACACACCGACCGACGTAGCTCGCGAGACAGGTCAACTGGAGGCATCAGGCAAGAGACGCCCACCCGCAGACTTATAGGCGTCCCCCACCGAGCCAACATCAGCAAACGTGGCCCACACTCCACGGAAGTCCCGGACATCAGGAAGGAGATGTTCAAAGTAGCGAGACTTGCAAAATTTAAAATATAAAAAAAAAGTGGCAACCAAATCCGCTAGGATACATGTCTCACCTGACAAGTCAGTCTTAGTTTTAGAAAAATTAGAATTTTATACTGCAAAAGTTAAAGATATAGTTCAGTTATTTAAATCAGTACCTGAGTACTGACGTCAACATCGCAGTATCAACCTCAGCACTAAGAAACTGATACTGAGCTGATGATACCCTCGGGGGCGAACGAAGCAAGGAAGCAAGGAATACACAGCAGACGTGGAAATATGGAATGTACATGTTTTCTGGGCTAGACTAGCTAGTTTCGGCCAATTAGGCCTCATCAGTGACCCTCAAATATTTTAAAAGTCCAACAATGGAATCAACGATCCCAAAGGACACGAAAATATAAACTACACTATGATGTAGGACAGGGAGACATTTTACGGCCGTCACACATTCCCAGACACCAGCTGCAGTGGCGTTAAATATGTTCTAGAAAAGGGTTATCCTTTGGAACTAAGGCGCAACTATACCAAATTTAGTGACACAGAGGTCTTTCTGATATTTAATCTTCATCAGTGTGTCTCAACCCCAAAGTTCTGAAACCGAAACGGATGATCGACAAGACCCGGCAAACACAGCACACCCCCCTCCGAGCACACACCGACCGACGTAGCTCGCGAGACAGGTCAACTGGAGGCATCAGGTCAGAGACGCCCACCCGCGGACTTATAGGCGTCCCCCACCGAGCCAACATCAGCAAACGTGGCCCACACTCCACGGAAGTCCCGGACATCAGGAAGGAGATGTCCAAAGTAGCGAGACTTGCAAAATTTAAAATATAAAAAAAAAGTGGCAACCAAATCCGCTAGGATACATGTCTCACCTGACAAGTCAGTCTTAGTTTTAGAAAAATTAGAATTTTATACTGCAAAAGTTAAAGATATAATTTATTTATTTAAATCAGTACCTGAGTACTGACGTCAACATCGCAGTATCAACCTCAGCACTAAGAAACTGATACTGAGCTGATGATACCCTCGGGGACGAACGAAGCAAGGAAGCAAGGAATATACCACAGACCTGGAAAATATGGAATGTACATGTTTTCAGGGCCAGACTAGCTAGTTTTGGCCAATAAGGCCTCATCAGTGACCCTCAAATAAAAAGTTCAGCGATGGAATCAATGATCCCAAATAACAAGAAAATATAACAACACAATGATGTAGGGCAGGGAGACTTTTTATGGCCGCCACGCTTTCCCAGACACCAGCTGAAGTGGCGTTAAATATGTTCTAGAAAGGGCTATCCTTTGGAAGCAAGGAATACACCAAAGAACTGGAAAATATGGAATGTACATGTTTTCTGGGCCTAACTAGCTAGTTTTGGCCAATTAGGCCTCCTCAGTGACCCTCATATATTTTCGAAGTTCAACAATGGTATCAATGATCCTGAAGGATAAGAAGATATGAACTATACTATGATGTATATGAACAAGTAAAGAGATCATCCGTGGTTTTTCATGCATAACATTTGCAGGATCCCGAGGTCGTCCAAGGGACCAGGCAAATGTTACTGCAATGAAATAACCATATATGGTTTCCTACGCTACGACAAATTGTGATAAAAACGCCACACAACTCACGAGTGTTAAGTTGGTTCCTTATTCCCTTTTCCTTATTCATTTTCTGTATTCCTTATTCACTTTCCTTATTCAATATTAGCTCACCTGAGCCGATGGCTCATGTGAGGTTATTATATGCAAATGCTCCGGCTTCCGTTGTCCGCCGACCGTTCACATTTTCAAATAAGCATATCTTTAATGTCAGTTGGCCAATCTTGATTAAATTACATCTGAAGCATTATCAGGAAGGGGAAAAAGATGCAAAATGTTTTTGGAAAGATCAGATGGAAACCCTTGTTGCAATGGTAACATATAGCTCACATAGACTTACGAGTCCTCACCGTTGTTTCATCTCTGTGGTTGTTTGATTTTTTTTGCTCACGGAGATGTTGCACTGATGAGTTAGAAGGCCTTCATGCGGACTGAACAAATTATTTGTCTTAATCGCGACGGAAGTAAGGGCGAGGATTGTGGCCGCGTAAAATTGATTTAAGCCCCCCCCCCCCCCGTGGAATTCGTTTCCGCTGGCCGTTCCAAGGCGGTTCTTCTGTTGCGGTTTATTTTTGTTATTGTTTGTCTTTGGGTGTTTGTGTATCTTATATTATTTTATTTTGGATAGCCTGTTGGCCATTTTGTGGGAAAGTGGCTGTCCTTTTGGCTTTCCACTGTTGATATTTCCGTTGGGGTCTGTTGTTTCGTGTTTGTGTTTCTTTCCCTTTGGTGTCTCTGATGGGAGCCGTGGGTTAATTGTATCGATTCATGATCATCGCCTCCACTTCTATTTTACAATGGGAAAAACTTACATAAATACTACCAATCATGTCATTGGTATCCAAATTGGCCAGGCCCCGGGGCTCCTTAGCTTTCATAGACTTATAATGGAAAAAAAGCTTCAAAAATCTTCTCCACAGAAAACCATAAAGCCCATTGCTAAGATGTTGATGGGAGCTGTGGGTTAATTGTATCGATTCCTGGTCATTGCCTCAACTTCTACTGTATGAAACATAACTCTTTTGATGTCGCCATCACAGATAGTACATTTATAGCATCAAGATAATTCAGCTCCATTAACTAAACCCCTCAGTGACGAAGAATACAACACACATTTCAACTTATCCGAACTAGTTGAAGCCATTGAAAAATCACATGATACTGCAACCGGCCCCGGTGAAATTCATTATGCATCTGCCAAAAAGTTCCCTTTAAACAAACGTCATTTAATTTCGAAATTCATTATTGGACTTAAGTCTCTTCTGCAGCGGGGTCTGCCGGAGCCCGAGTTTTGCGGTGACTTAGTTTGTGAGTTCGGGGGAGTGGGGTGGGGTAAAACCGCAGTGACTTCGGCGCCCAGTTTCGTAAAATCATTCTTCGATATGAAAAGATTGGGTACAACATAGGTGTTATACGACAGACTGCGTGTTTGTTGGTCGGCCCAGTCACGGTTGACACCTTTGCTTCCCTCTTTGGCTGTTCGCCGGTGGGTCGGGTCTCAGGTTTTGTAACGGTTCCAGCGTTGGTGCTTGTGTTGGTTGGTGCCTGGTGCTCTGTCTCTGGTCGGGCCCGTCGGAGCCTGACTGTTGGTTTTCTTTTGCTCCAGCATTTCGGTGGTTTCTTGATGTCGGGTCGCTTATTTGTTTAATTCTTTGGCGATTTAAGAAAATAATGTTTCAGCCCGCAGGAAGGCTTCCCAACTCATCAGCGCAACATCTCCGAGAACACCACAGAGATTAAACAATGGTGAGACTCAACAGCAAGAAAACACTGAAATGCTGGAATAAAAGCAAACCAACAGTAACTCTCGATGGGTTTGACCAGAGACAGAGCATCAGGTACCAACCAACAAAATTTAATTTCAAGTAAGCCTTTATTAGCCGAAACTACGTAGTATGACCCATATTCTTTCTTATGAATGTTTTCATTGCTCTTAAAGGAACTCATTTTTGATTTTTATTTACCCTGGAACTGTAATAGAATCCGACGCCTAAGCCACCGGCCTGTAATTAAAGAGGGAAGTTAAGAAGTTATCGACCATGATTGGGTAGGTATCATGCATGCAGTCTGTCGTAAAACATGTATGTTGTCTTCAATCTATTTGTTTCGAAGAATGATTTAACGAAATTGGGTACTGAAGTTATTGCAAGTATAAATTTTTCTGTGGGTATTCCGATGGGTACTAATTGCGCACCTCTTGTGGCTGATCTGTTCTTGTATTGTTATGAAAGAGACTTCATTTTGTCGCTTTCCATTGATAACCAATCTGAAATTATTGAAGCTTTTAGCTCTACTTCTAGATATTTAGATGATTTATTAAATATTGATAATACCTATTTTGATGGTTTGATCAGTCAGATTTACCCCCTAGAACTTCAGTTAAATAAAGCAAATTCTTCTGATACTGAGGCCCCGTTTTTGGATTTACATCTATCTATTGTAGATGGATTTGTTTCGTGCAAAATTTATGATAAACGCGATGACTTTGATTTTGAGATTGTAAATTTTCCTTTTTTGGATGGTGATGTTCCTCGTGCGCCATCCTATGGCGTTTATATTTCGCAATTAATTCGATTTGCTAGAGTGTGTAGTCATGTAACTGACTTCAACACTCGTAATAAATTATTAACGGCTAAACTCCTTAATCAGGGTTATCGGTACCATAAACTACGCAAAGCCTTTTCAAAATTTTATAGACGCCATTCTGATTTAATTTCAAAATTCAATATTGGACTTAAATCTCTTCTGCAACAAGGTCTATCGGAACCCGAATTTTATGGTGACTTAGTATTTAAATTCAGAAAAATATATAACCGCAATGACTTCAGTACCCAATTTCGTAAAATCATTCTTCGATATAAAAAGATTGGGTACAACATGGATATTATACGACAGACTGCATGCATGGTAGTTAACCCAATCACGGTTGGCAACTTTGCTTCCCTCTTTAATTGCACGCCGGTGGGTCAGGCCTCAGATTCTATGACGGCTCCAACGTAAAGGCTTATTGAGAATTAGAGAGATCTAATTCAAGGTAATGTTGGTTGGTGCCTGATGCTCTGTCTCTGGTCGGGCTCATCGGAGTCTAACTGTTGGTTTTCTTTTGCTCCAGCATTTCAGTGGTTTCTTGCTGTCGAGTCCTCACCGTTGTCTCACCTCTGTGGTTCTTTGATTTTTGTGTTCACGGAGATGTTGCACTGATGAGTTAGGAGGCCTTCATGCGGACTGAACAAATTATTTGTCTAAATCGCGACGGAAGTAAGGGCGAGGATTGTGGCCACGTAAAATCGATTTAAGCCCCCCAGTGAAAATCTTCCACTGACCGTTCCAAGGCGGCTCTTCTGTGGCGATTTATTTTATGTTGTTGTTTGTTACTTACTGTGTGTATCACTTGTGTCTTTTAGTTTCGGATGACCATATGGCCATTTTGTGGGAAAGTAACTGTCCTTATGGCCTTCCTTTGTTTAGGTTTCCATTATGGTCTGGTCGCTTAATGTTTGTATTTCTTTCCCTTTGGTGTCTTTTATGGGTGGAGTAAGTTAATTGTATCAATTCCTGATCTTTGTTTTACTTCTACTTTGCATATCAGGGCTGTTTTGTTTGTGCCGTGTGGCGGCTGTAAAAGGTCTCCCCGTACATGCATTTAATGCTCTTATTTTTCCAATCCTCAGGGATTGCTTATGCAATTGCTTTTCACTGTTCCATCAATTGACATCCTTTAGATACCTGTTGAAGGTCATTATTAAACCGATGTTCGTTCCTCGTTGTATAACAACTGCTTGTTTGACATCCCTGTACTTTAAGTAGACTAGGATGTTTTGTGGGCTTTTGTTGTACCTTCCTTCTATTCGAAGGAATCTTCTTCAGTATTTATTTAATAACCGGTATGAACATCGCTTTAGTTTTGACGGTATCACAACCTTATTAACCAAAATGAGTATTACAAATACATTTAAAATATCAATATCACCCCTTAGGTTACACTCTGCTTCTTCTGTACGGATTCCCCATTCTATTAAGAACTTTAATACTATGTTGCCTTCGGTATTGGTTAGACCCTTAAATTTGTCTTCTGTAACTTCAGTTAATCTCAAAGGAGCAGGCAATACCAATGTTTTTGGGAGTAGTCTTCGTATAAGACTATCTCCTCTCAAATCGCCCATCCTTCGAAAATATACTAATCCGTGGAAAAGAAGTGGAATGTATCCTAGCATTTCTAAGTGCAATGCCAAGAGGTGCAGATGTTGTTCGCATTTAAGCACTGCGTCTACCGTTACTTCATCTGTAAACGGTAGACGCTTCTCTGTAGTTAACATGTCTGATTTGACATGACAGTCTACAGATTTAATTTATCTAATTACTTGACGTGCTGCAAACTGTAATATGCAGTACGTCGGTCAAACTAACCGCATGCTTAAAACTAGATTGAACGAGCATTATCGTAGAATGAGTAAGCCTAAGAAAACTGACACTTTCTTGTACCGTCACTTTCGACGTACAGGTCATTCTGTAAATAACATTGTTATACAACCAGTGGAAAAACTTTATTACGATGCAAATTCTACAACTAGATTTAAAATAATCAAAAGACATGAAGCTGAACTGAAATGGATTAAATTTTTACAGACCCCTTTTCCACTGGGATTTAATGACAACATTTATCATGAGGGTAATATTTCCAGAATGCCGGACTTTGATATTTTCTCACTCCTGGAATGTCGAAAACGCAGAACTAGATCTCACGGCACCAGGAAAAATGGTAACTTTAAACGTAAATCACGTGCGTTTAAACGAAACAATACTAGACTGAAGTGACTGTCTATTATATTATTAAATCATGGACGCCACTCTATGCTTTCATTTTTAAGTTCATTACCCGTTTCTGTTTTACGTCTTCTGGACACCGAGGCGAATAAATTCTACGATAGTTCTCATCAGTTATATGATGCGGCTCTCTTAACTAGAGGCTATACTCAGCATACTCTCCGTCCTTACATTGATTCTGAAATTAATCATAAACGCCATTTCTTCAAAATATCCTTCATTAATAAGGGTATGGATTTTATAGATTTGCCCAGTATCTTCCGTGAGAGATCCGTACTTTCTTCCATTCCTGCTTATTTTCAAAATACTGAAACACCTATAATTTGCTATAAATATAACAAACCTGTTAGATCTATCATTTTTAATTTCAATAAACTTGTTTCAGATCTTGATATTGATACTAATACTCCTGATTCATGTGATTGTAAAAACTCAAAGTATTGCTATTCTGCTGCTGGTCATGTAATTACTGGCAATTTGAAAATTATTCCTGATTCAAGGATAAGGAATATAATTTCTAAAGGACCGAAATATCGGTTTCCTTCAAAAATTGATTTCAGTAAATGTAGAGATGAAATCGCTGCTTCATTGAATGAATTCGGTAATCGATGGTGTAAGCGAGAGTATGTTGAGCATAAAGCCCTTAAGGACTGGAAACTTAGCATTTTAAAACTAGTGAATAAACGCATTTCTTTCTATTCTCAAAATACTAACTTATTACCTCCTAAGCCCAAGACGTCTTTACGTCATCTTAAACTAGGTATTCAAGAATTTCATAAGAAGTTTGTTTTGGCCCCTGCAGACAAGGCCGCTAACAACGTCGTCGTTGTGTGACGGCTCCACTATGTTAACACGCTTAAGCAGGAGCTTGGTGGTACTAAGGCCTATGAACTTCAGCCTTTAGCTGAAGAGAGAGCTATAGTAGATAAACATGTTTGTCTTTCAGCCACCAAGTTTGCTGTGTGTGTTAACGAAGGCCAAGACAAGCTTCCTACGCTATACTGGTTACCAAAACTTCATAAAAAACCTTACAAAGCACGGTTTATTGCAAATTCTAGCTCTTGCACTACCACTGAACTTTCTAAATTATTAACTTCCTGTCTAACTGCTATTAAAACGCATGTAATTAAATATTGTGATAAAGTCTTTGAAAGATCAGGAAGAAATCTGTTTTGGTCTATAAAAAATTCGAATGATGTTTTAAATAAATTGAAATCTAGACAGTTTCGTGCTTCTAGTCTGTCTACCTACGATTTTTCCACTCTTTACACTACACTTCCTCATAATCTTATAAAAGAAAAGCTTAATGATTTAATTGAATGGGCTTTTCACAGAGAAGATTCTCTCTATCTTGCATGTAATGTCAGAAATGCATTTTTCACTTCTAAAGAGCATAAGAATTATACACTTTGGTCATGTCAGAAAGTGTGTGATGCCCTCACCTTTCTACTTGACAATATTTATATTAGATTCGGTACTAAGTTATTTAGACAAATTGTGGGTATTCCGATGGGTACTAATTGCGCACCTCTTGTGGCTGATCTGTTCTTGTATTGTTATGAAAGAGACTTCATTTTGTCGCTTTCCATTGATAACCAATCTGAAATTATTGAAGCTTTTAGCTCTACTTCTAGATATTTAGATGATTTATTAAATATTGATAATACCTATTTTGATGGTTTGATCAGTCAGATTTACCCCCTAGAACTTCAGTTAAATAAAGCAAATTCTTCTGATACTGAGGCCCCGTTTTTGGATTTACATCTATCTATTGTAGATGGATTTGTTTCGTGCAAAATTTATGATAAACGCGATGACTTTGATTTTGAGATTGTAAATTTTCCTTTTTTGGATGGTGATGTTCCTCGTGCGCCATCCTATGGCGTTTATATTTCGCAATTAATTCGATTTGCTAGAGTGTGTAGTCATGTAACTGACTTCAACACTCGTAATAAATTATTAACGGCTAAACTCCTTAATCAGGGTTATCGGTACCATAAACTACGCAAAGCCTTTTCAAAATTTTATAGACGCCATTCTGATTTAATTTCAAAATTCAATATTGGACTTAAATCTCTTCTGCAACAAGGTCTATCGGAACCCGAATTTTATGGTGACTTAGTATTTAAATTCAGAAAAATATATAACCGCAATGACTTCAGTACCCAATTTCGTAAAATCATTCTTCGATATAAAAAGATTGGGTACAACATGGATATTATACGACAGACTGCATGCATGGTAGTTAACCCAATCACGGTTGGCAACTTTGCTTCCCTCTTTAATTGCACGCCGGTGGGTCAGGCCTCAGATTCTATGACGGCTCCAACGTAAAGGCTTATTGAGAATTAGAGAGATCTAATTCAAGGTAATGTTGGTTGGTGCCTGATGCTCTGTCTCTGGTCGGGCTCATCGGAGTCTAACTGTTGGTTTTCTTTTGCTCCAGCATTTCAGTGGTTTCTTGCTGTCGAGTCCTCACCGTTGTCTCACCTCTGTGGTTCTTTGATTTTTGTGTTCACGGAGATGTTGCACTGATGAGTTAGGAGGCCTTCATGCGGACTGAACAAATTATTTGTCTAAATCGCGACGGAAGTAAGGGCGAGGATTGTGGCCACGTAAAATCGATTTAAGCCCCCCAGTGGAAATCTTCCACTGACCGTTCCAAGGCGGCTCTTCTGTGGCGATTTATTTTATGTTGTTGTTTGTTACTTACTGTGTGTATCACTTGTGTCTTTTAGTTTCGGATGACCATATGGCCATTTTGTGGGAAAGTAACTGTCCTTATGGCCTTCCTTTGTTTAGGTTTCCATTATGGTCTGGTCGCTTAATGTTTGTATTTCTTTCCCTTTGGTGTCTTTTATGGGTGGAGTAAGTTAATTGTATCAATTCCTGATCTTTGTTTTACTTCTACTTTTTATATACTAAGTCACCATAAAATTCGGGTTCCGATAGATCTGTTGCCGAAGAAATTTAAGTCCAACATTGAATTTGGAAACCAAATCGGAATTACATCTAGCGCACAAAATTGGTCCAAAAATTAAACAAGACTATTTTTGTAACATATATACACATCATTACAGTCCCTTCTAGACAAGCAGCTATACAGACCATCACAACCCATAGCACATAGTAGGATATAGATATACGAGGTGTTCGATATATTTATATATTTCAGTTTCCTTCATTGGTTACAAACGCATTACAGACCATTACAACCCGTTACACATAGTAGGGTATAGGTATACAAGGTGTACGAGATATATATTTTTCATTTCTCTTCATTACAACCGTTACAAGCCTTACATTGCAAAATGAAAAGGCGGCCATCCTCTTAGGTCTCATTGGTATATAAGGTGTAGGAGATATATACTTTTCATTTTCCTTATCGTTACATGTGTACATCACATAAACCTAACACTATGATATGGTGTAGCTTAGTTGGACTGATTCAGCCCGATGCACTAGGTACAGGTAGAGAAGGTGGATATATATTTCATTTTCCTTCATTACATGCGTTACAAGCGTTACAGTGCAAAATGAATAGGCGCTACTCTCATTAGGTCACATTACATTGCTTACAACCGCATTACAGACCATTACAACACGTTACACAGGGTAGGGTATAGGTATATATCGTGTACGATATATATAATTTATTTTTTCCTTCATAACATGCATTACAAGCGTTACAGTGCAAAATGGATATGCGCTAATCCCCCCCAGGTCTCATTACATTGGTTACAATCGCTTTACAAACGTTTACCACACGTTACACTTGGTAGGGTATAGGTATACAAGGTGTACGATATACATATATTTCATTTTCCTTCATTACATGCGTTACAAGCATTACAGTGCAAAATGAATATGCGCTCATCCCCTTAGGTCTCAATACATTGCTTACACTCGCATTACAGACCATTACAACACGTTACACATAGTAGGGTATAGGTATATATGGTGTACGATATATATATATTTCATTTTCCTTTATTACATGCGTTACAAGCGTTACAGTGCAAATTTACAGGCGCTAATCCCAAAAGGTCTCAATACATTGGTTACAACCGCATTACAGACCATTACAACGCGTTACACATAGTAGGGTATAGGTATAGAAGGTGTACGATATATATATATATTTCATTTTCCTTCATTACATACGTTACAAGCGTTACAGTGCAAAATTAACAGGCGCTAATCCCAATAGGTCTCATTACATTGGTTACAACCGCTTTACAGACCATTACAACACGTTACACATAGTAGGGTATAGGGATATAAGGTGTACGATATATATATATTTCATTTGCCTCATTACATGCGTTACAAGCGTTACATTGCAAATTGAATATGCACCCATCCCCTTAGGTCCCATTACATTGGTTACACTCGCATTACAGACCATTACAACACGTTACACATAGTAGGGTATAGGTATAGAAGGTGTACGATATATATATATTTCATTTTCCTTCATTACATACGTTACTAGCGTTACAGTGCAAAATGAACAGGCACTAATCCCAATAGGTCTCATTACATTGGTTACAACCGCATTACAGACCATTACAACACGTTACACATAGTAGGGTATAGGGATATAAGGTGTACGATATATATATATTTCATTTTCCTTCATTACATGCGTTACAAGCGTTACAGTGCAAAATGAATATGCACCCATCCCCTTAGGTCTCATTACATTGGTTACACTCGCATTACAGACCATTACAACACGTTACACATAGTAGGGTATAGGTATAGAAGGTGTACGATACATATATATTTCATTTTCCTTCATTACATACGTTACTAGCGTTACAGTGCAAAATGAACAGGCGCTAATCCCAATAGGTCTCATAACATTGGGTACAACCGCATTACAGACCATTACAACACGTTACACATAGTAGGGTATAGGGATATAAGGTGTACGATATATATATATTTCATTTTCCTTCATTACATGCGTTACAAGCGTTACAGTGCAAAATGAATATGCACCCATCCCCTTAGGTCTCATTACATTGGTTACAACCGCATTACAGACCATTACAACACGTTACACATAGTAGGGTATAGGGATATAAGGTGTACGATATATATATATTTCATTTTCCTTCATTACATGCGTTACAAGCGTTACAGTGCAAATTTACAGGCGCTTATCCCAATAGGTCTCAATACATTGGTTACAACCGCATTACAGACCATTACAACACGTTACACATAGTAGGGTATAGGGATATAAGGTGTGAGATATATATATTTCATTTTCCTTCATTACATGCGTTACAAGCGTTACAGTGCAAAATGAATATGCGCTAATCCCCGGAGGTCTCAATACATTGGTTACAATCGCATTACATACCATTACAAATTGTTACACATAGTAGGGTATAGGTATATAAGGTGTACGATATATATATATATTTCATTTTCCTTCATTACATGCGTTACAAGCGTTACAGTGCAAAATGAATATGCACCCATCCCCTTAGGTCTCTTTACATTGGTTACACTCGCATTACAGACCATTAGAACACGTTACACATAGTAGGGTATAGGTATAGAAGGTGTACGATTTATATATATTTCATTTTCCTTCATTACATACGTTACAAGCGTTGCAGTGCAAAATGAACAGGCGCTAATCCCAATAGGTCTCATTACATTGGTTACAACCGCATTACAGACCATTACAACACGTTACACATAGTAGGGTATAGGGATATAAGGTGTACGATATATATATATTTCATTTTCCTTCATTACATTCGTTACAAGCGTTACAGTGCAAAATGAATATGCACCCATCCCCTTAGGTCTCATTACATTGGTTACACTCGCATTACAGACCATTACAACACGTTACACATAGTAGGGTATAGGTATATAAGGTGTACGATATATATATATTTCATTTTCCTTCATTACATGCGTTACAAGCGTTACAGTGCAAAATTACAGGCGCTAATCCCAATAGGTCTCAATACATTGGTTACAACCGCATTACAGACCATTACAACACGTTACACATAGTAGGGTATAGGGATATAAGGTGTACGATATATATATATATTTCATTTGCCTCATTACATGCGTTACAAACGTTACATTGTAAATTGAATATGCACCCATCTCCTTAGGTCTCATTACATTGGTTACACTCGCATTACAGACCATTACAACACGTTACACATAGTAGGGTATAGGGACATAAGGTGTACGATATATATATATATATTTCATTTTCCTTCATTACATGCGTTACAAGCGTTACAGTGCAAAACGAACAGGCGCTAATCCCAATAGGTCTCATTACATTAGTTACAACCGCATTACAGACCATTACAACACGTAACACATAGTAGGGTATAGGGACATAAGGTGTACGATATATATATATATATATTTCATTTTCCTTCATTACATGCGTTACAAGCGTTACAGTGCAAAAAGAACAGGCGGTAATCCCAATAGGTCTCATTACATTAGTTACAACCGCATTACAGACCATTACAACACGTAACACATAGTAGGGTATAGGGATATAAGGTGTACGATATATATATATATATATATATATATATATATATATATATATATATATATATATATATATATATATATATATATATATATATATATATATATATATATTTCATTTTCCTTCATTACATGCGTTACAAGCGTTACATTGCAAAATGAATATGCACCCATCCCCTTAGGTCTCAATACATTTGTTACAATCGCATTACATACCATTACAACACGTTACACATAGTAGGGTATAGGTATATAAGGTGTACGATATATATATATTTCATTTTCCTTCATTACATGCGTTACAAGCGTTACAGTGCAAAATGAAGATGCGCTCATCCCCTTAGGTCTCATTACATTGGTTACACTCGCATTACAGACCATTACAACACGTAACACATAGTAGGATATAGGTATAGAAGGTGTACGATATATATATATTTCATTTTCCTTCATTACATGCGTTACAAGCGTTACAGTGCAAAATGAAGATGCGCTCATCCCCTTAGGTCTCATTACATTGGTTACACTCGCATTACATACCATTACAACACGTTACACATAGTAGGGTATAGGTATATAAGGTGTACGATATATATATATATTTCATTTTCCTTCATTACATGCGTTACAAGCGTTACAGTGCAAAATGAACAGGCGCTAATCCCAATAGGTCTCATTACATTGGTTACAACCGCATTACAGACCATTACAACACGTTACACATAGTAGGGTATAGGGATATAAAGTGTACGATATATATATATAAATATGTCATTTTCCTTCATTACATGTGTCACAAGCGTTACAGTGCGAAACGAAAAGGCTCTCATCCCCTTACGTCTCATTACATTAGTTACAAACGTATTACAGAGCATTACAACCCGTTACACAAAAAGGGTATAGGTATGTAAGGTGTACGAGATTTATTTTCATTTTCCTTCATTACATGTGTTTCAAATGTTACAGTGCGAAATGAAAAGGCTCTCATCCCCTTATGTCTAATTACATTAGCTACAAACGATTTACAGAGCATTACAACCCGTTACACATTGTAGTGTATCGGTATATAAGGTTTACGAGATATATATTTTTCATTTTCATTCATTACATGCGTTACAAACGTTACAGTGCGAAATGAAAAGGTTCTCATCCCCTTATGTCTCATTACATTAGTTACACGTTTCTGGCGAAAGAATGTGCACTGTACTGGTTAACCGCTTACGTATAAGCCTGCCCAGGAAAGTGTTGATAGGTAAACTGACCGGCTCAAAAATGACCTAAATAGTGTTGACTGGGCCGTAAAACTCCAATACAAACAAACAATACATTAGTTACAAACGCATAACAGAGCATTACAACCCGTTACACATAATATGGTATAGGTATATAAGGTGAAGGAGATTTATATTTTTCATTTTCCTTCATTACATGCGTTATAAGCGTTTCCACAACTTCATTATCACGGTTTAAATATGGAGTTTGGATATACACATGTATTTGCATATTTAGCACCAGAAGTCATACCTCATTTTGAGAACCAACCATTTGCCACTAGACTTGTGTACTAGACACACACACACACACACACACACACACACACACACACACACACACACACACACACACGTGGCTAGAGCTGACCAGTCATCAAATTCGACGTCAGACCGATGGGATGAATCTGCTGCTCCATTCTTAAACAGACGTCTGTTTAATGAGAAGAACACGCAACGTATTCTGGTATTAAATACTGCGTTTTCTGGCCGGTTGTTGCTTTGTTATTTTAGCCATGGTGTTCGTGTTGCACCGATTACCATCTTTTGTGTCGATTTTTTTTATCATTCGACCCAAAGTAACTAGCTATCGTCCACGTGACAATCGCTGACCATGTAGACCATGACGGTACCGGTTATTTATTGAAGGTCTGTTCGGCGGCGTCTGATCAGACTACACTGTTTGCAATGTCCATGTTCACCTGTCCAGTCTACATGGCGCACCGACGTCACAAGGAGAAGACTAGCGCTGCTATAAATAACTGGTACATGGGTTTTGAACATGGCCAGTGATAGACACGTGGACAATAGCAGGCGGGAAGCTTCTGTAGTCAGTAACTTTTAGTCAATTGATAATTAATCGACCCAAGCACGGCGTCAGATCAGGATCTACACGTTTAGCTTATAGTATAGGAATTTAAAGGTTAAGCGAAACATGTACCAACCCACACTCAAAGACAATCGACCCACCAGTGCTGCCAGTGCTTTGATCTATAAATGATTTTAAAAGCAATCATTTCATGAGAAAGTTTGATACCGAATCCACTTTAAGAAATAGAACTGTCAAATATAATTATAAGCCCGCTTTCATTTTACTGAAACGGGAGTGAATGCGTGACCTCCTGATGAGTCAGAAAACCCTCTGTGTCTTACATGATGCACACGTTTGGGGCTTCTAGTTTCTGCTCAAAAACACAGCATACGGCTAGGCGGTTCTAACGAATATCCACAATGTATGTTTTTGAGCATAAATACTAAGAACAACGTATACCACTGTATACCCAATTTTTACCATATAAAAATTGGGTTTAAGGTGGGGGCGGGGGTCAAAATTATATAGCAGTGTTTTCTTGATACAGTCAGAATTCTCATGATTTCAAAGGCATGCTTAAGTTATGGCTAATAAATAAAAAAAATAAATCATTACGAAAATACGCCTATACAAATACATTGTAACTTTTACCCCCACATCGAGGCGGTTCTAACGAGTACCCACAATCTATATTTTAGAACAGAAATAAGAAAAATAAGGTTTACCCCTGTAAACCCCAGTTTTACCATATAAAAGTGGGGTTCAAGGGGGTCAAAATTATATAGGCGTGTTTTCGTTATGAAATAGTAAATAAATTTAAGAGTATTTGATTCTGCCCATTTCATAACGATACATAGTGAGGCATAGTGCATTTTTCTTATCTAAAAATGGACTTTTACAGACTAAATTTTGTGATATTTTTTTATTTTTACTCAAAACATAGGTTGATGGTGCTCGTTTGAACCACTCGTCGAGGCGGTTCTAACAAGTACCCACAACCTTTGTCTTCGAGCAGAAATAAAGAAAATAATGTATACCCACGCAAACCCCATTTTTCTCTATATAAACTGGGATTTAGTGTTGTTCATGTCACGGACTTGTTAACATGATAATTAATTTGATCTCCCTCAACGATCTAGGTGCATCTGCCAAACATGGATCGGAATTTTTTTTTTTTTTGTTTTGTTTTTTTTGTTTTTTTTTTGGTTTTACGGCCCTTTCAAGATTATTTCACCCATATCGAGCCGATCGTTAGTCAGAGGTGGGCGAAAACCGGAGTACCTACCCGGAGAAAAACCACCTGACCTTCCGTTGCAGAACTGGATCGGAATGGACAATTCGAGCGGGCTCAGTCTGATTTGAGTCGGCAGTGTTCAATCAGGGGTGCCTCTGGTCCCAATGCTAGGACTAACTCTTTTACATATGAAAGCCCCCTCTTGCGCAGATCAGTTTGCACATCTAAAACTTTTTTGTTCGCCAACGCCATAGTCCGGTAAAGACTATGACTACTTGAATATGTAAGAGCACTACATGTTCTGTGCAACAAAAACGCTATTAAAATCATCACGAAAACACGCCTATATAATTTTGACCCCCTTGAACCAGAAAAATATCACAATTTTTCATCATAAAATTTTCATTTTTTCGGCGATAAAGGTGGCAATGTATTTGTATAGGCATGTTTGCGTAATGTGGTGTTATATAGAGCAACAATAGATGCATAATTCTAATTCATACTGGACCCGTCAGTCTGATATCAGTATACATGTTTCTTGGTAACACTGGTCTGCACAGTGTAGCGGGAACACTTTCTTTTTTTGTCATAAGTGTAGTTTTCCAGAGCGCCGACTTAAACAGATGTCAATGTTTGAACAGTGGGGGGTACCTGTATATCGTGTAGCTATGGCAACAAAGCCTAAATATTTAACTTATACACGGCACAGTTTATGTTTGGTAACCGGACAACCCCCCCCCCCCCCCCCGACATAATCCCCCCCCCCCCCGGACAAATTCCCCCCTTTTTGTAAAGGCGGACAAAATCCCCCACGGACAAAATCCCCCCCGGACAAAATCCGCCTCGCTGTATGTCAGGTCGGACAAAATCCTCCCCGTACATAATCCCCCCCACCCCACGAACAAAATCACCCTTGCTCTTAATTAGTCTAGTTAATTATCCTGCCACTACCCACAATCTATCAGGAATCTATAAGTGTGCCTGGAACAAGTAGGTTAACTGATCATGCCAGATATAATTCTTATGGGTTGAGAGGTCCATAAAACCTCAAAGCACATGAATATTTATAAAAAAGTTTATACAAGTATGCCCTTTTCACTTTGATCTTACAAATCCCGCTGAAAAGAAATAGATCTCCTTAATCATTGTACTTATTCATTGTCAGAATTTTTCATTGATGATTTCACTGTTCTATATTTTGTCACCTGTTGTACTTGTGCAATACTTGCACTTGTTGCAATAATTTCTCTACGAGCACCAATATAGCTATGATAGTATTGCACCAATCTGATTTGGAATCTGCAGTTTTCAAAATGACACATGTATATACAGACTGATTTTCAAAAACAAGTAATTGTGCATGTGGAGGTTTGGGGGGGGATATTGTCCACCTTTATAAATAGCAGGGGGGATTATGTCCGGGGGCGGGGTTGTCCAGGGGGATTTTGTCCGCCTGAACAAATGGTGAGGGGGATTTTGTCCGCCTTTACAAAAAGGGGGGGTTTGTCCGGGGGGATTATGTCCGGGGGGAGGGGGGGGTGGATTTTGTCCGTGATTCTTTATGTTTATGTGTACCTTGTGATGTATTTGAATATGCAACATGTAACTGGATGATGTCTATACAACGCCCTTTTTTTGATACCCTGCTACTTTCCATTGGTGGTCTTCAACAAAGTATTGGATGGTCTTGAAATGCTTGAAAAATTGGTTCAAGTTAGTTTGTTATAGTAACGCAAAGACCATACATCATTTTCATACATGTTACCGTGTATGAAACAATAATGGCCTTTTTACTGAGTGGACGTACTTGCAATGGTTGGTCTTAATATTTGATGGTCTTAATATCCTGGTTACATTTGTCGCAACACACACACACACACACACACACACACACACACACACACACACACACACACACACACAACAACAACAACAACAAAAACACAAAATCCTAAGCTGCGACATTTGCTTACATCACGAAAACACGCCTATATAATTCTTAACCCATTTGCACCCCACTTTTATATAGTAAAACTGGGGTTTGAATTGTTAAGCCTTATTTTTCTTATTTCTGTGATAAAATATAGATTGTGAGTACTCGTGAGAACTGCCTCCTTGAGACTGTTGGAACGTGTACACACAGTCTATATTTTGAGCAGATGTGAGAAAAAAGGAATTAAGGCAAACAAGTCACAGGAAAAAAGTCACTGAAAAAAGTCACAGATTCGGTTTTTATCATGTTCAAAATTCTTCTTATTTCTAGTCAAAATACAGATTGTGGGTGCTAGTAAGAACCACCTCTATGTTTTTGAACAAAAATATAAAAAATATACCATAGCCAGGGTAGTATTATTATACCCCCGAATAATATATTATATTATTATACCTTTTCTCTCTATAAAGTGGGGTTAAAAGGGATATTCATTTGTTGGGCTTGTTGACTTGATTATTTTTTTCCTTATATATATATATTTTGTCAGTGAATGAATATTTAACATTCATCGTCTTAGAAACTTAACACTCACTCTCTACATATATGTATGCATCACATTAACAAATTGGAGCGAAAGCAGTGATCTGTGGAATATGAACCGATGATCCTTTTAAACCCCACTTTATATTGGTAAAAGTCAGTAGAGAAGGTGTTGACATTATTTTAATTTATTAGCAACATCCTTTTTAGTGGAATATTTCTTTATTTTCTTATTTGTGACTTTTTTTAGTGACTTTATTCCTGTGATTTTTTTTTTTTCCGCGCACCAAAAAGATATCACAATTGTTCATCTTAAAATTTTCGTTTTTCGGCGGTTAAAGTTACAATGTATTTGTAAAGGCATTTGTTTTAGTAATGTAAGGCATTTTCACTACAAACATAGCTTTTTTACCTCTTTATAACGGTTTCTACTTGAAACATGGATTATGGTCACAGAACCGCCTCACTGAGGGGTTCAAGCGAGTGTCAACATTTTTTTTTTATCTCAAGCATGGACTTTTGCAGACATATGATTATCAGAAACCGATTATCACGGTCTTTGCAAAAAACGCCTTATTGAGACAATTCTAACGAATTCATACATTTTACATTTTTACCACATTTTTTCTTCTTGATACATCAGTTAGTTCTTGTCCTTTGGGATCATTGATTCCATTGTGGAATTTTGAAAATATCTGAGGGTCACTTATGAGGCCTAATTGGCCGAAACTAGCTAGTCTGGCCCAGAAAACATGTACACTCCATATTTTTCACTTCTGTGGTGTATTCCTTGCTTCCAAGGGATAACCCTTTTATAGAACATATTCATTGTGGCCTGACGGGTTTTCCACGAACGTTTCCACAGTAGTTTGCATTTTATTGTCTTGAGGAGTATGAGTTTTTCCGGTATGTCGCCGGCATTGCGGGTACACCCTAAAATAGTGTGGCGGTTTTACATCAGGTTAACAATGTTCTATAAAAGGGGTATAATGAGCAGCCATCTAAACCCGGCTTTATGTAGAGAAAAATGAGAATTGCAGGGGAATTCATTATGTTCCTTATTTTTGTTCAAACACATCACGACAATATGCCTATATAATTTTGACCCCATTGAATCCCACTTTTATATAGTAAAACTGGGGTTTTCAGGGGTATACACTATTTTTTTATCTTTGCTCAAAAAATATAGATTGTGGGTACTCGTTAGAACCGCCTCGTCGAGGCGGTTCTAACGAGTATCCACAGTCTTTGTTTTGAGCAGAAATAGGACCAATATTCAAAATTTTCATCTGGAAATTGACATTTTTCGGTGATAAAATTTATAATGTATTTGTATAGGCGTGTTTTCGTAATGATCTAGATTGTGGGTACTCATTGAGGTGGGTCTGACGACCACCAACAGTCTATGCCTGGACTAGAAATAAGAATTAAACATTAAAACTTTTCATCTGTAAAAGGCTGGTTCTTTTCATCTGTATAAAGCTGGTTCTAGGGATAAGATGGCATTTTTAGTGCGTCCCGACCATCGGGCCTTGAAGAAATAGATTGGACTGCATGGTGCTTCCGCACAGAGCTGAAACCGTTCGAACAAGAGTACTGGTAAACCGCTATGAAGTCCGAATCAGTCAAAGTGTTGGTTGTGACGTCAGCCTCGATAGCGCAGTGGTTAGCGCGTTCGTCTTATGATCGAGAGGTTGTGCGTTCGAATCCGGCCACCGGTATCGAGGTGTGTCCTTGGGCAAGACACGTAATGACACTGCCCCACTCCACCCAGGTGCAAATGGGTAGCAGTGGTGTAAAAGCCACTGCCTCTCTCTCGCGCACGTGAAAACATCCGGAATGAGTGTTCGAGAGCGATTCAATAAGCTAGAAGCTTTCATCGCAATCGAACTAAATAAATTAGTATAAACTAAAGTGTTGTGAGTCGGACAGTCCCGGCATATAAATTCGATGAATTGTCCGGGATTGCTTCTAAAGGATAGCCCTTTTATAGGAAATTATTTGATATGTCATTTCATCTAAATGTCGTGTAAAAGTCCCACAAAATTGGAAGCAGCATCTCCAAAATGACCTAAATAATGTTGACGGGGACCTAAACATCAACACAAACAACCAACGTCATTTTAGTGCACCCTTTTTCTTAATGTCGAGAACCAACGAAGTAGGTAATCAAAGTAATCTTCAACGGATTTGGCTATCAATTTGCATAACCATTATGAAAACAGGCCTATACAAATACATTGCAAATTTTACCGCCGAAAAAACGAGCATTTTAAGATAACAAATTGTGATATTTTTCTTATTTCTGCTCGAAACTTTTAATAAAGATTGTAGGTGCTCGTTAGAACCGCCTCATTGAGACGTTTCTAACGAGTACCCACAATCTAATATTTCAGAGCAGATATAAGAAAAATAAGGTTTATCCCTGTAAACCCCAGTTTTACTATATAAAAATGGGATTCAAGGAGGTCCAAATTATATAGAGGTGTTTTCGTGATGATTATGAAAACGGTGATCGAAAAAGGTCACAGAAAAAATGTCACAAATAAAAAGATATAGAAATCTTCCACTCAAAAAAAAAACATGTGGTATATTAATAGGAATAATGACAGCATCTTCAAGCCCGACTTTTCCCTTATGAAGTGGGGTTTAAAGGGATGTTCATTCTATAGACGTGTAAATGGTGCATACATGTTTATATACTAGTATTTAAATAGAACTGTCAATTTTAATGTTTAAGTCAAACTGTCAAAACATGGTGGTTTTGAAGACACTAAGGGATCTAATAGAGGTGCGTATACACTATTTTCCTTATTTTTGCTCAAAAACATAGATTGTGGGTACTCGTTAGAGACTAGAAATAAGGAAAATATCGAACGTTTTCATGCGAAAAAATGATAGTTCTAGATATATGAAATACGCCATTTTATCACACGGGAATACTTTCAACACCTGTGATATCAAGAAAACCGGAAAATTAGACTGCAGTTTGATCTGGGCCCACACTGCTTGCAAGAATATTTTTAAAGGACACAGCAAATGACAAAGTAGACGACAAATTGTTAAGATTGGTATCTTTAAATCAGTAAGTGACACATAACACTATGGAAAACAAGACAAAAATCAATTCTGTAACTTTTCTTCAGTGATCTTTGTTTCTTACCCAAACCTGTGACTTTTTTCGTGCTTTTGTTTTCCTGCGACTTTCCAAGCCCCCGCCCTTAGGGGCTTGAAGAAATATATGGGCTGCATGATGCTTCCACGCAGAGCTGAATCCGGCTCGCACACTAGTACTGGTAAACCGCTGAGAGGATCTAAGCCTGTACAGGAACCGCGGTGCGAGGCGGACCGTCCATGCTAATAAACCCTATTGGTTTCATTGGGCGACAGGGCTTGAGATGTCATTTCATCTCAATGTCGGGTAAAAGTCCCACAAAATTGGAAGCAACGTCTCCAAAATGACCTTTACAGTGTTGACGCGGACGTTAAACCTCAAATCAAACAAACAAATCCCGCGACTTTCCTACATTCATGAAAACACGCCTATTCAAGTCCATGTATATTGAAAATTTTACCACCAAAACATGAAAATTTTCAGATAAAAAAAATGATATTTTTCATATTTGTGCTCAAAACTAGCTTCCTTTTTAAAGGAAGGTTTTCCCAGTTTTTAAAGTTAAAACCCCGCCATTAATAGACGCTACATGACTGTCTAAAACGCTGAAATACCTGCGCTGAATTTGCGGATCAGCAGAAAGTGACTAAAACGCTGATCTGCTGAAATGCTGAATATTACTTTATGTTGTTTTGGGCCACAATACTATCCATGCATATTTATTTAGAATATTTAATTATTATTGAATTTGTTTTACTCCACAGACATTAAGATTGTTGTTATATCGAGCAATAAAAAAAATAAATACGGAATACAGACAGTGCTTTGCTGAAGATTTCGAATTAAAGTTTTCCAGACATATTACTGGTCGCATATTTAAAGCATATTTATATTTGTTACTAATGTTTGCAACGGGGAATAGGGGTACCACCGAACGGCTACGGTGTAGTGCCAGCATGGATTCGTTCCCTGGGGCCCCACCAGCTAACGACACGCGACACGGGGAAACTGGAAAACAACAACAACTGCAATGTTTAGGTCGAGCTATCTGTTAAGACGAGAACCTCGAGTCAATGAGCTGTATGTATAGAAATGCAAAAGAGATACTCTTACTGATTTTAATGCGGATAAATCTGCCTTGACAATAATGGCCGATCATCTATCTATCTATCTATCTATCTATCTATCTATCTATCTATCTATCTATCTATCTATCTATCTATCTATCTATATCTATCTATCTATCTATCTATCTATCTATCTATCTACCTACCTACCTACCTACCTACCTACCTACCTACCTATCTATCTATCTATCTATCTATCTATCTATCTATCTATCTATCTATCTATCTATCTATCTATCTATGTATGTATGTATCTATCTATCTATATCTATCCATCTATCTATGTATCTATCTATCTATCTATCTATCTATCTATCTATCTATCTATCTATCTATCTATCTATCTATCTATCTATCCATCTATCCATCTATCTATCTATCTATCTATCTATCTATCTATTTATCAATTGCTTCTTAGAGACTCAGTAAGTCATGCTATTATTGTGTGAAAGGAGTAAAGATAAACAACTTCGCATAATACAATTCTAGTTTTTACTGTTCACAAATTATCTTCATCTTTATTTCTTTCTTTAGAACATACAAATGAAATGTTGTGATATTCTCATTTATGCTGAAAACACAGAGTTTGAACACTCGTAAGACCGCCTCATCGAGTCGATTCTAACGAGGTCCACTAGTCTATGTTTTAGAGAAGCAATAATAATACTAAATGTGAAAAGTGAGTATTGTGGCGGCCTGTGCCGCAAATGTTTGTTAGCTAGTTCATTTGTTACCTTCCTTATTTTTTCTGTACAAAACGAGTAAATCTGTCTTTCTTAACTGACGATAAATCGTTCTTCCTTTCTCTCTTAAATCACGATAACTTCATCATATGCGCTCTTTCTTTCTGCTAAAAAATGGTCTTGAACTTACATAAATAATAAACGTATAAATCAGTTTCTACCTCTCAGGTAAATGACACTCGTCAATATAATCGTTCATGATGGATTGTTAATCGATCAATACATTGAGTAAGCACACTTCTGACTACCTGTCGATAATCGATTTATCACCAAGTATCGTGACGCGTGCCGCTAATCATTCAACCAATAACAGTAGTCATTAGACCAGTAAGTGGCAACTTGACCGGTATTTTGTATTTAAAAAGTAATATCATAGTAAGTTTATTTCTACTTTGAACATAGTACATATAAAATATACACACAGTTGTATCATATTCATATGAATACGATACCACGCGGAAATACAAAAATCATAAACCTAGGAACAGTGAATCAAAAATAATTAAGATAAAATATGTTAAAATAATTTAGACTCCAGGTCTCATCCGAGACTTCACTGCTTGCTTGAAATAATCACTGCTTTTTCATCATCAGGATATAATAAACTCCGTGTAATTTATAAAGAGAAAAGTGGGGTTTACAGGGGTATATATTATTTTCTTTATTTCAGCTCCAAGACATAGGTTGTGGGTAGTCGTTAGACCCGCGGTTCTATCGAGCACCCTCAACCTATTTTTTGGAGTAAACATAAGAAAAACAAATATCACAGGTTTTCATCAAAACAAGATGTATTTGTGAAACATGAACATGTCCCCGGGCAAGGTCAATTATTTCTCAAAGGTGGTCACAGGCCAATGTCAAGGTCACAGATCATTTTCGTATGAGTTGAAAGACGTTTGCACAAGTAGCCTACGTGCCAAATGTGAAGGCTCTACCTCAAATGGTTCTAAAGTTATGACCAATGTTTTATCTTTCTTTTAAGTAGGTCCCATGTGAAGGTCAAGGTCACACAATTGAATGGGCGCGAAAGCCTTGTCACAAGGAACCTGCATGCAAAATATGAAGGCTCTATCTCAAACGTTTCAAAATATATATGACCAATGTTATTTTCTCTATAAAGTAAGTCACATGTGAAGGTCAAGGTCGCAGTTCAAAACTTTCTTTATATGAATGTGAAGCACTTGTCACAAGGAACCGACATATCAAACATGAAGGCTCTATCTCAAACGGTTCAAAAGTTATGACCAATGTTAAAGTTGTCCAACAAATCTAGTTCTGACCTGTTCACAAATAACAGTCGTTTTCTTTTTTTTTTTTTTTTTTCATTTCCTTAAAAACACAGTCTGGGCACTCGTAAGACAAATCAATCGATGATAGGAGCTGTGGGTTAATCAAATCGCAACCCAATCTATTTCTCCATGTCCCAATCGGTGGGGCCACCTTGATCTTGGAGTATCATCTACATACTTCAGATGACATTGCATTTTCCGTAACGAACGCGGATCTCTACAGTCAGTACTATGTAGATACTAGTGATAGCTAAAGAATTCAGCAAATTCTGATGACTGTCCACTTTACATACAATACTGTCTCCTGGGTCATAAAAATTAAACGAAAAAAAAAAATATAAAATAACCAAACATTAACTAGTCTCACTGTTACGAGATGGAATAGGAAACCTCTCTGGTGCTTATGCACATCTAAATTATTTTAGTAGATATATGGTAGGGCGGTGTGAGTGAAATATTTTAGGTGAAATATGGTACGCAAGCTATGCGGCTCCATGAACAAGTCATGCACATATCATACGATGTATGCATGAGTGGTTTATAGAGAGCTGTTTTTACAATACAGGGGGCCGCTAAAAGGCCGAGTCCTATAGAATTTGCCTAAAAATCGCCAACCGCCAAATTGTGCCATATATGATTTTTATTCCCGTCACGTGTTGTGTGGGTGTTCGTTTTGACAGGAGTCATGTCATTGATTATAGGGTCGTTTCATCAATTTTTCCTATGGGAAATATACTATTTGAACGCAAATCCATTATCTACTCGATTTTTGCTATCTAGCTTTGTTTGTGGCCGGTATCTCCACTTCCCCACGAACAAAGCAAGGTAATACGAGTAGGCATGATTTTCCGGTAGTATTCATAGATATATAAACCCTGAAAAAAAGCAGACACTTTAGCAGCAGGTCAAGTTGTAAAGAGTGAACATTGTGACGGGGAAATAGAAAGTATATTGAAAGGTATGTTTAATCTATGTTTAGTATTATTTTTGTATGAACATGCTTGTAGGTTTTGGAGGGGTTTACTTCTAGTATACCCCAACTTTCTGAAGCCTATTCTGAATTCACTATTGAGGCCTGTAGTGATTAGGCTACTAGCTTTGCCAGCTAGACGTCGCAGGATCGATCCCAGGCTTCTCCAGTAGTAGAATGAGTCTTTCTAAGTGAGGTCCTGTCTCATGCTGACCCTAGATGTTGGTGAGACGTAAAGTTTGGACACCCGCTCATTCTAGATTCATTTAGGCTTTTAGACCCCTTTTGTAGAATGTAATTAATAAACGCCGGGTCACTTGTTTGATCCATGACTTGTGACTGGCTGTGGTTAGAAAACCGTGGTTCCGTCCCAATATGATATTAGGTGTAGAGGGGACGTAAACTTAAGACGGGTTTAACCACATCTTCATCATCAGGGCAAACTCATACAAGAGCCTGTTGGGTTATCCGTGATGATGAACCGTAATGAATTTTATTTTACAAGCATGTTCACGTTGATTAGAAATACTCTTGTTCAAGAAGAATTACGAGTTCATTTTGTAATGATGCCGTTTTTGTCTGATAACTCAGTTTGTGCATGTATGTACATATAAAGAACGAGATGATGATAAGGGGGAGTATTTGGTCGCCACACGTCATAACGGCCTGAGCGGCGGGGATGACGTCAGCTGCGTCATCGGCGCCGCGAGGACGGTTGTGACGGGGTGCCTACTAAATAGAGAGAATTTACGGCAAACAGTGTTGGCCCATATGAGACACTAACAAATGTTGTAGATTATAGATGAAAATCTTCTGTTGTAGTTTCTATCTGTTATTAATGTATTGAATTTGTGAATAGCTATATTTGTGAGCCGTGTCGCGGAGAAGGATATGAAATAGAGATTGTTATGTTTCCTGTAATTGGCGGCTGACCAGCTAGCGCAAAGGCGTGGTCTGTTCAATTGCCTCTTACTTGTGATAATGTAGTGAGCACAGGTTTGATGAGTATTATGCTCAGTAGTAGTGAGCATTAATTGATTTCTGTAGTGCTCAGTAAGGAAACATAAACTTTGAGTATTATTGTGTCAAGCGCTGGGTGCTGATAATTTGATGCACAGTCAAGTTGAGTTCTGCTGTACGGTTATTTGTCGCATGCACTAATCAGCCTGTATGTCTGGTCGGCGCATGCGCAATAACGGTATATGCATGAACATATTCTTACTTCTCCGGGAGGGGGATCATGATATAACATGTATGTTTTGTGACTCGTTTCTAGTCCCGTTATCGTAATTTGCAGGCATAACAATGTGTGACCTGCTGCTCCCTGCTTCATAGCAGCAGGTACTGGTACGACGCTAGGCGTTAGGGTCCAGCAAGGGCGGACAGACCGCCGTAATCAGCGCCTACCAGGATAGAAGCAGATTCTTCTAAATCATTGTTCGTTGTAAACAAATGTGATCAGGGAAGAGGTCAACTTACCTTATTTGGACGATCACTAAACGTTTGATCAGCAAACGTGATCTCTAATCCTAGGATAATCAACTATGTTGATAGACTAGTTTTACTAGTTCGCGAGAGGAAGTGTCACGCGAGTGGGGGATTCACCCCAAGTTATAAACTGGCCAGTCGCGTTTTGTGTTGTTTCTTTTTTTTGTTGTTGTTTTTGTTGTTTGCTTCTGTAGGTATTCACGTCACCCGTTCCGAGCACAGAACAGTGTTTTGCCTTCGGAGCGGACGTCGTGAGTTGGCTACAGAAGCAACAAATTGTGATGTTTTGTGTTAGTGAGTGTTGTATGTAGATACTGTAAATAATTCATGTCATTCATTTAACATCTTTCTTGTGCCTTACCCCACAGCTGCCCGTGCACCTGTCAGAGATCACGCTCGGTTGTCTTGTCAGCATGGGGGTTTGCGGGACGCCGTAAACCCACATGTAACACTCACAAACTAAGAAAGCTATACAAGAATACCCAATTTAAATAATTTTCAGCATTTCAGCAGTTCAGCGTTTTAGTCACTTTCTGCTGATCCGCAACCTGCTGAATTCAGCAGGTTTTTCAGCGTTTCAGACAGTCCCCTAGATTTTAATTGGTTTTTATTATACATGAACATTTAATGAAAGTCAATGGTGATTAAGGGCTGACGCACAAGAACAGGACCTTATCAGTTTTAATTTGTCAAATGCATCTTCTACATGTCTGAGAGCAACAAACTGTTCTAGAGCCTGCGCAGACCCGCCCGTCTGTCTGTGGCGGATGCATTTGCGATAAAGACCCATATCTTAGGAGCTGACCGATTTGTTCATCCAAGCGAGCAAGAGGTCGATACAATGGCGTTGCATGGCATTATCACTAAAATTAGCAAACAATGTCCTGGAGAGGCTTATACTGAAACTATTTCAGGGTCTACTGCCCTTCTTAAACTTTCGGAAGGGGGTCAATTACCGTAGAAATTATTTCATGGTTTATATGCATGGTCTTATGTTGCGGTCCCGCCGAGGAGCGAATTCGCAACCTCGGTGAGCGTCTGGCTGTAATAAATATACTTTGCGTCTTGAAAAATGCATATCCATCACGCGACCAAGTCCGCGAAATGAACACCCCCTTAAACCCCACTTTATATGGTGAAAACTGGGGTTTAGGGGGTATACATTTCTTTCTTTTTTCTGCCCCCATCCATATGCTGTTGGTACTCGTTAGAACCGCCTCAAAGAGGCGTTTCTATATAACGAGTACCCACAACCTATGTTTGCAGTGAACAAAAGAAAAATATCACGGATTTTCGTAAAAAAGCAGCCATTTTGGAGATGTGAAAAATGCACTATGTCGCATGGGTGTGTAATCGTAATGTTACCAGCCCCGCCCATCGGGGCTTGAAGAAATATATGGGCTGCATGATGCTTCCACTCAGAGCTGAAACCGACCCGCACACGAGTACTGGTAAACCGCTTAGAGGATCTAAGCCTGTCCAGGCAAAGCAATACATGTCGACCCGACAATGCTTATAAACCCTATTGGTTTCGTTGGGCGACAAGGCTTGAGATGTCATTTCATCTCAATGTCGGGTAAAAGTCCCACAAAATTTGAAGCAACGTCTCCAAAATGACCTTTACAGTGTTGACGGGGACGTTAAACCTAAAATCAAACAAAATCGTTATGTTACCACTTAGAGGAACATTGGCCTTTGCGAAGGGCGAGCTGTTCTCTAAAGCAAGTTTGATGTTGGAGGAAATTTTGTAAGAAAAGACAGAACCATGCACATTTTAAGTTTTAGAAAGGATGCTTAAAACTCGTTCGTTTGACGCGAAAAATGATTTCCGGGATAAACAATGGCATGTTTTGTATTGAAAAGGACCTCCAAGCTGCCCTAGCGCGAGCGCTGACAGCCGGTGTCGATAGCTCAGTCGGATGCGTGTCTGACAGGTTATCAGGAGGACGCGGGTTCGATACCTGCCGAGGTCGGCAACATTCTTTCGTGGAGATTGATCATGAAATCTTTTCTACGGTCATTCTCTCCCTTCCGTTGATTCAAGAAGGACAGTTGTCAGTTTTTGGCAAAAGAATGTGCAATGTACTGGTTAACCGCTTACTTAAAAGCCTGCCCAGGAAAACTGTGGATAGGTAAACTGAACGGCTCATGAAGGGCAGTAGTCAGTTTCTGGCGATAGAATGTGCAATGTACTGGTTAACCGCTTACGTAAAAGCCTGTCCAGAAAAGTGTGGATAGGTTAACTGACCGGCTCAAAAAACAAACAAGCGCTGACTCTTAAAAGCTTTTCACTGCTCTAAGCTCGAGCAACGCTCGGGTCACGTGTGAGACGAAATGTTCTGCAAGGGAAGGTCAGGAGGTTTAATATTATTTCTCCGGGAACCACCCACCACGTGATTAAGTCCGTGAAATGAACGCCCCTAGCCCCACTTTATATAGAGAAAACTGGGGTTTACGGGAGTAAACCTTTTTTCTTATTTCTACGCCAAGACAAAGGTAGTTGTATTCGTTAGAACCGCACCAATGTGACGGTTCTAACGAGCACATACTACATATGTTGCGGGCATAAATAAGAGAAATATCACACATTTTAATAAGAAAAAAATCTCTTTTGGAGGTATGAAACAATGCATTATGGTGTACGGTTGTGTTATCGGAATGTCTGATTGATTTGTTTGTTTGTATTGGAGTTTAACGGCCCAGTCAACACTAGTTAGGTCATTTTAGCCGGTCAGCTTACCTATCCACGTTCCTGGGCAGGCTTATACAATGTACGCAAGCGGTTAACCAGTACAGTGCACATTCTTTCGCCAAAAAACTGACAACTGCCCTTCTTAAATCAGCGGAAGGGAGAGAATGACCTTAGAAAAGATTTCATGATCAATTTCCACGAAAGAATGTTGCCGACCCCGGCATGTATTAAACCCTGGACCTCCTGATCACCAGTCAGACGCGCATCCGACTGAGCTACCGAGGCCGGTGAATGGTTTGACACAAGTGAAATAATAATGAAAGGACGAAATAAACAAAAAAGAAAGAAAGAAATATCACTCTTATATAAACCAACCCACAACGATTTACTTCGCCAAACACATTTTTTTACAAGAAGCCATCACCTAGTTCTACTTTTAGGCTAACGTTATCAGACGAGGAAAAATGCCTGTAACTGGACCGTCCCTTGCAAAGGGTGACAAAATTACCTTTTGTACATGTATTATATAGGTATTTCATTGCAAAACTTTAAGAAAAACTTTGGCTCAAATCCAGAAGAGAGGTTATACAGAACTAGAGTTTGTTTCAAGAGGCGAAGTGAAGTCCAAAATGTTCTCAGGGCAAGTGCGCGTATTACGTCGAATATGTCACTATGGCGTGCTAAGTTTATATATACTTAGTCAAAAAAGTAACTATACCAACTTTCGGATGAAACTCACTAGATATCTGGCAGCCATTGAGCTAAATTCGGCTGTAGACATTTAAATCGGACGTTTAGCTAGAGAATGCTCAAACTTTCATTTGTCCATACCTTTCTGCTCCTGAGTTGTCTTCCAATATGTGCCTAGAAAGATTTTGGTAAAAAATGGACATTGCGCATGCGCAGAAAGTTCTTTTTTGTCTAAGATGGAAGACAATATTCTCTGAACATCGGATAACACTTTATTTTTGCAATATCTCATGATCTCGCATTATAAGCGAGGTTTTAATTTGTGAAATTCTCAAATTATCTCCCTTGCAATTAAAAAAATAGCAATTTTCGAACTGCTGTAATTTTTATTTCTGTCAATCAATGTTTGCCATTTAAAAAAAAAAAAAAACGCTTTGTGTCCACCTTTGCTTTTCATCATGATGGTAAAAATACAGAAAATTCATGTAGCATGTAGCACTATCGATTGCGATTTTCTATGGAGTTCCCATTGAAAGCAGCATTTGCACACAACTTCTAGGAATTGGAGGTCAATATGTGATAGCCTGTCTCTCGTAGCTGATGCAACTAAAGTTCCAAATCTTTTGTCAATAAACGCAAATGGTATCTAAAGAAATGTCACATGTATCAAATTTTAGAAATGTAGGGATTCAGGGAAATTTTGTGATGTTAAATCATAGCATGTTTAAATGATTTTCTCTGCGAAAATGACACAGTGACCCCTTGGGTGTTTAAAGCAATAGTCTACGATGATGTGTTTACGAAAACAAAAACGAATGGTGCTTTTGCACGGAAAAAATGAGTCTTCTTATCAAAACATAACAAACTTTGTGTATTTTTATCTGTAGTAGCTATAGTAACAGAAGTAACTTTAGGTATAGGAACTTTTTTGACTGAGTATATATACCAATTTTGTTTTTGTTTGTTTGATTTGAGGTTTAACGTCCGCGTCAACACTGTAAAGGTCATTTTAGAGACGTTGCTTCCAATGTTTGGGACTTTTACCCGACATTGAGATGAAATGACATCTCAAGCCCTGTCGCCCAATGAAACCAATAGGGTTTATTAGCATGGACGGTCCGCCTCGCACCGCGGTTCCTGGACCAATAGGGATAAATCAGTTGGGATAATTTCAGCTAGTGATCATCAATGTGGCACGTTGATGAAAACAGGGGCATCAGAAAATGGGAAAGAAAAGCCTTGGCCAGTTTTGTGATGAAAGAACCCTAACTCTGCACTGGTATCAAGAGTTCCTGCTTTAATTTTACATTAAACTAAACAATTGCAATGGATTATCCCCTTGGTAGACCACAGGGCACAAGCGTTATTGTTCGCGCCCCCCGCCCATCGGGGCTAGACGAAATAGATTAAAATACATGGTACTTCCGCGTCTCCAAAATGACCTTTACAGTGTTGACGGGGACGTTAAACCTCAAATCAAACAAACAAAATTTGCCTGGGCAGGCTTAGATCCTCTAAGCGGTTTATTAGTACTCGTGTGCGGGTCGGATTTAGCTCTGCGTGGAAGCATCGTGCAGCCCATATATTTCTTCAAGCCCCGATGGGCGGGGCCGGATTATACGGTGGTCTGAAAATGAGTAAGATAAATCAGTCACCATATTTGCATTATTTGCTGGCCTCCAGCTTGCACATTGTCAATATTGGAAAAACAGGTAACCAGACCCCACTGACCTTTCACTGATAACCTTCAGACTAACAACCAGCAGATAATGCAAATAAGGTGAATACGCATGGATGCATCACTGTTTGGCCGTCGGCGGCATATCTCTATCCTCAGTCGCGGGTTAAAGAACATCTTCACAATAGACAAATCAACCCATGTGAAAGGCAAGTTCACCATGCTATACTGATCGTAAATGCGCTAGCACAAGACAAAAATATCATAAAACCAGTGCTTCAAACAAAGACTCCGATTAAAATGCTCTGCGAAGCATGATTTTGTTTTGCTTGTCTCAGTTTACCGTCGCCATCACGCAAAAATGCCTATATAGTTTTGGCCCCCTTGAACCCCACTTTTATATAGTAAAACTGGGGTTTACAGGGGTAAACCTTGTTTTACTTATTTCTGCTCTAAAATTTAGATTGTGGGTACTCGTTAGAACCGCCTCGACGTACCCACAATCTATATTTTGAGCAGAAATAACAAAAATATCACAATTTTTCATCTTAAATTTTTCATTTTTACGATGGTAAATTTACAGTGTATTTGTATAGGCGTGTTTTTGTAATGCTACAGAAGGGGGCATATGACCGGTTGATTCTGATCAAACGGCACGGACGCGCATGGCGCGCTACTATTATTTCTGTTTATGCGATTATCGAAGACACTGACCAGATTTTACGGATGCATCGGCTGAGCTGCGTCTTCGGTGGTCGTTCAGTTACCTGCATAGACTAAATCAATATGCACAACTGAATTTCGCTTATTTCTGTTGCGATATCCAATATCCGTGCGGCTTTGTACATGCTGTAATTCAGAAGCCTCCGTGGTGTAGTGGTTACGCCACTCGCCTTGTAAACCAGGGGTCGCAGGATCGATCCCGGGCTTCTCCAGACTTTCGGAAGAGTCTTTAAACCGAGGTCCCGTCTCCGTATGACCTGAGCTGTTGATGGGACGTTAAACTGAAACACTCACTCACATGCTGTAATTCTCATGCGATCATCGATGACACTGATCAGACTGTTTGGATGCACGCGCTGAGTTGCGTCTTCGGTGGTCGCTCAGTTTCCTGCACAGACTTAAATAAATATGCGCTAGTGGCTACAGAGGGGGCATATGATGAGTTTATTCTGATCAGACTGCACGGATGCGCATGCTGAGCTACGATGTTTTCTATTTATGCGAATATCGAAGACCCCGACAAGATTTTACGGATGCACAGGCAGAGCTGCTTGTTCGGTGGTCGTTCAGTTACCTGCATAGACTTATATCAATATGCGCAATTGTATTTCGCTTATTTCTGTTGCGATATCCATTATCTGGGCCCCGTCGAGCGATTTTGGTACTTATCGCCTATGCGAGCAGCGAAGGTTCAGGCGAGCCTGCGCATCCGCGCAGTCTCGCCAGAACCTTCGCTACTCGCTCATACAAGCTGTGAATCAAGAGGAACCTTCAGACAGAAAGCCATATCCCTGGCCCCTCTGAATGGCTGGGCATGCGCAGTTAAAATTTGTCATGACGGAATGCTCGAAGACACAAATTCGCTTGGCGGGGCTCATCTTTGGACTTTGTAAGGCTCGGGCGATCATCGATGACACTGATCAGACCTTTTGGATTCTTAGGCTGAGTTGCATCTTCGGTTGTCGTTCAGTTACCTCATTACGATAAAACGCCCGTGCAACATAGTTTTTTTCACATCTCCAAAATGGCTACTTTTCTGTTAAAAATCCATGATACTTTTCTTATTTACACTGCAAGCGTGGTTTGTGGGTGCTCGTTAGAACCGCCTCATTTAGGCAGGTTCTAATGAGTACCCACAACCTATGTTTTGGAGCAGAAATAAACCCTTAAACCCCAGTTTCTCTATATAAAATGGGGTTTAGGGGGGGGGGGGGGTTCATTTCACGGACTGTCACGTGATGTGCATAGACTTATATCAATACGCGCAACTGGATTTCGCTTATTATTGTTGCGATATCCATTATCTGTGCGGCTTTGTAAGGCTCATGCGATCATCGATGACAGTGATCATAATAGTTTGAATCATAAAAAAAAAAAAAAAAAAAAAAAGATGATTTTTTTTTTTTATTTTTTTTATTTTTTTCATTTTGTTTTCATGGTTCAAGCCCCTATGCACTGATCAAACCTTATGGATTCACAAGCTGAGCTGCGTCTTTGTTGGTCGCACTCAATCGTACCGCAAAGACTCAGATCAATATGCACAACCTCTGTTTGCTTATATCTGCTAGTCCTGTGGCTACGCAAGGCTACGATCACCGATATATTAGACAAGACAAATCAGGCTGCGCGGATGCGCAGGATAATCCCTTTGCCGCTGATCACAAAACGATCTACATGCGTGTTTAACCAAACAATATGAAACGGGAACTACTCAATATTGGCGCCACCTAGCGGACATGGGAAGCAATCGGATAGATAACTCCGTATAGCGGTAGTCCCCCATTACATTAAGGAACTTGGTTTGTTGATAGTCAACCATGGGTGTGGCTAACTTAATGTATTCAGCATGATGGGGGTTAATGGCTTCTCACTTCCAGCTTTCAACTCGGGCCTCTGTGGCCTAGTGGATAAGAGCGCTGACTCTTAACCATTAGGTCTCTTACTGTTGTGGCTCGAGCCTGCCTCGGGTCACATGTGAGACGCCAAGTTCTGGAACGATTGGTCAGGTGGCTTTTATCCGGGTACTTCGGTTTTCGCCCACTTCTGATTAACGATCGGCACGATATGAGTGAAACAGTCTTGAAAGGGCAGTAAAACCCAAACCAACTTTCAAGTTCTAACTTCATCACTTCTGACTTGATCATGTTGATAAATTTAGAACATAGAACTCGGAAGTGAGTGTGGGTGCGTTTGAGTGTGTTGTCTAACCAACAACTAAGGTCATACGGAGACTCATCCGAAAGTCTGATACTAAGAGCATTAGGGCCAGGTGTACTTTTCTTCTTTTGATACGTATCAAGAAATTTCCACTTAGCATCTCGAAATTTTGACCTAGTAACTAGAAATTTTGACATATTAACTCGAAATTTCGACATAGAATCTTCAAAATTTGACATAATAACTCGAAATTTTGACTTATTAACTCGATATTTCGACTTAGTATCTCGAATCTCGAAATTTCGACTGAGTATGTCGAAATTTCGACATAATAACTCGAAATTTCGACTTAGTATCTCGAAATTTCGACACTCAAAATTGCGACTTAGTAACTCGAAATTCCGACATAATAACTCGAAATTTCGACTCACTATCTCGAAATATCGACTTAATAACTCGAAATTTCGACTTAGTTTCTCAAAATTTCGACTTAATATCTAGATATTACGAGATATTAAATCCTATATACACACAGTTAATGTTAAAATGGTTAAACACCCCCGTTTCATTATACCCCCGCTTTGAAAAAAGGGCGAGAATATTGGTTTACATCTGTTCCTCCGTACTTCTGTCTGTCTGTCTGTCTGTCCGTCCGTCCGTCTGTCTGTCGGACGTCCGTCCGTCCGTCCATTGTTTCGTCAATGATTTCTCAAGAACCATAAAAGATAGAAGCCGAGTATGCAAATTATGTGATATCGGTCTACTTAAGCTTGTATCGTGTAAAAGACAATGGCCTTTCTCGGTCTATTTTTTCATATGTTCTTTCATTCTTCTTTCTCTCTATATTGGCCAATGTTAATTTTTATCAAATATTTCTCAAGAACTATAAAACTAGAAGCCCCAAGCGTGTGCATCACAGAGGGTTTTCTGACTCATCAGGAGGTCACGCATTCACTCCCGTTTCAGTAAAATGAAAGCGGGCTTATAATTATATTTGACAGTTCTATTTCTTATAGTGGATTAGGTATCAAACTTTCTCATGAAATGATTGCTTTTAAAATCATTTATAGATCAAAGCACTGGCAGCACTATGTGTTACGTGTTGTAATGGTCTGTAATGCGAGTGTAACCAATGTAATGAGACCTAAGGGGATGAGCGCATCTTCATTTTGCACTGTAACGCTTGTAACGCATGTAATGAAGGAAAATGAAATATATATATATCGTACACCTTATATACCTATACCCTACTATGTGTAACGTGTTGTAATGGTATGTAATGCGATTGTAACAAATGTATTGAGACCTAAGGGGATGGGTGCATATTCATTTTGCAATGTAACGCTTGTAACGCATGTAATGAAGGAAAATGAAATATATATATATCGTACACCTTATATCCCTATACCCTACTATGTGTTACGTGTTGTAATAGTCTGTAATGCGGTTGTAACTAATGTAATGAGACCTATTGGGATTAGCGCCTGTTCTTTTTGCACTGTAACGCTTGTAACGCATGTAATGAAGGAAAATGAAATATATATATATCGTTCACCTTATATACCTGTAACCTACTATGTGTAACGTGTTGTAATGGTCTATAATGCGAGTGTAACAAATGTAATGAGACCTAAGGGGATGGGTGCATATTCAATTTGCAATGTAACGCTTGTAACGCATGTAATGAGGCAAATGAAATATATATATATCGTACACCTTATATCCCTATACCCTACTATGTGTAACGTGTTGTAATGGTATGTAATGCGGTTGTAACCAATGTATTGAGACCTATTGGGATTAGCGCCTGTAATTTTGCACTGTAACGCTTGTAATGCATGTAATGAAGGAAAATGAAATATATATATATCGTACACCTTATATACCTATACCCTACTATGTGTAACGTGTTGTAATGGTCTGTAATGCGAGTGTAACCAATGTAATGAGACCTAAGGGGATGGGTGCATATTCATTTTGCACTGTAACGCTTGTAACGAATGTAATGAAGGAAAATGGAATATATATATATCGTACACCTTATATCCCTATACCCTACTATGTGTAACGTGTTGTAGTGGTGTGTAATGCGGTTATAACCAATGTAATGAGACCTATTGGGATTAGCGCCTGTTCATTTTGCACTGCAACGCTTGTAACGTATGTAATGAAGGAAAATGAAATATATATTAATCGTACACCTTCTATACCTATACCCTACTATGTGTAACGTGTTCTAATGGTCTGTAATGCGAGTGTAACCAATGTAATGAGACCTAAGGGGATGGGTGCATATTCATTTTGCACTGTAACGCTTGTAACGCATGTAATGAAGGAAAATGAAATATATATATATCGTACACCTTATATACCTATACCCTACTATGTGTAACGTGTTGTAATGGTATGTAATGCGATTGTAACCAATGTATTGAGACCTCAGGGGATTAGCGCATATTCATTTTGCACTGTAACGCTTGTAACGCATGTAATGAAGGAAAATGAAATATATATATCGTACACCTTATATCCCTATACCCTACTATGTGTAACGTGTTGTAATGGTCTGTAATGCGGTTGTAACCAATGTATTGGGACCTATTGGGATAAGCGCCTGTAAATTTGCACTGTAACGCTTGTAACGCATGTAATGAAGGAAAATGAAATATATATATATCGTACACCTTATATACCTATACCCTACTATGTGTAACGTGTTGTAATGGTCTGTAATGCGGTTGTAACCAATGTAATGAGACCTAAGGGGATGGGTGCCTGTTCATTTTGCACAGTAACGCTTGTAACGCATGTAATGAAGGAAAATGAAATATATATATATCGTACACCTTATATACCTATACCCTACTATGTGTAACGTGTTGTAATGGTCTGTAATGCGATTGTAACCAATGTAATGAGACCTAAGGGGATGGGTGCATATTCATTTTGCACTGTAACTCTTGTAACGCATGTAATGAAGGAAAATGAAATATATATATATCGTACACCTTATATCCCTATACCCTACTATGTGTAACGTGTTGTAATGGTCTGTAATGCGGTTGTAACCAATGTTATGAGACCTATTGGGATTAGCGCCTGTTCATTTTGCACTGTAACGCTTGTAACGTAAGTAATGAAGGAAAATGAAATATATATATATCGTACACCTTCTATGCCTATACCCTACTATGTGTAACGTGTTGTAATGGTCTGTAATGCGAGTGTAACCAATGTAATGAGACCTAAGGGGATGAGCGCATCTTCATTTTGCACTGTAACGCTTGTAACGCATGTAATGAAGGAAAATGAAATATATATATATCGTACACCTTATATACCTATACCCTACTATGTGTAACGTGTTGTAATGGTATGTAATGCGATTGTAACCAATGTAATGAGACCTATTGGGATTAGTGCCTGTTCATTTTGCACTGTACCGCTAGTAACGTATGTAATGAAGGAAAATGAAATATATATATATCGTACACCTTCTATACCTATACCCTACTATGTGTAACGTGTTGTAATGGTCTGTAATGCGAGTTTAACCAATGTAATGAGACCTAAGGGGATGGGTGCATATTCATTTTGCACTGTAACGCTTGTAACGCATGTAATGAAGGAAAATGAAATATATATATATCGTACACCTTATATACCTATACCCTACTATGTGTAACGTGTTGTAATGGTATGTAATGCGATTGTAACCAATGTATTGAGACCTAAGGGGATTAGCGCATATTCATTTTGCACTGTAACGCTTGTAACGCATGTAATGAAGGAAAATGAAATATATATATATCGTACACCTTATATCTCTATACCCTACTATGTGTAACGTGTTGTAATGGTCTGTAATGCGGTTGTAACCAATGTATTGAGACCTATTGGGATTAGCGCCTGTAATTTTGCACTGTAACGCTTGTATCGCTGTAATGAAGGAAAATGAAATATATATATATATCGTACACCTTATATACCTATACCCTACTATGTGTAACGTGTTGTAATGGTCTGTAATGCGGTTGTAACTAATGTAATGAGACCTAAGGGGATGGGTGCATATTCATTTTGCACTGTAACGCTTGTAACGCATGTAATGAAGGAAAATGAAATATATATATATCGTACACATTATATCCCTATACCCTACTATATGTAACGTGTTGTAATGGTCTGTAATGCGGTTGTAACCAATGTAATGAGACCTATTGGGATTAGCGCCTGTTCATTTTGCACTGTAACGCTTGTAACGTATGTAATGAAGGAAAATGAAATATATATATACCGTACACATTCTATACCTATACCCTACTATGTATAACGTGTTGTAATGGTCTGTAATGCGAGTGTAACCAATGTAATGAGACCTAAGGGGATGGGTTCATATTCATTTTGCACTGTAACGCTTGTAACGCATGTAATGAAGGAAAATGAAATATATATATATCGTACACCTTATATACCTATACCCTACTATGTGTAACGTGTTGTAATGGTCTGTAATGCGAGTGTAACCAATGTAATGAGACCTAAGGGGATGGGTGCATATTGAATTTGCAATGTAACGCTTGTAACGCATGTAATGAGGCAAATGAAATATATATATATCGTACACCTTATATCCCTATACCCTACTATGTGTAACGTGTTGTAATGGTCTGTAATGCGGTTGTAACCAATGTAATGAGAGCTAAGGGGATGGGTGCATATTCAATTTGCAATGTAACGCTTGTAACGCATGTAATGAGGAAAATGAAATATATATATATCGTACACCTTCTATAGCTATACCCTACTATGTGTAACGTGTTGTAATGGTCTGTAATGCGAGTGTAACCAATGTAATGAGACCTAAGGGGGATGGGTTCATATTCATTTTGCACTGTAACGCTTGTAGCCAATGTAATGAAGGAAAATGAAATATATATATATAGTACACCATATATACCTATACCCTACTATGTGTAACGTGTTGTAATGGTCTGTAATGCGAATGTAACTAATGTATTGAGACCTAAGGGGATGAGCGCATATTCATTTTGCACTGTAACGCTTGTAACGCATGTAATGAAGAGAAATGAAATATATGTATATCGTACACCTTGTATACCTATACCCTACCAAGTGTAACGTGTTGTAAACGTTTGTAAAGCGATTGTAACCAATGTAATGAGACCTGGGGGGATTAGCGCATATCCATTTTGCACTGTAACGCTTGTAATGCATGTAATGAAGGAAAAAATAAATTATATATATCGTACACAATATATACCTATACCCTACCCTGTGTAACGTGTTGTAATGGTCTGTAATGCGGTTGTAAGCAATGTAATGTGACCTAATGAGAGTAGCGCCTATTCATTTTGCACTGTAACGCTTGTAACGCATGTAATGAAGGAAAATGAAATATATATATATATCGTACACATTATATCCCTATACCCTACTATATGTAACGTGTTGTAATGGTCTGTAATGCGGTTGTAACCAATGTAATGAGACCTATTGGGATTAGCGCCTGTTCATTTTGCACTGTAACGCTTGTAACGTATGTAATGAAGGAAAATGAAATATATATATATATCGTACACATTCTATACCTATACCCTACTATGTGTAACGTGTTGTAATGGTCTGTAATGCGAGTGTAACCAATGTAATGAGACCTAAGGGGATGGGTTCATATTCATTTTGCACTGTAACGCTTGTAACGCATGTAATGAAGGAAAATGAAATATATATATATATCGTACACCTTATATACCTATACCCTACTATGTGTAACGTGTTGTAATGGTCTGTAATGCGAGTGTAACCAATGTAATGAGACCTAAGGGGATGGGTGCATATTGAATTTGCAATGTAATGCTTGTAACGCATGTAATGAGGCAAATGAAATATATATATATCGTACACCTTATATCCCTATACCCTACTATGTGTAACGTGTTGTAATGGTCTGTATTGCGAGTGTAACCAATGTAATGAGACCTAAGGGGATGGGTGCATATTCAATTTGCAATGTAACGCTTGTAACGCATGTAATGAGGAAAATGAAATATATATATATCGTACACCTTCTATAGCTATACCCTACTATGTGTAACGTGTTGTAATGGTCTGTAATGCGAGTGTAACCAATGTAATGAGACCTAAGGGGATGGGTTCATATTCATTTTGCACTGTAACGCTTGTAACGCATGTAATGAAGGAAAATGAAATATATATATATAGTACACCATATATACCTATACCCTACTATGTGTAACGTGTTGTAATGGTCTGTAATGCGAATGTAACCAATGTATTGAGACCTAAGGGGATAAGCGCATATTCATTTTGCACTGTAACGCTTGTAACGCATGTAATGAAGAGAAATGAAATATATGTATATCGTACACCTTGTATACCTATACCCTACCAAGTGTAACGTGTTGTAAACGTTTGTAAAGCGATTGTAACCAATGTAATGAGACCTGGGGGGATTAGCGCATATCCATTTTTTACACTGTAACGCTTGTAATGCATGTAATGAAGGAAAAAATAAATTATATATATCGTACACAATATGTACCTATACCCTACCCTGTGTAACGTGTTGTAATGGTCTGTAATGCGGTTGTAAGCAATGTAATGTGACCTAATGAGAGTAGCGCCTATTCATTTTGCACTGTAACGCTTGTAACGCATGTGATGAAGGAAAATGATATATATATATATCGTACACCTTATATACCTATACCCTACTATATATATATATCGTACACCTTCTCTACCTGTACCTAGTGCATCGGGCTGAATCAGTCCAACTTAGCTACACCATATCATAGTGTTAGGTTTATGTGATGTACACATGTAACGATGTGTATATATGTTACAAAAATAGTCCTGTTCAATCTTTGGGCCAATTTTGTGACCTATCGGCAGATCGAATTCATTGCGAAATATAAACACCATAGGATGCCGAACGACGAACATCACCATCCAAGAAATGAGCATTTACAATCTCAAAATCAAAATCTTCGCGTTTGTCATAAATTTTGCAGGAAACAAACCCATCTGCAATAGATCGATGTAAATCCAAAAATGGAGCTCGGTATTAGAAGAATATGCTTTATTTAACAGAAGTTCTTGGGGTTGTGGTTGGTAAATCTGACTGATCAAACCATCGAAATAGGTAATGTCAATATTTAATAAATCATCCAAATATCGGGCCCATCGGAGTCTAACTGTTGGTTTTCTTTTGCTCCAGCATTTCAGTGGGTTCTTGCTGTCGAGTCCTCACCGTTGTCTCACCCCTGTGGTTCTTTGATTTTTGTGTTCACGGAGATGTTGCACTGATGAGTTAGGAGGCCTTCATGCGGACTGAACAAAGTATTTGTCTAAATCGCGACGGAAGTAAGGGCGAGGATTGTGGCCACGTAAAATCGATCTAAGCCCCCCAGTGGAAATCATTCCACTGACCGTTCCAAGGCGGTTCTTCTGTGGCGGTTTATTTATGGTGTTGTTTGTTACTTACTGTGTGTATCACTTGTGTGTTTTTATTTTGGATGGCCATATGGCCATTTTGTGGGAAAGTAACTGTCCTTATGGCCTTCCTTTGTTTAGGTTTCCATTATGGTCTGGTCGCTTAATGTTTGTGTTTCTTTCCCTTTGGTGTCTTTGATGGGTGGAGTAAGTTAATTGTATCGATTCCTGATCTTTGTTTTACTTCTACTTTTCATTAATTTCAGATTGGTTTTCAACGGAAAGGGACATCATGAAGTTTCCTTTATTCGTAACAAAACAAGAACGGGGTGCACAATTCGTACCCGTCGGACTACAATTTGTCTAAACAACTTAATACCAAATCTAATGTAAATATTGTCATGTAGAAAAGTGAGAGCTTCACACATGTTCGGACATGACAATAATGTATAATATTTATTCTCTTCAGAAGTGAAAAAGCATTTCTTACATTACATGCACGAAAGAGGGAAATGTACATCCAATTAAATCATTCTTCATTTATAAAATTATGAGGAAGAGTAGTACAAAGAGTGGAAATATTATAAGTAGACAGACTCAAAAACGAAAACGTCTGAATTTCAATTTATTAGAATTTTTTATAGACTAAAACAGATTTCTCCATGATCGTTCAAAGACTTGGTCGCAATATTTAATCACATGTTTTTGGATGACAGTAAGACATGTCGTCAAAAATTTGGAAAGTTCAGCGGTGGTACAAGGGCTTGAATTTGCATTAAACCGTGCTTTGTATGGTCTTTTATAAAGTTTTGGTATCCAATATAACGTAGGAAGCTTGTCTTGGCTTTCTGTAACGCATACAGCAAACTTGGTGACTGACTGAATGACAAGTCTGGTCATCAAATACAATCCTCTCTACAGCCAAAGGCTGTAGTTCATAGGCCATAGTACCACCAGACTCTTGCTGAAGAGTGCTAACATAGTGGAGCCGTCAAACAACGACGACATTGTTAGCGGCCTTCTCTGCTGGAACCAAAACGAACTTCTTATGAAATTCTTGAATACCTTGTTTAAGGTGACGTAAAGACGTCTTAGGTTTAGGAGGTAAAAAGTAAGTATTTTGAGAGTAGAAAGAAATGCGTTAGTTCACTAGTTTCAGAATGCTAAGTTTCCATTCTTTGAGGGCTTTATGCTCAACATACTCTCGTTTACACCATCGATTACCAAATTCATTCAAATTACCAGCGATTGTTTTGTCTACACTTATTGAAATCAATTTTAGAAGGAAATCGATATTTCGGTTCTTTTGAAATTATATTCCGTATCATAGAATCAGGAATAATTTTTAAATTGCCAGTAATTACATGACAAGCAGCAGGATAGCAATACATTGAATTTTTACAGTCTAAGGTATCAGGAGTGTTAGTATTAATATCAAGATCTGAAACAAGTTTACTGCTAAGGTTCTAACAGGTTTGTTGTATTTATAGCAAATTATGAGTGTTTCAGTACTTTAAAAACACGTAGGAATGGACGAAATCACCGAAATGTCCCGGAAGATACTAGGCAAATCTGTAAAATCCAAAACATTATTAATCAAAGATATTTTTATTTAATGGCGTTTGTGATTAATTTCAGAATAGATAAAAGGACTAAGAACACGCTGAGTATAACCTCTAGTTAAAAGAACCGCATCATATAACTGATTAGAAACAATCGTATAATTTTTCGCCTCGGTGTCCAGAATACGTAATACAGAAATTGGTAATGAGCATTGAGTTGCGTCTATGATTAAATAATATTATGGACAGTCAATTCAGCCTAGTATTGTTTCTTTTAAAAGCGCATAATCCTGCTAATTTAACCATCAATTTCTCGTTCAACAGGTGATACAGATGATTTTTGCGAAACATAGAGACCTTGATCTGCTTACAGCTGCTCCAAGTGAATATTTTGCATTTTTAATGTGCCATAATAATTAAATAGCGTGTCATTCATAATCAAATGAGTTTTTGTATAATTAAGTGGACAGTTTTAACAGGAGTACAGAGTTTTAGAAAAAAAAACCGTCGATACATGTATGCGGCAACAGAAAAGCAGAGAGAGAGAGAGAGAGAGAGAGAGAGAGAGAGAGAGAGAGAGAGAGACGCCTCCATTCTGAATTTTTTGGCCACAGCAAAGCTTGACGTCACAAATCCGTTAGATGAGATTTATAGCTTTCACATTGTTTAATTGACAATGGTACAGCTAATTTATGTGTTGTTCACTGGCAGAAATAGATCCGAGACAGCGCGGTAAAACTCAATCGAAATACATAGTGTGGCCATTTTGACTCGGATCAGCATGCGCATATATCCATCCTGGTAGGTTTCGTCACATATCGCCGTGTGTAGACAGAACAGTGATTGCTAAAACACATTAACGATTCCCTTATCTGATGTGCAAACTGATGAACGCCTAGTTTCCGTTTTTACAATTTTGGTTTTGACTCCAAATCAAAGCGCCACTTTACGAAGGCTGACATATAGAAGAGAGCTTAATGCAGCTTCTTGCAAGAAGATTTGCATCTAGCCTTAATACAGTTGACCTTAGATAACTCGAACATAGATGTCTGTTTTACCATGCATAATTCGAACGTTCAAACGCGTTCTTGCATCCCTACATTACGCAAACACGCCTATACAAAAACATTGCCACCTTTATCGCCGAAAAAATGAAAATAATTTTATGATGAAAAATTGTGATATTTTTCTGATTTCTGCTCAAAATATAGATTGTGGGCACTCGTTAGAACCGCCTCATCGAGGCGGTTCTAACGGGTACCCACAATCTATATTTTAGAGCAGAAATAAGAAAAATAAAGTATAACCCCGGAAACCCCAGTTTTATTATATAAAAGTGGGGTTCAATGGGGTAAAAACTATATAGGCGTATTTTCGTGATGGAGATCTTTTCCCACAGCTCAGGGTATCCATATATGGAGGTTTTTTCAGATTTTATCTTAAAAATGAATAAAATAAGGGTATGTTATGTGCTGTCATTAGAATCGCCTCATTGAGGCGATTCAAATAAGTACATTTGAACCGCCTCATTGAGGCGATTCTAATGAGTACACAAAACATTCCCTTATTTTAATGAAGATTTAACCATTCCTATTATGTTTAATGCCCTGACGTTCTGATTAGCTGTCTGCAAGGTCGAACTCGCCTTTGCATTGAACAATTTTTCACATCACGTGATTTGGAGCGTGAAATAAACACCTTCCTGAATCCCACTTTAAATAGAGAACACTGGGGTTTAGAGGGGTAAATGTCATTTTTGTATTTCTGCTTTAATACATAGGGTGTGGGTACTCGTTAGAACCACCGCAGTTAGAAGGTTCTAACGAGCACCACAACCTTTGTTTGAAGTATAAGTAAGAAAAAAATGTCACAGATTTTCATAATATAAGCAGCCATTTTTCGTTTTCAGATTTGATAAGATGCAGTATGTCACACGTGTGTGTTATCGGAATGACGGTCCCAAAGATATTCGCTAGATTGATTTTTTGTTTGTTTGATATGAGGTTTAACGTCCCCGTCAACACTGTAAAGGACATTTTGGAGACGTTGCTTCCGATTTTGTGAGACTTTTACCCGACATTGAAATGAAATGACATCTCAAGCCCTGCCGTCCAATGGAACCAATAGTGTTTATAATCATGGACGGGTCGACTCGCACCGCTTTGCCTGGGAAGGCTTAGATCCTCTAAGCGGTTTACCAGTACTCGTGTGCGGGTCGGTTTCAGCTCTGCGTGGAAGCATCATGTAGCCCATCTATTTTTTCAAGCTCCGATGGGCGGGGGCCGTCGCTAGATTGAAGTTTGACTGCAACGCGCATTTCATGGACAAAACTCAGATACTTCCATCACGAACATACGCCTATATAATTTTGACTCCCTTGAACCCAACTTTTATATAGTAAAACTGGGGTTTACAGGGGATTAACCTTATTTTTCTTATTTCTGCTCTAAAATATAGATTGTTGGTACTCGTTAGAACCGCCTCAATGAGGTGGTTCTAACGTGTATCCACGATTTATATTTTAGCAGAAAGCATGGTTTAACTGCTTAAAAGTTTCACTTTTTGGCGGTTAAATGTACAATGTATTGGTATAGACGTGTTTTCGTAATGAAAGGACCGTTTTCTACTGGGTCACCTCCGTTGTCTCCTGGTTTTATGACGACATTTCTGTCGAATACATACAATGGCGGTATTTGCAGCAAATGGAGATTAATTTCCATGCATTATTTTCAATAGGATTGGAATTAGGGAACAACGATACCATTGTCATTGAAATGAATTTATTACGTCAAAGACCGACAAAAAGGTTATTCAAACAATTTGTCATTAATTAAATGTCTCAGATAAGCAGGACTTTGGCTCGCATTAAGCACCATGAAAATACACACCAATAGTGCCAGTTCAGGTATGCGAGGCCGTTCATTCAGAAAAATAAAATTAAGATCGTTTTACGCACGTCACCGCTAAATGAAACAACAAGCGTAGTCACGTATATCATTGATGCTACGTATTTATATTTAATTCATCAATGGAGAATTAATACCGATTCAAGATAAGATGCGCGTAGGAATAATGTACGAGTATTCTATACAAATAACGTATTATTCTATAAATAGATTGGTATTAGACGACCAAACAAGTAAATGGCATTGTTTGCATTGCAAACATTCATAGCCTGTGATTCTGAACCAAGATTTTTGTTATTACGTGGAATGGGTACGCATCAGAACCTTAAACAAATCAAAGCACTGACAACGCTCTCTGCTTGCCCCTAACACTGCTTGCCCCTTACAGTAATTGAGATATCTTGTTTTGACTTGCCTGCAATGCTGAAATTTTCAAAGCACCATGATACAAGAAAAACAAAAGTTAATCAGGTCATCTACTTATTCCCATATCAGCATTTGAAGTTACAGGACAATAGCCCACACAGTTTTAGAGAATGCCCAAATTTTCAAAGGGCCAAAATGCCTATGCCCACAAGAGGGCATAATCTGGTCAATATTTAATAAAATACCAAAATTTAAATAGGGGCCGATGCTTTGATTAGAAGCGACTGTGTTTGACTTTTTCATCTGTAAAGGTCAGTGAGATTCAGGAGGTGTGGGATAAGCTGGGAGTGGTTATCATGAGCTTGGGATTCACATAGGATCAGCCAAGTTCATGGTCTACTTTGTTTTGAACCATTTTGAAGATTTTACTGATCCGAAAAATTAAAACCGCAAACGCATGTCTGAACACTTGTGAAATATTCCCTGTAGATATAAAACGGTGTGCATTCAAAATGTTGAACATTACACCTGGCTCAACTGTTCTGTCAAACATTCAGCACAGTTTACATAAGTCCCCATTTTACATTAGTCTGTACGCACGGAAACACACATGGCATACACTATAGTGCCTTTGCGAACAGCAAAAACCCAGTATCGCCAGACTCTATGGATATCTGCCGAGTGTTTTAGGCTCATGAGATTACGAAGAATCTGATCAGACAGGCTGATCTGAGACTTAGCTGGTCGCTCAAGTGTTGTTTTTTTTTTTTTTTGGTTTCGGTGTCTCTGATTGGGAGCTGTGGGTTAATGGTATCGATTCCTGATCATTCTATTTTGTAACTTGTGTCCTGTCCTGGTTTATGTATATTATTTGTATGCCTTGATCTCTTTAGCCTTTTTGGTACTTTATAGTAGCGTACGTGAATATTCGTTTGATTTCATCGGTTAAACCTTGTCCCATTTTCAAGGCCACTGGAATAACTTAAATGCATTTAAAGAGTGCAAAACTAATGACGACATGTATCTCTTCTTGAACAATGTTGTGTTTGCATATTTTGGACCAAATACAGGATACACAAACAATACAATTTACATAAACAAAAGTACAAACATTAAAAAGAGATACAACCAGATCCCAAATTCTTCCCACAATAACACTAGGGAAAGAAGTCGAAACATGGATGGAGTGACGACGGTAAACAAAATAGACAACTGGCAAACCGAGTCAGCAGCTTTTTTTCCAAACAGGCGGTGACTCAGAATAATGAAACGTAACCAAAAAGGAGCAATATACACAACGGGGGAAAGAATCAGAATCGCAAACATGACAAACACTAAACTGGAAGGACAAACGTAACTAAAAATGAACAACCAGAAAGGAGGGCGGGGGGGGGGGGGGGGGGTTGGGGTGAAGAATCAGAATCAACGTAACAACATATATGATAAAGAGAAAGAATCATAACCACCAACACAAAACATGAAGGAACCACAGCGAAAGCACCGACCCGGGACGGTCAGTAAAAATAACTGGTGGGCCCAAGCTATCTTGACGGTATCCCAACTCTCACCCTCACTTTCGCTGTAGTTCAACCAAGTATTTGTTTTGTCCGATTCGAAGGTCATCCAACTCATCAGTGAATCAACTCGGCAAACAAAGAAACCCACAGTCAAAGCCAAGTTGACACAATGATAAGGACTCGACAGTAAAACGCACCGAGCCATCCAAGTAAAATACACACACTAACAATACAATTCGGCCTCGTGCCAATACAGCAGACCTCGGACCTGTAACTGGGCCAATACGAAATTACTTGATTAATAACATTATAATAAAACACACAACTACAAGGCAATACGAACATAGGCAGTACAATACAATTCACACCAACAATTTAGTGGTACAGCAACATATCAGTCGCGCACCAACAACACAGCACAGGAAAGCTATCACGAAAACCCGGCCATTAAATTGTTACACCCTTGAACCCAACTTTTATAGTAAAACTGGGGTTTACGGGGGTAAACCTAGAAAAATATCACAATTTTTCATCTTAAAATTTTCGTTTTTTGGCGGAGAAGTTTACAATGTATTTGTATAGGCGTGTTTTCGTAATGTATAATATCATTCATACACTGGACCAACAGATATCCAAACAGCGTACAGAGTAGATTCTGCTCTGACTGCACTCAGATAAGATCCAAGCGACACATTTTCGTTTGGATCGAGCAACATCAGTGGTCTTGTTTGTTTGTTATTTTGGGTTGGGTTTTTTCCATATCCACTCCATATTTTCAGTTCTGTGGTGTATTCCTTGCTTCCAAAGGACAATCCTTTTATAGAACATATTTAACTTCACTACAGATGGTACGTGGGAATGTGTGGCGGCCGTAAAACGTATCCCTGCCCTGCATCATAGTGTAGATGATATTTTTTGTCCTTTGAGATCATCGATTCCATTTTGGAATTTTGAAAATACCTGAGGGTCACTGATGAGGCCTAATTGGGCGAAACTAGCTAGTAACTTCACTACAGCGGTGTGTGGGAATGTGTGGCGGCGGTAAAACGTGTCCCTGCCCTACATCATAGTGTAGATTATATTTTCTTATCCTTTGGGATCATCGATTCCATTTTGGAATTTTGAAAATACCTGAGGGTCACTGATGAGGCCTAATTGGCCGAAACTAGCTAGTATGGCACAGAAAACATGTGCACTCCATACTTTCAGTTTTGTTGTATTCCTTGCTTCCAAAGGACAACCCTTTTATAGAACATACTTACGTCCAAGTCAGCACTATTAAGGTTATTTTGGAGGCTTTGCTTCTGATTTGCGTGGGTCTTTTATCCGACATTACGTGTAAAGGCATCTAGAGGCCAACCACCCATAGAAACCGCTAGAGTTTAAGGAGCGATCCGACTCGCAGCACTTTCCTGGGCAGTGGTCTTGTGTCACTCCGTGTGTATTCGTAAGGAACGTTTATCGACGCTTAAATTGTTTTAAACATGTAAACATCTGCACCCAGCCCATCTGTGCAATCTGATCAAACACTTCCCTCGTTGTTAACGACCAAAAGCACCTTGATCCGGACTGCGATGGAAAACTTGGTTTGACTTACTTATTACATTACGTTCATATTGGTTTGACTTACTTATTATTCGGCACTTTTAATTCATGCACGTTATATGGCCGAATTATGTTTGTTTAGATATTACACTTCCCTACTGTTTGTATAACCCAAAACAAACGTGACTTCAACAAAAAACAAAAAAAAAACAAAAAAAAAAAAAAAAAAACTAAAACACTTCAGGACAATCAAATAAAGCTGCAGCTAAGATTCCCCGTGAAACATTTTAAAGTACCATGAGTATTGCATGAAACCAACTCTTGCTTTGTAGTTTCCATGACCAACTTGTAAACCACCTGTGGCATGTTTCCCACAAAAATGGGTTCATACGAATCATATCATTGCATGTGCTATGGGTCGTATGTACCAAATAGTTTGTGGGTACATACGACCAATACCAGCTGATGAACTTCAATATACCAACAGAGTCATGGGAACAAAGTGTCTAGGACAGAGCAAAGTGCCGATACCTCATCAGAAGGGGTGCTTTAGAAAATGAGGCAAAGAGAACAGAAACGTGACATCGGGTGAACACCCCCTAACCTCCACTTTATATACGGCAAACTGGGGTTTACGGGGGACCATTATTTTTCTTATTTCAGTTCCAAGACATATACTGACCGGAAATAGAAACTATACACTTTTAAATTGTCTTGCCCCACAAAACAAGTGGATAATTCAGTTAAAAATTACTGATTAAGGATTTGACTAACTATCGACATGAATCCTGTAACAATTTAAAGAAAATCTGGAGTTAAAAATAGAAGGTTTTTAGGGAAAATGTAAAAAAGTGCATTTTTCACAAAATCTGTTTGTAATCGAATTTTGACTTCAACATTTTTGCGTATAGGTACCAAGTGAAAAGCAAGGAATAAAAAAATGACATAACATCTAAAAATTATCGAGAAACAAACATTCTATTGAAATCTCAAAAACTGCTTTTTTTCAGTGAAATTTTCAATATAATGTTTCAAGCCAAAAATCGACCCAAAAGTGCCTTCACTCGTTTTAGCATCTTCGGCTGTGTCTTAAATATTGATATAAACAAAAACCGCAATCAGAAATGCCATACTTTTCGCTCACTTCCGGTGGTTTGGTCCAATATTGAAACGTCGATAACATTTCAACCATTGTAAAAATTTTCATTTTGTAAACAATATTCCCAACGTTAGATGATGCGTAATAACTGGTAAAAATGGGAATCACATTCGCGACACAAAATTTTTGACTCAATGGAAACTTGAACAGCAAGATTTGGACCCTTGCTTTGAACCTGTGGCTCTACCCGTTAAATCGTAGATATCATTAAACTTTTTATACGATAAATCAGACATGCCAATGATGAAAATTTATATAATTGGAATTTAAATTTCATTAAAATGTTTCGCCAGTGACAACTTAAAAATGAGTGTATAGTTTCTATTTCCGGTGAGTATAGGTTGTGGGCACTCGCTATAACCGCATCAAGGTACCCACAACATATGTTTTGACTAGAAATTAGACAAATATCAAACTTTTTCATCCGAAAAATGCCAGTTAGAGTGCAGTTCATTACGAAAATAATTTCGACCCACTTGAACCCCACATTTATATGGTAAAACTGGGGTTTACAGAGGTATACCTTATTTTTCGTATTCCTGCTCTAAAATACAGATTTTGGGTACTCGTTAGGACCGTCTCGATGAGGCGGTTCTAACAAGTACCTACAATCTATTTTTTGAGCAGAAATGAGAAAAAAATCACAATTTTTCATCTTAAAATTTTCTCTTTTTTTGGCGGTAAAGTTTACAATGTATTTATATAGGCGTATTTTCGAAATGAGTGTTAGAGGTATGAAAAAAAAAAAAAAAACATTATACCACACGGGTGTGTTATCGCAATGGCTCTCGACTCACCAACAGAGCTGTCTTCATCTAGCCTCTGTTGTTCTATCTGCAACAGACAGTTCAGAGCCAGAATTGGCCACGTCTTAGAACTCACAAACACTAGCATATCTTGGATGTGACCTAAACGGCCTAACCTCCCACCCCACGCGAAGTGAGCACATTAGCGACATTCCAGTTTCATAGCGCTGGAGTGCTGTGGTGCAGTGGTAAAGCGTCGTATTTGAGATTGAGAGGTAACCGGTTCGATCCTCGCAAGCGCCACGTGTTGTTTCCTTGAGCAAGAGACTTTATCCACATTGCTTAGAACTGGTTCCTACCCAGGAAAAGAGGGCCACATGGAAGATTAGTACTAGTACTAAATGTATTACCCTCTATAAATAAGGTCTATTATTATTATTATAGATTCTAAAATTATTCCAATGATTCCATGGCAAGAAAATTATGAAAGGATTATTTTTGGGGAACCGTTTTAATACATGTACCACACCACACGTCATTTATAACACCGGCTGCCGTGAGGCGTTATGCAGCTTAACTCTTTACCTAGAAGAGTGAACAACTTGGATTCTCAGTTTTAAAGCCTGAAAATGTCTATCATTTCTCTGCCAGGTAATGGCAACTCAGAAAACCAATAATCTGCATATAATGTGAACTACTTCATGGACACCTGCGAGACAACTACATTCCTGTTTTGCAGTGCTCTAAGGTTAAAACTCTTTTAATCTAGACAGAAAAAAACAACGGAACAATGTGAATAATTATCTAAATACTTGTATTTAGATGTACCTGTTTACAGACCCATGATTTTTCTGTCGTTCACGTTGTCGGTAAAAAGTCGGACATTTGTTCGATTTTAGGGTGTCTAAAAAGGAGAACTTTTCCCTACTTTATCCACCAAATGCCATAATTTGCATGACTACAAATGTAATAGTATCTTCTTTTATAAGTTAAAGGGGAATAATTGGGAAGTATTTGGCAAGGTATTCAAGGTATAATTGACACGATGACATGCAATTTTCTTCAGCTTTTGTAATTACTAAATAGTTACCAAAAACTGTCGGGTATCACATTTCCGGATCAAACATTTGTCTACTCATATGGTGCGTCTACGTCATTAAATGTTTATGTAATTGTACTTGCATATGAGCCGCGTAGCAGGTCAACCTTTCTTTTTCATTTATTCAGAAATTTCTGCCATCGTGCACTTAACCCTTATCTTGCTGTTCACGACAACCCCTATCTTTGGAAACAGTGTAGATCCAGATCAGATGGCTTCTGAAGCCATCTGATCAGGATCTGCACTGTTTGGCATTCAGCTTATGAATTTGTAGCAATAAATTACATCAAGTAATTTGATTGGTTGATAGACAGAAATGGGTGTGGCTTAAATGAAAATTCAGCAAGATAAGGGTTAATCACAGTATTAAGCTAAACAATAGTTCGAATAATGCATGAGAACAAGCTAATGGTCAAGCTTATTGAATCGCTCTTGAACACGCATTCCGGGTGTGAGAGAGAGGCAGTGGCTTTTACACCACTGCTACCCATTTACACCTGGGTGGAGTGGGGCAGTGTCATTACGTGTCTTGCCCAAGGACACACCTCGATACCGGTGGCCGGATTCGAACGCACAGCCTCTCGATCATAACGCGAACGCGTTAACCACTGCGCTATCGAGGCTGAACAAGGAAGGATTGAGCGTAGGATAGGCCTATTATTGCTCTCTCCGTAAACCTTTCTTTTGGGTGTGCTTAATCGAAGATGTCTCTCACAGGCTTGAGTTTGTGTACAAAAAAAAGGCATGAACTACACTTTCTAAGCAGCGTTACCTGTGTCATATTATGAACATGTAAACTGCTTAGAAGAAATAAGTCTGCCAACATCACGAAAACACGCCTATATAATTTTGATCCCCTTGAACCCAACTTTTATATAGTAAAACTGGGGTTTCCGGGGATAAACCGTATTTTTCTTATTTCTGCTCTAAAATATAGATTGTGGGTACTCGTTAGAACCGCCTCGATGAGGTGGTTCTAACGAGTGCTCACAATCTATGTGTTGAGCAGAAATAAGAAAAATATCACAATTTTGCACCTTAAGATTTTCATTTTTCGGCGATAAAGGTGGCAATGTGTTTGTATAGGCGTGTTTGCGTAATGAAAGCCAAGTGGTGTGAGTTGGACCGTCTTCGAAATGTAAACCCTTGCGGTTTCCTTGGATGGTAGGTATTGAGATGTCATTTCATCATAATGTTGGCTTAAAGTCGTCGCAAAATATCGGAAGCAACGTTTCCAAAATCGCCTGAATAGTGTTGATGGGGACGTAATATCCTTTGCTCTAATAAACTATAAGAAGGAGTAACAAATAGAGGTGTAACAAGATATTTCGTAAAATCATGTTTTTAAGTACCTGTTGGAGTCGCCTCATCGAAGCGATTCTAACAAGTACCCTCGACATATTATATTTCTTGACTAGCCCCATTAAGAAAACACGCCTATACAAATGCATTGTAAACTTTCCTCCCGAAAAAAAAAACGAACTTTTTAAGATGAAAAGTTGTGATATTTTTCTTATTTCTGCTCAAAATATAGATTGTGGTACTCGTTAGAACCGTCTCGACGACGCGGTCCTTACGAGTACCCACAGTCTATATTTTAGAGAAGAAATAAGAAAACGTTTAACCCCTGTTTACCCCAGTGTTACAATATAAAAGTGGGGTTCACAGTCTCTGATGGGAGCTGTGGGTTAATTGTGTGGATTCCTGATCATTGCCTCTACTTCTATTTTTCAAGGGGGTCATAATTATATAGGCGTGTTTTCGTCATGTAAATTATTTTGTCACGCCGCTATCTTGAGCTTTAAATATTGTCCCTAACAATGTACACGAATAAAGCTCTGTCAAGGAACGTCTCTGCGTGTGTCGCCATCTCATTTAAATGTTCTGTGGGAGTCATATACCTTCAACGTTGCAGTTTCCAGAAATATTTCAGATGTATTTGCCAATGACGAGCCATAAGTAGACTTCCGAAATCCCGAACATACGCTTCACCCTGCACTTCATCACGAAAACACGCCAATATAATTTTGGTTTAAACATATTTTATTCGTATAGAAAGCATACAAATACAAGTGTAAATAAATGATATAATACAAAAGGGATTCAGAAGAAAGTCAAGGACTTATACGAATCTGTATCCCTAGATACTTGTCAGTGGTACAACAGAGATAAATCAAAGCAATTGTCGATTGCAAAGGTATTGATTATGCTGTTACAAAGTGATAGTGGTTCCCAAATGGGTCGAGGTTGGACATTACGACGCTGCATCAACAATATTTCGACGTCACAACGTCGGGTCATCGCCGATGCAGCACAGTTCTATCACGAACGCCCGTTGGGAACCATCACACATTTGCGGCATTGTTGGTGATATACGAATATCAAGAATTTACAAGCGGTCATACAGTAACATGAGACTACAAAACTAGAACTGTATGGGGGGGGGGGGAAGGACTCCACGGGGACCAACTAACTTCAGTTCCTACTGGTATCTAGTGCGCTGCTGACCATGCTTATCAAAGGCACATGTATCTTTGCATATGCTATACTTGAGCACGTAGAGTTTACTAGAACTCTAGACAGAATACATCGGCTAAGATTAATTTATGCTTGTTTCTTATGTCAACTTATCGATTGACTTGGAACCTTTTAGTTTTCAAAATATAGTTATGAACATAAATAAATATTTGCGAATTTTCATGATGGTTAAGATTTGGATCGCCGTAGAGGAGGACATCAAGGCTGGGCTGACAAAGCTGAGAAACAGACCGTAGCATATCGATCCTTATGTTGTGATAGAGAGGACAGTGAAGAAGAAAATGTTGGGTATCTTCGATATGACCACATGTACACGATGCATTTGGAACAATGTTCTTTGAGAATAAGTGTTGGTTTAGGGAACTGCAGTTGGTCCTCAATCGACTATGAAGAATTTGACCGAGGCGCTTCCCTTCATTGTAGAAGCGAGGTGGAGGGGGAACATCCTGGTTTAGATGCTGTTTTAGTGATAATGTAGAAGTGCAAAGTCTGGTCTCCTCAGGTAAGGAATTCCAAGTTCTCACAGCACTTGGAAGAAAAGAATTATAGTAGAGCTGCGAATGGCTTTGAATCGTACGAAGATTGTTGGGAGTGCGAAGATTGTATGAGACGTTTTCTTCGATAATGGGTGGTAAGAGTGAGGACAGATATACTGGAGATATACCATGATACATTTTGAAAAACGTTGCAATTTTATGTTCATGTCTCATGGAGCCAACGTTTCCCATCCTGTTTCAGCATAGAGATTATTTAGCGATACAAGCCTGGTTGCGCCGGTTACCATCACGTGAACAAGTCCGTGAAATGAACACCCCCTTACACCCCACTTTATATAGAGAAAACTGGGGTTTACCGGGGTAAAGAATATTTTCCTTATTTCTGCTCCAAGACATAGGTTGTGGGTACTAGTTAGAACCGCCTCAATGAGGCGGTTCTAACGAGTACCCACAACCTATGTATGCAGTATAAATTAGAAAATTATCACAGATTTTCGTCAGAAAAGTAGGCATTTTGGAGATGTGAAAAATGCACTATGCTGCACGGATGAGTTATAATGCTATACGGGCTGCCTCGGTCTGGATTTTCTCTAGTTCGTTTGCCTCATACTGGGTGCAATTGTCCCAGACGACATCGGCATACTCTAAGAGGGGTCTAATGAATGAAAAATAAATAGTTTGAAGAGATTTTCTGTCGAGTAAGAGTTTTAGTATACGCATTACATTGATTTTTCCATGCCTTGGATCTAATTTCACCCAGGTGGTCATGCCACGTGCAGTCACTAGAGATTATAAGACCCAAAATATGGCACGCACTTCTTCGCCTTCGTCGAGAGCTTTACAGAAGGTATTGTAGATGTCAATTAGTTGGTTCACAGTAGAATCTCCTGGGACAAAACCAGATTGAAGGCAAGTGATTCTTCCATTTTCACGGAAGAAGTTAAAGACATGCTTATAAACAAGCTTCTCAAGAACTTTGCCTAGTGCACTTAGGAGAGAGATAGGGCGATAGTTCGAAGGGTCGAAGGGGTCGTTTTTCTTGTGTATTGGAGTTACGTTAGCCTGTTTCCATGATTCAGGGAATTGACCGGTTGAAAGTGAATAGTTAAAGAGGTCGCATAGGGGATGAGAAAGAGAATTGGAAAGTTCCTTGAGGAGTCTATTGTTGATAGCATCAGGTCCTGCAGCTTTGCCCGTATGGAGAGACTTCAGACATGTTTCGATTTCAGACGGTGAGAGCTGGATAGAATGAAGTGTTTCATTTTGGTCGTTTGTAGGATTAGTTTCGGGAAGCTTTGCATTTGTTTCGTCTATGGTATTTTGTGAAGAGAAGAAGTCATCATTAAACGCTTCTGCTTTGTCCTTTATGTCAGAGAATATGTTAACGTTACAATTTAAAGGAGGGATGTTGCTTGATTCAGACGGCTTTATAACGTGTTTTAGTGTTCTCCACCAATCTTTGGGGCCTAATGATCCGTTGTTAAGTTTTTCGGCCAACTGTTCGTTTGTTTTCTGTTTAGAGTCTCGTATTACATTATTAGCCTGGTTTCGAATGCGTTTGTCAAAGTCAGCGTTAGATTTTGTTTTCTTGAATTTATTGTAAAAACGTTTTCTTTTCCTTATGAGTCTTTTAACATTTGTGCTTAACCAGTTAGGATCCGAAGGTCTGACGTTAATTGTTTTGTTTGGAATGTGTTTTGAAGAGGTTTTCGTGAGATAATCAGTTAAATTTAGGGCATACTTGTTGATGCCTACGTCTTTCATTAATTCCCAATTTGTGTTCCTTAGTGCTTCAGAGAGTGAATGATAACGACCTTGATTAAATAACCAAATATGTCTTTTGAATGTATGCGTTTTTTGTTTGTCGAAATTTAAAACACAAAATACTGGACAGTGATAACGAATGTTTTGGTCAAGAAATGGTTCACCTACACCACTTATTAATACTCCGTTGCTGTTGTTTGTTAGGATGAGATCGATGGTAGAGTGTGATGTTCTTGTGAAGTGTGTTATCTGTTATTATCTGATCTAAGCCATGTTCTAGACAAAGGTCTGTCATTTTTCTGCTGCTTCTATCGTCAGACATGTCAATGTTAAAATCTCCTGTGGTTAGTATATCGTGAGCATTGGTGTCTGTAGCTAGCCCTATGGAGTCTTCAATGGCCAGAAATGTCGCGTTAGAAAGGTTTGGTGGTCTGTAAAACGTATCAATTAGTACTTTTCTGTTGTGAATAATACGACGAAAAGAATACGAAAATGTGTGAACCAAGATAGACCTTTGATTTTTAAGTGATGACAATAATGCAGCAATATATGCATTCTATATTCAGCAATACCAATGTTCATTTATGTTATGCAGCCAACAAGAAAATAAAATACCTTTAAGGACGCGAATACAGGGCAGGATAAGATTGCCGCTTCATAGTCGCAGTAGATGTTCAGTTTGGAAAAGGGGACCCCGTGGAGCAGTGCGAATACAAAAACAATGATAAGTGATGAGTGAAAAAATAATAACATTGTGTAACATGAGAAAGAAAGGAAAATGGATAATCACGTGACGTCATAAAAGGGTAGCTCTAATGACGGCTTTCAGCTTACAACAAAGTTATGGAGTGGCCACGAAACTACGATAGAAAAGGCTATGTTCAATGTTCAATGTGCAATGACCCCAAAAGTAGGAAAATCAGAGTTACGGTTCATATGATCTGCACGTTGTCTAATAGTGCTCTTCATATCTGTGAAGTTTCGTGAAAATATTTCAAATGGTATAAGAGTTATGGAGCGGCCACGAAACTGATAGCAACAGCTATCTTCAAAGTCCAAAGGGCAATAACTCCAAGAGTAGAACAATCAGAGTTATGGTTCATATGTTCAGTACGTCATCTCATGGTGCTCTACATATCTGTTAAGTTTCATCGAAATATCTTAAGTGGTGTCGAAGTTATGGAGCGGACACGAAACTAGGGTAGAAATGCCTATGTTCAATGCTGAAAGGACAACAACTCCAAAAATAGGAAAATCACATATTAGTTTGACACCATTATATGGTAAAACTGGGGTTTCCGGGGGTATACCTTTTTTCTTATTTTTGCTCTAAAATATAGATTGTCGGTACTCCTTAGAACCGCCTCGATGAGGCGGTTCTAACGAGTGCCCACAATCTATATTTTGAGTAGAAATAAGAAAATATGACTATTTTTCATCATAAAATTTTCATTTTTTCGGCGATAAAGGTGACAATGTATTTGTATAGGCGTGTTTGCGTAATGTCCTTCGTTCAGGCCGATAGGCAAAGTGGGGGCCCCTTGCTTACCAAGTAATGCTTATTACACCCTTCTAGGTCCATTCTGATTCATCTTCCGTTTAGTAATTTATGAGTTTGTATTATGGCTTGGGCACCCATCCCGTGAACAAGTTCGGGAAATGAACACCCCTCTAAACCCCACTTTATATAGAGAAAACTAGGGTTTACACAGGGTTACACAGTATTATTCTTTTTCTGCTACAAGACATATGTTGGGGGTACTCGTTAGAACCGCCTTAATGGATAAATAAGAAAAATATTACGGATTTTCATCAGAAACATAACGGTAACACACCCGTGCGATATAGGGCATTTTTCACATCTCCAAAATGGCTACTTTTCTGATGAAAATTCTTGATATTTTTGTTATAAAAAAAAATATTCAAAACATAGGTTGAGGGTGCTCGTTAGAACCGCCTCACTGAGGCGGGAACCGCCTCACTGAGGCGGTTCTAACAGTACCCACAACCTATGTCTTGGAGCAGAAATAAGAAAAATAATGTTTACCCCCGTAAACCCCAGTTTTCTCTATATAAATTGGGGTTTAGGGGGTCATCATTTCACGGACTTGTTCACGTGATGAGCAGCCATTTTGGAGATGTGAAAAATGCACTATATCGCACAGGTCGTGATGATTACTACAACTTTTTTATGGGGCTTAGTGTGAAGGACCATACAATCTGTACGGGATAGCGGTAGTTCCAACCAGTGCGGGTTAATCATACCAACAGGTAAAGAAACACGAACGAGATGATTTTTGGTCATTACGAAAACACGCCTATACAAATACATTGCAAACCTTACCACCGGAATAAAGAAAATTTTAAGATAATTTTAAGATCATCGAGGCGGTTCTAACGAGTACCCACAATCTATATTTGAGGCGGTTCTAACGAGTACCCACAATCTATATTTTAGAGCAGAAATAGGAAAAATAAGGTTTACCCCTGTAAACCCCAGTTTTACTATGTAAAAGTGGCGTTCAAGGGGGTCGAAATTATATAGGCTTGTTTTCGTGATGTACCTTTTTTGCATAAATAAAATGAAGAGCAGGCGATTCTAAATACATTTTCAAAAGTACTGATATTTGATTTTGTGAAGAAACTCCGGAGGATCTCTCTGTCACGTGACGAACGCGTTCGAATTATCCTTGGTAAACGACTCATCGGTAGTCGAGTCAATTAAGGCATATATGACAATGGAATATTCCACCTAATGAGTCTGGAGTGTACCCTTTCCATTTGTCACACAGTGCATTTTGTTGTGCAGATTATATTTTCCAGCCTTTTAGACATTTTCTGCAATAGTTCATATTCTGTGATATAGCTGGTGGTCCATCTCTGCACTATCTCCAATTCCTGTTCTATTATATTCAATGTGTTGCGGTTCCATTCGCTCATTATGCTTTCCCAAGTAGTTGCCTCCCTTGATTTTAAGATGGATGAAATGAAAGAGTGAATTTGATTGGCTGATAACGGGGTTTCCTTCACAAAACTAACCAATCACAGGCACGTTTATAGATTAGATACAATTCCGCCGCCAACGAAAAATAGGAAAAAGAGAGAAGAAAGTTGACAAAGAAGAATATTAATATTTCACAATGTCATAACCTTTCAAAGGTTTACTTTGACATTTACTGATATATTGTTGTTCAGGTATATCCCAGATAATCCCTTATGTGAAATTATTGCCATTTTATCCATACATTTACCTCTGAATTTGTCACGACATTGACAACAATGGAAATCTTACCTGTGACAATCTTGTTTTGTAAAAATGCACTAGTTGTCTGATTCTTTCGGTCCTTGAATACACATAAGAATAACCTGAATACATTTATGAGTATTTCTTTTAGTATGCTGCAGATTGCACAGATATTCAGGGTTTAAATCAGACCCATAACACAAAGGTGCCAGCAATATTTCATGCATTGGTTATGTTCATGTACTAATTATCCCGTTGCATACGGAGAGCCTGATAATAGGATTTTGCTCGAGTCCTGTCATTTAGACGCATAAGCGTAACTATGCCGTATACGACATGTTCATTTGTGCTCATGTTTCCATCGATTCATGTCAGTAGGCATACTGTATGTTTACATGGAAGCATGACTGAATATTTTGTATAAAAGATGAATGCATAAAGCTGATCATCATCATGTGATTATGTGCATCCGTCGGACTTGTCCGTTGACCAAATATTGACAAGCCTGTTGAGGCATTGTTATCTTATAGTTATTATTGTTGTTGTTTCCTTGTAGGATACACCCTCTTTGGTTTTATTACCAATCATCAATAAACATGAAACCATCGTTGAATGATCTCTTCAATTTATCCCGGCTGAGCTAGAATACAATTCTACACATTATATAAACTGTTATAGATACAGAGCCCGTGTGATACATTTATAGGGGTGTTGGGTTTGTTTTGTGGGTAGTAAGTTTTACAAACAAAAATCGTTCTTTAAGCAAACAGTGTAGACGTTCTGCGGCGTCTGATGTGGGACTACAGTGTTTGCCAACACAGTGTAGACTCAGATCTGACGCCGCAAACGCGGCACCTGATCTGAGTCTACACTGTTTGCCAATGTCCCAAATCAGGGCCGCTAGGCACACGAGTTAAGTTTCACTGTTCGCTGTAATTGAATATATTTACGAGGGCTTACTGATATGTTTTGAGCCTCATACTGAAGGGTTTGAATCTTGTCGGATATATTGTATTTTTTTTTCAACATAATCCCCTTCAGTATCTATTCACTTTTGCCAGCGGTGTTTAAGGGCCTCATTGCCACTTTTATAGAACTCCTTTTCTTGGCTGTTCAGAAAGTTATCCACTGCATATATGACGTCATCATCGGACTGAAAATGGGCGCCTGAAATAGCCATTTTCAGTATTGGAAATAAATGAAAGTCCGATGGAGTTAGATTAGGTGAATATCGCGGTGCTCAATCAAATTAAAGCTACAATCGTGAATGGCAGCCATAGCAATGACAGACTTGTGAACAGGAGCATTGTCCTGATGGAACAACCCACATTTATTGAACTTTCCGAGGCGCTTAAGTTTAATATATTTCCGTAACTGCGGCACAGTATGTGCCTTTGATTGTTGTCCCTTTTGGAGATAATCCATTAGCAGAATACCATCTGCATCCCGGAAAACCGAGGCCATAACATTCCCAGCTGTTGGAACAGTCTTTGCCTCCGCCAGCGTGCTTCCATTGTTTCGATTGTTGTTTGGCCTCTGGGGTAAAATGATGGACTCACGTGCCATCCGTAGTGACAAATCTCTGAAGAAAGCTAAAAATGTTAAGATTAGCATGCGACAATGTGCGCCTGGTGTGCTTCCGATCAACTGTCAGAAGTCTTGGTACGCTTTCTCATTGCAAGATCCTGTCAGAATGGAATGTACTCTTTCCTGTGAAATGCCAACTCTACTGGCTATTTATCTTTCTGTGACTCGTCTGTCAGTCACAACAAAATCATAGACATTATTGACCATTTCTGGGGATGCAACATTGACAGGCCTTCCAGGACGGGGGTTATCCACCGCGCTTAAATTCCGCCACCCACCTTTTCACTGTAGCATACGAAGGGGCATCTTTTCCTAGTGTTGCTACCATTTCATTATGGATATCCTTAGGTGTTAAACCTTTTTATGCAAATATTCGATCACTGCTCTTTCACCGATTTTGTCAATTTTGCAAAAGCTGTTTGTCTTCTTTACAATAGAGTGCTACCTCGTCGATACAAACTGACCAAATAAATAATAAATGAGACCAGTTCTTGGGTACACGGCCCTATATAGCCAGAGAATAGAAAGACTTAAAAAGAACATCCCTGCATACCTTCTTCAATACTCAATCAGCCCTCGTATATTGATACCAAACTTTTTATTTATTTATTTTTTATTTATTTATTTGTTAATTTTGGTTCAATTGTTTGTCTATCGAACCCAGAGTTACTTAGCTCAGCTCTTCAATGCTGATGTCCACTTAACTATAACTGATTTATAGCAAATCCAAGTAATGGTTATGTATAGAAAATAGCCGCGCTATTTTTATCACTGTGAGGTCTGAGTGCTGCGTAAACGGTTTATATATAGAATCTGGAATGTACACATTTGTTGGGTTTGTCAAGCAGTCAAGTCGCAGTTCAGGACCTACACTGTTGCTTACAGTGCATGAATTTAAGACTCGGACGCCACAGAACGCGGCATCTGATTAGGTTCTTTCCAACACGAAAACACGCGTATATAGCCTTGACCCCCTTAAACCCCCATTTTATATATTAAAACTGTGGTTTGCAGGGGTTTACATTATATTTCTTATTTCTGCGCGAAAACATAGATTGTGGTTACTCGTTAAAACCGACTCGACGAGGCGGTTCTAACGAGTATCCACAATCTGTTTTGAGCAGAAATAAGAAAAAATATCACAATTTTTTATCTTAAAATTTTCATTTTTTCGCGGTAAAACAATGTATCTGTATAGGCTTGTTTTCGTAATGCAGTGCGGGGACCTTCACCTGCTTTGGCTTCAGTAGGGCAAGAGACTGTTGTTTTTGCAGCCATTGCTGATTGTGGTGAGTGTTTGTCGTGTTTTTCTTTTCTCTACCCTATCTTTCCTTTTTTCTAATGCCCGATCTCTTCGGACACGGCTTGAGATGAACGGTTGATTTGGGACTCGGCTTTTGACTCACTGGTGTTGTCAGTTACTGTCGGGGATGATCTTAATAAGTTCTGTAGACTGTTAAGAGGGTCTAAGCCTGTTCATAAACAGTGAAGATAACTGACCGGCTCGACATGACATTAGCTGTTAAGTGGGCCTTAAACCCACAACACAACACGTAACATGATTGTTTGGACATGACTGATCTACTAACTCTTCTCCATTATGATAATACAGAGAAATTCCGCTATTTAGAACAACCTAAAATTAAGACTAATTCTGCTTTAAAAAGCTTATTCAGTAAGCTGCAGTTGTTGTTTCTTTGTGGTAGCATTCCACTAAATACTGGGAGGTGCCGGGTTTTATCACTTTAGGACAGAGCTTTTAGTTGCGTTCTAAATACCAGACTTGCTTCCATTGGATATATATCCCATGTTATATTTCAATGTAAGAAAATGATAGGTATAAGGGACTAAAATGATGTATGTTTTATAAATATATTTGCAAGCTCAAAGAAATTTTTGGTGATTTTATATGGTCACCCCTCCTTTAAAAATGTTGGTTTGTATATACTCCGTTCTAGTATGTAAACAAACGTGGTTGACTGTAACTTGAAAAGGAGCTGGTCAACATGACGATTTTTTTTCTCATTAACTTGTTGGGCTAGGATGGCTCTATAAACAAGTAAGGTTTGAAAAGTTTTGTATGTGTAGAGTCTGTGGGAGCAGGTAAAAGGTTACTATTGTCGCCTATGGAAAACATTTAGTGGAAAGCTCCCTGTATTTTGCCATAGATACTGTCAAAAATGTGTTGGTAGTGCTAATTTAGGTCTAACTGGGTGCATTTGATGAATTTTTGCCTCTGATCTATGTTCTTGGGAGGGGGTGGGGTACTTTAAAGCCATGTAAATCAGTTTTTATTGATGTGTTTGGAAAGGAGACTTGCAGTAATTGAATTTGCACAAACACAAGAAAGAATCTACTCCATCTGGAATATAAGAGTAAGGTTTCATGGCACTAGGACTATGTCTCTGACCAAAACAAAACTTCAAAATTGTCTCTCCGAAACAACCCGCTGCAATATCCGGATAAGGTTTCTCATCCGTTATAAGTTCTATTTTATTATATTCATGTAAAAGGATGTGAACAGATATATTCAGCTATTCCTCATGGCATTAAGGCATTTATAAACATTTTCGTGGCATTTTTGTCCTCAAAATATCATAAAAATGCCATTGTTTTCTTTAAATAGGGGGTGTAGGTGTGAAAATAGCCATAAAAATGAGTTTTGGTGCTATTTAGGCATACTTTTGTGCATTTAAGTATTGAATTGTTTCAAAGGCATTTGAGAAGAACCACTGATGCAAGCCGGTGTCTGGGTTCCATTCCAGAAAGGGATAAACTTTTGCGCTTTTCAAAAACTATAGTTTGTTCGGCTTTCATTGTTGAATCTGAAAGCGATAACTTTTTTGCAAACTTGAAAGATTTTTTGTGACTGAACTTTTGTTATGCATGACAAAATTATTAAATGTGACCTAAATTTCTATTTGGCAATTCTTTTGATACATCATAAAAAACTAAGGATTTGGTATAGGTAGCATTCCACTAAATACTGGGAGGTGCCGGGTTTTATCACTTTGGGACAGAGCTTTTAGTTGCGTTCTAAATACCAGACTTGCTTCCATTGGATATATATCCCCTGTTTTATTTCAATGTGAGAAAATGATAGGTATAAGGGACTAAAATGATGCATGTTTTATAAATATATCTGCAAGCTATAAGAACTTTTTGCTGATTTTATATGATCACCCCTCCTTTAAAAATGTTGGTTTGTATATACTCCGTTCTAGTATGTAAACAAACATGGTTGACTGTAACTTGAAAAGGAACAGATCAACATGTGGATTTTTTCTCATTAACTTGTTGGGCTTGGACGGCTCTATAAACAAGTAAGGTTTGAAAAGTTTTGTATGTGTAGTTTTTGTAGGAGCAGGTAAAAGGTTACTATTGTCGCCTATGGAAAACATTTAGTGGAAAGCTCCTTTGTGTTTTCTGCTACGGTGTCCGTCCTCTGGTCAGAGACCACCTTTGGGATTATATTAAAGTCCTAAATGTGGTATTAATATAGTTATTTTACTGTATTATGACTATCACAATTAAAGCACGTTTTCTCTTTGACTAGAAACACATTATAGTGTACGTGCAAGTAGCTTCTCAGCGGGCACTATAAGATTTGATTCGGACCGGCCATAGCCTTGTCTTATGGTGCCCGCTACGAAACTGACCTAAAAAATAATAGATCGCATCTTTTGAGGAATTTTACGGTAGACAATGTTAGCAAATTTGAGGGTTTTCACAGAAAACTAAGAAAACGTGACAAAATATAAACATCTTACTGTTAAATTATTAAATTAAATTTAGTCTTACATTCTCTGTGGTTGATATTTTTGTGTTCACGGAGGTGTTGCACTGATGAGTTAAGAGGCCTTCATGCGAACTGAACAAATTATTTGTCTTAATCGCGACGGAAGTAAGGGCGAGGATTGTGGCCACGTAAATTCGATTTAAGCCCCACCCCCATTGGAATTCGTTTCGCTGACCGTTCCAAGGCGGTTCTTCTGTCGCGGTTTATTTTTGCAATGTTTGTCTTTGGGTGTTTGCGTCGCTTATAATATTTTATTTTGGATAACCAATTGGCCATTTTGTGGGAAAGTAACTGTCCTTTTGGCTTTCCGCTATTGATGTTTTCATTAGGGTCTGTTGTTTCATGTCTGTGTTTCTTTCCCTTTGGTGTCTCTGATGGGAGATGTGGGTTATTGTATCGATTCCTGATCATTTCCTCCACTTCTATTTTGTTTGTTTGTTTGATATGAGGATTAACGTCCCCGACAACACTGTATAGGTCATTTTGGAGACGTTGCTTCCAATTTTGTGGGCCTTTTATCCGACATCGAGATGAAATGACATCTCAAGCCCTGTCGCCCAATGAAACCAATAGGATTTATAAGCATGGACGGTCCGACTCACACCGCTTTGCCGGGGCAGGCTTAGATCCTCTAAGCGGTCTGTGGTCGGTTTCAGCTCCGGGTGGGAGCACCATGCAGCCCATTTATTTCTTCAAGCCAGGATGGGCGGTGGCGGAAATTTAGTCTTACAGTTCAACAATTATTCCTTTCCTTGGTTTTCTTTTGATCGTCCATAAAATGTTCATTTTTATGTGTTAGTTCCCCAATACACTAAAAGCAATATAAACCTAATGATATAGACTTCACCTTTGTTTATGGACTGCCCTCGGGCCAGGGCCTACATTGGTTGGGCTGGAGCCATATCAACCCTGCGATCCAGGCCCTGGCCCGAGGGCAGTCCATAAACGAAGGTGAGGGACATATCAAACCGGTGGTCCAGGCTCGCGACCGAGGTCAGTCCATAAACCTGATAGGCCACTCAACTTATGTTATGTTGGTAGACTAAACTATATATACGTCACAAACAAAGGTTTCTGTACATAAAATTGCTTCTGTTTTCATAGTTACTACAAACTTTAACTACAGTTCAACAATTATTCCTTTCCTTGGTTTTCTTTTGATCGTCCATAAAATGTTCATTTTTATGTGTTAGTTCCCCAATACACTAAAAGCAATATAAACCTAATGATATAGACTTCACCTTTGTTTATGGACTGCCCTCGGGCCAGGGCCTACATTGGTTGGGCTGGAGCCTTATCAACCCTGCGATCCAGGCCCTGGCCCGACGGCAGTCCATAAACGAAGGTGAGGGACATATCAAACCGGTGGTCCAGGCTCGCGACCGAGGTCAGTCCATAAACCTGATAGGCCACTCAACTTATGTTATGTTGGTAGACTAAACTATATATACGTCACAAACATAAAATTGCTTCTGTTTTCATAGTTACTACAAACTTTAACTACAAGAAATTTGTTTTGTTTTGGTAACAGCACTCATTTTTCCATGCAACGGCCCCATTCGTTTTGATTAGCTTAAACCAAACACCAGATGCAATTGATTCCTACACCCAAGGTTTTGCAAAGAAATTCGCCCCCGCCCATAGGGGCTTGAAGAAATATATGGGCTGCATGATGCTTCCACGCAGAGCTGAATCCGGCCCGCACACTAGTACTGGTAAACCGCTTAGAGGATCTAAGCCTGTCCAGGAACCGCGGTGCGAGGTGGACCGTCCATGCTAATAAACCCTATTGGTTTCATTGGGCGACAGGGCTTGAGATGTCATTTCATCTCAATGTCGGGTAAAAGTCCCACAAAATTGGAAGCAACGTCTCCAAAATGACCTTTACAGTGTTGACGGGGACGTTAAACCTCAAATCAAACAAACAAATTTGCAAAGAAAATCATTACAAACACTAAGATATAGCATCAAACAAATTTCACTCTATCAACGATTTCTAAATTTGATACATATTTTAGTTCGTGCGGCTACGAGAAAATGGCAATCACGTATGGCTTTCCAATTCTTAGAAGTTGTGTGACCCACTCCTCAACTGCCGCCACGACCTCTTCGTTGGGCTGGAAATGACATCCACGGATATCCTTTTTTTTCAAGTTTGGCAATAGGAAATACAGTCATTAGGTGCTAAGTCTGGAGAATAAGCGGAGTACGGTATTAACTCGTACCCATTACGCTCAACAGCATCCGTTGCAATTTTGCAAGTGAGGACTCTCGCATTGTCCTATTGGAACACAATTCCTTTGTAAAATTTACCTGGCGTTTTTCACGAATCGCAGTTCTCAGTTGGTCGAGCATATTTGCATAATACGCACCTGTTATTGTATTTTTCTTTGCTAGAAAGTCTAACATGATAACGCACTGTGCGTCCCAAAATACAGTTGCCATCACCTTGCCAGCAGGGGGGTTCGTTTTTAACGTCTTTGGCCCCGGAGACCCCGTACCTACCCACTGGCGACTTTGAGCTTTATTCTCTGGCTCATAATATTGGACTCAGATCTCATCAGCAGTTACCAGACGTGAAAGAAAATCATCTTCTCTGACCTAAACCGCTTCAACGATGCGCTGCATACTGATGCTCTGGTTGCCATTTGCTCGTCGCTAAGGGATTTTGGGACCAAACGGGCTGTTATCTTGCGTATACCCAAGCGATCATGTAATATTGTTGAAAGGCTTCCATGTGAAATTTATAATGCATTCGCTCGCTATTTCTTCTACTTTAAATCGCCTATCAGAGTACACCAGGTCCCGTACTTTTTACACATCTGATGGTTTCGTCTTCTAAAGACGTACTACCACGTTTGAATCCCCAACCCAGAATTTAACTGGTGCATACAATAAACATTGGTCACCGCGCAATGTATTTCCTGGCCTGTTTTTCCCTTTCAAATACAGGTACCGAATTTGAGCACTGTACTCGACTGTTGACGAAAAGCTTGCTTTTGCATCGCTAGCCATGTTTTACGTCCAATAAAGAAATGAATTTAATTTTTCTGCTGTCCATGAAATTATCAACGCAGCGTGTCGCGTGCAAAGTAAATGAGCACCGAAGGGGCTCATGTAAACTTTGCTGGAGACCCGCTGTCGTCCATACTTGCATGAAAGTTTATTTTAATATTTACATGCTTTGCCCCTCATCACTAGGCGAGAAAATGCTTATAGGGCAAACTTTTAAAGCTGAAAAACATTGACACACTGTTTTTCTACAAAGAGCGGAACAGCGTTGTCGTCATCAAAGCCCATAGAGAACCATAGTTTAGACTGACGTCATTAGACGTCACTGAAAATCATGTGACTCGATTCGTTCATGGAATTATGAACTACATTGTTTTCTTTAGGTTTACATTAGACTTTACACTGCCATGGAAATGTAAATACCATCTTATATGAGTAAATGACACGATAAGGGTGTAATTTTTGCCCTCATGCCTTAAACATGTATTGAAACAAAGCATAAAAATTATGGGTGTCTCGGTAAATTGGGAATCAGATAGGCTGGTTACTGATTGACTTGCCCTCGTATATTTTCACAAAATGAAACATTTTACCACGTTAACAAGCCCCTGTAGAAAATTGTTGACCCAAATTAATTTGGCAAAATATGGAACATCATTATTTCGACTCTTTATTTATTTCATTATTATGTTCTAGCTGTTGCCCTGAGGTATTCACTCGTTTGTATTGTGTGGATTGAGGTTTAAAGTCCCCGTCAACACTAGTAAGGTGATTTATGAGACTTGCTTCTAATTTCGTGAGATTTTTACCCGACATTGAAATGAAATGTCATCTCAAGCCCGCCACCAAATTAACAATAGGGTTTATATGCACTGGAGTTACGACTCGCACCACTTTGTCTTGGCAGGCTTATTCCTTCGAAGCGGTTAACTCATGTGCGTTCAGCTTCAGCTCTGCGTGAAATCACCACGCAGCCCAGTCTATATCTCAAGGCCCTGACGAGCGGGGGCCAGAAGCCTTCGCTTGACCTAAACAAACTATTGGTCTTAACTACGACAGAACTAAGGGCGAGGATTGTGGCCACGTTAGTTTTAGTTTTATTACAACCTGACAACTTATTTAGGCTTACCTTTGATGTGAGCAAATGCTGTTAGCAGTTATTATGGTTCATTAGCCAGACTCCACCAGTCTCAAGGGTCCCCTCCCCTACAAATATGTGCCTTTAAACATAAAACTATTATCTGTGCTTGAGTAATGCCCATCTCAAAACCTTTCTAGGCATATATTGCCAGCCAACTCTTGAGCACAAAGGTATTGGCCTGATTCACACGTCTGGAACCGTTTTAACTCGATAGCTGCGGGAAAACTAGTTACTTACAGTAGCGAATCTCAGAGGCCGGCGTATGTAGATTTAAAAACATTTTTCTCGAGAAAAAATTCGATGGGACTATAATTCAAAGATGAAAATGCCTGTCGAGTCAGAATTTCATGCTCTTGACATAACCTGTTTGATAAAATTCACCTTTGAAAAATAGACAGATACGAAACTTTGTGTACATTTCTTTCCAATGAAATACCACACAAACACCATTCTCAGCAAAAAGTGTGTATAAAAATGCGGTAAACTTGAGAAAAATCTGGGTCGTTTCAGTGGGTTCAGAAAAGACAAAAATTAATATATTTAGCGATAAACTGGAAATTTTTCACCATAATCATTAAATCGGAAATTGAATAATCTGCAACTGAGTTAAATTTCAGGAAAATCTATTTCTGACCATTTTTTTATTCCAAAAAAACTGAACTACTTCCGGACGTTGACCAGGAACAAAAGTCAGCCAACATGGCTGTAAACACAGGAAAATAAGGAGACGAAAAGACTAACCCTGTAGTATTTCTCCAGCTACTGATTTGTTTACCCCGCCTGCAGTTCATCAGGTTTTGCCAGTAAATCCGAACTCCCGATGTTTACTTTATTTTTCCATTTGTGTCAAAAATAGCCTCGAAGAGTCTGCCAATATACGCATCTTCCATGCCATAATAGGTATATTGCCAACAACAACAACAAAAACATATGACGTATACATTTGTACTGACGTCATATACGAAAAACCAATACTAACTTATTTGCCAATCTACTAATCAAGATCAAATAACAATTTAGACTAACAATGTAGACAGAATGGGCACCTTACACTGTTAATTGCCAGTTCACGCGCAGCCTAAGTTTAAACCAGTCCCATCCACCTCGAAACACAAATAACCTTAAATTTCCATCACGTTTGCTCAACGATGCTTAATTTTAGTTGTCACCACTGAGAGAGAGAGAGAGAGAGAGAGAGAGAGAGAGAGAGAGAGAGAGAGAGAGAGAGAGAGAGAGAGAGAGAGAGAGAGAGAGAAAGTTTGTTTGATTTGAGGTTTAACGTCCCCGTCAACACTGTAAATGTCATTTTGAGGACGTTGCTTCCAATTTTGTGGGACTTTTACCCGGCATTGAGGTGAAATGACATCTCAAGCCCTGCCGCCCAATGAAACCATAAGGGTAAATAAGCATGTAAGGGCCGACTCGCACCGCTTTGCCTGGGAAGGCTTAGATCCTCTCAGCGGTTTATCAGTAATCATGTGTGGGTCGGCTCTGCGTGGAAGCATCATGCAGCCCATCTATTTCTTCAAGCCCCGATGGGCGGGAACAGAGAGAGAGAGAGAGAGAGAGAAAGAGAGAGAGAGAGAGAGAGAGAGAGAGAGAGAGAGAAAGAGAGAGAGCCAGCCAACAAATCATGTTGGGACATCACTGTCGGCACAACATTGGCCCGCTGTAGCATAGCATGTCGGGACATCACTGTCGGACCGACGTCGGACCGCTGTTTTGTGTGTGCGAGAGAGAGAGAGAGAGAGAGAGAGAGAGAGAGAGAGAGAGAGAGAGAGAGAGAGAGAGAGTAATTTGATTGCACTCTGACGTAAATAAAATGAAATAAAAAGAAAAAAAATCCTCTAAAACCGAGCCAGCAAAGCGTGCCGGGCCAACGTCTGGCCGACAGCGATACGACGTCTTAACGCTGGGCTAACTTACGTCGTATCGCTGTCGGTCCGACGTTGGACTGTTTGTGCAAGCCGGGCACTATCAGCAAGAAAAAGATACCTGGGTCTCAAAGTAGAACCACAAAAGTCGCGCGGTGGAGGATGCTCCTAGAAAACCGACCGAAAGTGGATAATTTATTTTCATTCGCAGTTTTTTTTTTTTTTTGTTGTTTTTTTGTTTTTTTTACCATCCCTATTAGTTTTTTGTGTGTTCGTGATGGGGTAATTTATCGGGCTTTGCCACAAAGTGTGCTACAGGCTTGTTTGTAGAAATTATTTCTACAAACAAGCTGTAGCACAATGGAGACAAGCTGTAACGCAATGGAGAACCTTCCACCCCCAGCCCCACAATCTTTCATGCCCAGTGTCAGAACAATTGTATGATCGTAGGCGGTTTATCCTTTTCAGGCAGGTAATCTTTGAAAGACGGCAGCCGCCTCACCTTGAAATTTATGAATGTCATGTCATAATAAAACCCCCGTCTGAGTATAGGCTGAGAAAAAAAGTCCTGAGCGAGGATTTAGACTGTTTCGTCCTGTATTTGTTGAACGTCCCGTTGCTTCCAATTTTGTGGGACTTTTACCCGACATTGAGATGAAATGGGCAATCGCTAAGACGTCGCATCGTTGTCGGCCCGACGTTGTCCTGTATTTGTTTAACGTCCCCATCAACACTGCATGTGTGGGTCGTTTTAGAGACGCTGCTTCCAATTTTGTGGGACTTTTACCCGGCATTGAGATGAAATGGGCAAGCTTAGATCCTCTTAGCGGTTTACCAGTACTCGTGTGCGGTCGGTTTCAGCTCTGCGTGGAAGCATCAAGCAGCCCATCTATTTCTTCAAGCCCAGATGGGCGGGGGTCGGGCCTTTACTGAGCTGTTATAAATCTAAGGTTTCTACAGAGTCTACTGTTCACACATACGAATGCAAAAAGTGTAGATCCAGATAAGAAGCCGTAAAATAAGTTATCCAAAGCATAACGATTGTCATTCTATTATGGTAACCACTACACCCCGGAGGCTTCTAAAGCATTGAAGCAATGTCTCCAAAATGACCTAAATAGTGTTGACGGGGACGTAACCTCAAATCAATCAATCAAACAAACAGGGGTATACATTATTTACCCAACACTGAGATGAAATGACATCTCAAGCCTACCACCTGAGCTACGCGATTGTCCAGCGGGCACACAACGTTTACGCAACGTCGTATCAACGTCGATGCAACAGAATGATGTTGCATCGACGTTTAAAAGTCATTTGCCCCACCCAACATTGAGATGGAATGACATCTCAAGACTACCACCCAAGGTACCCGCTTGTCCAGCGGGCACACAACGTTTACGCAACGTCGTATCAACGTCGATGAAACAGCATGATGTTGCATGGACGTTTATAAGTCATTTGCCCCCCCCCCCAAAGCGGTTTTACACCGGCACAAAAGTTCGGTAGGTTGTTTCAGCTCGGCGCAGAAGCTCATGCAGCCAAATCCAATTTTCTCCATGCTATGATGGAAGTCGGTGTCATTTTCTGAAGGCTCGAACATATAGCAGTCACCACTCATTGGCTGCAGTATTTAAATGGAATACAGACAGATACAATGCCGTCAGATAGACTTTGAGAGAGAGAGAGAGAGAGAGAGAGAGAGAGAGAGAGAGAGAGAGAGAGAGAATCGTACCAGTGATGCGTTTTTCTATAGGATTAACCTGGATCTGGTGAAGGATTGTCTAAGGATGTGACACCAGTAAAAATTCTGATTCTGATCCACGTGTTCACAAACGGCTTCTTTCTATCTATTTGTCTTCTTATACTGAGTCGGTCATATTTGACCCATTACCTCAGTTGCCGTATCAAAGTGTGAAACTGCTTAACTTACCGACAAAAATAAAGCAATCCAGAGGCAGTTAGTTTAGTTGTGGTCTAACAACCAAGGTTCATAACGTATTTTGACAAAACACGCCTTCTTTCAGCGTTTAAATTTTGAATAACTTTTCTTCGCAGCCATGTATTTAAAGAATCTGTGTGTGCAAGCCTTGCGACTAGGTCAAATATTGACCCAACTTATGACGTCAACATTTCCAATACTGTGTTTACTTTCGTGTAGATACTCAGCTGGAAGACAGAATAATGTATAACAAACATTTTTGGAAAATTTGAACCAAAATTTTTTCTGACCATTTTTTTATTCCAAAATAACTGACACGTACTGTTTGACCAGAAGTTTGTTTAAAAATATGGGTTACTTAATAAACGAAGCTTCGGAAACGTTCCATTTCAGTGGCAACCATAACTAAAGTAATGAAACGTTTTAGGAAGTGTTGATGTTTTCATTTGTGTTTTTGAATGCTAATTTGATCATTTCTGACGACTGTATGCTTATGTTAAAATGACCGGAAGCAGCTTCCGATTTCACAATTATTTTTGGTATAATAAAAAATAATCCCTTTCGCGGAAGCTTACAAAAAATTAAAATCTTGACGACGGCCTTAGCAACTCTCCTACTGTTATGAGGGGAGGTTCGTAGCGTTACTATGTTTACTAAGTACTCGTATATATGGGTAGAAAAATGTTTCAAGATGCATGCGAAATCTATATTTATATGTAAAATTGACAGGTGAAATATGTAAGTAGAATGAATATCTGATTATTACAGTAGAACTTCGATGGCTCGAACACCGATGGCTCGTTCACCATGGATGTGTCGAACCCATTCTTGAGCCCCTAGCGAAATTCTCTACATAAGAAATAGTGGGGGATAATTAAGGAGATTTTAGTCTTTTATCTTGCAAATGTATGTTGTGTGTACTCATTAGAATCGCCTCGATGAGGCGATTCTAATGAGTACACACAGCATGCATTTTCATTATAGAACACCGAAAAGATATCTAAAAGTATCTCGTTATGCCTCCTGGCAGTAACCTCAGTGGCTCGAACTACCCCTGTCTCGAACAGATTTTCGAGGTCCCAAAGGTGTTCGAGCCATTGAAGTTCGACTGTAGATAGAAAGAAAGAAGTGACTCGACAGAAAAGCGCATTGAGCATTCTTTGATTTATGTGTGTGCGCGGCGATTCAAATAAATCAGCATGAAGCCACATCCTGTTCTCCTCTATATGCCTGCTAGCTGCACATCACGAAAACATGCCTAAATTAATGTGATCCCCACAAACCCCACTGTTATATAGTAAAACTTGGGCTTGCAGGGGTATACATTATTTTTCTAATTTCTGCTAAAAACATAAATTGTGGATATTCGTTAGAACCGCCTCGAACACAAATTGTGGATACTCGTTAGAACCGCCTCGACTAGGCGGTTCTAACGAGTACCCACAATTTATGTTTTTGAGCAGAAATAAGAAAAATACTGAAATTTTTCACATAAAAGTTTCATAATTTGGTGGTAAAATTTACAATGTATTTGTTTAGGCGTGTTTTCGTAATGAAAGACTCTGACGAGATGTATGCGCATGCGCATATTAGCCTTTGCTGGTCGCCTCTGCGATAAGTACCGTTTTCTAACAAGTACCCTTTCTGGCTTTTAACCTTTTTTGCACCAAATGGAATCTTCCTCTTTACATATAGCAGGAGTCCATTTCAAAATTTAGAGGTGACAGATTGTGTTTTCTTCAAAACTTATTTGGAAAGAAATGACTGAATATTTTGCAAACAGTGTAGGCCCTGATCAAACGCCGCGTTCTGTGGCGTCTGATCTGGGCCTGCACTCTTTGCCAATTATCCGTTTCAAAATGGATCCAAATATACAGCCAAAATTGACATTTTTTTTTTTTCAGATTTTTCTCAAAGGGAAAACTTTCGGAAATTCTTGTCCCATTTTCTCTAAACTCTGCCGGACGGAAAAAGGGGTCTTCTCTAAATAAAAAAAAAGAAAAAAAAAAAAGAATTTGCTCTTTCCTTAAACAGTTGACCCCGACATGGGAAACAAAAATATTTTCGAAGGAGTTGCCTCCCATGAAGGTGTACCCATTCAACTTAACTGTTTTGAATTCCATCTGGCTGGAGCGTAGTTATATCATCGAATAGTTATAATTTTAGTCGTCGCTGATTCAAGGTCAATACGTGTAAAAACTGATCAGTTGGCATATCCACAAATTTATGATTTTAGCCTCACATCAAGTCACATTTTCTAAAATTTAGCGCGCAAATCACGAAAACACGCCTATATTATTTTGAACCCCAGTAAAACTGGGGTTTCCGGAGGTATACCTTATTTTTCTTATTTCTGCTCTAAAATATAAATTGTGGGTACTAGTTAGAACCGCCTCGGTGAGGCGGTTCTAACGAGTGCCGACAATCTATATTTTGAACAGAAATAAGAAAAATATCGCAATTTTTCATCTTAAATTTTCATTTTTTTCGGCGATAAAGGTGGCAATGTATTTGTATAGGCGTGTTTGCGTAATGAGTCAGATTCTTAATGCGAACAAGAAAAACAGAGGTCAAGATAATCATCCGCGTAGTCTGTTCGGTGCATTTGTTGGCTACTGACCCATAAACGAAGCCATACTCTGAGGGGCTTCTAAGACGAACCAGGTCTGTTTAAGTCTTAGCTTGTCACACACTCCATAGCTTGCCTTCACTGCTATATCTTGCGACACGGCTCAATTATCATGTTATAAAACATTTGCTGTGTCATTCAGTTACCCGTGCTGAGTTGCGTAATTGTCGCAGGTCTGTAACCCATTTTATACGGAACCTCAAAGTGGGTCACGGACAACAGTGCAGGACCTGATCAGACGCCGCAGAAAGCGGCGTCTGATCAGGTCCTTCAGTGTTTGCAGAGATAGTTGCTATGTTCTAAAACAACTTTATAAATCTGACACTCCATAATGTCGAAATGGACTTCTACTACATAGATTCTACACGGTACAAAATGGGTTTGAAAATAATGCAGATATCAGCAGACACATGAAACGCTCATTACATATGCAAGGAAAACATATTTAGGGTAATCGGGTGTTGTCAAGGTGTCCCTTATTTGGCAACCTTAGTGTGTTCAACTGATATCTTGCAGTTTGGAAAGACCTGTTGTCCTTGTAGCATGCAGAAGTAAGGCTGGTTAATTATAAAAATTGTTTTGCATTTAACGACCAATACAACACAATTTAAGTCATAAAGAATCGTTCTTAAAAGGTTCAGTACAGCCGTAGAAACGGCTAGGGTGACGCAAGGAGCACACAACAATAGAGTGAGTGAGTTTTAGTTTTACGTCCCACCAACAGCTAAGGTCATACGGAGACGGGACCTCGGTTTAAAGACTCATCCGAAAGTCTGGAAAAGCCCGGGATCGATCCTGCGATCCCTGGTTTACAAGGCGAGTAGCGAAACCACTGCACCACGGAGGCTTCTACAACAATAGAATAATTTAAGGTGCTGTCAGGAATCGTCTTCGAAAGTACGTCCGTACCTTGGAACAAAGGACCGTTATAACGACAGTATTTGCTCCCTATTATTGTGCCGTTATAAAGAAGTTGTCATTATAAAGAATCCGAGTTAGGAGTATGATAGGTAATAAAAGGCCTTTTCCCCATTATTACTCCTAGAAACAAATGTTATAGACATTTGTTAGAATCGCCTCGCATTTGTTTCTTGGAGTATTAGATTACAGTACCCTTTCATGACTACGGACTCAATCTGTGCATTTCCAACCCGAGGGAAAGTAGAAGTTGAGGCAATGATCAGGAATCGATACAATTAACCCACAGTTCCCATCAGAGACAGCAAAGGGAAAGAAACACAAACATGAAACAACAGACCCTTATGGAAACATCAATAGCGGAAAGCCAAAGGGACAGTTACTTTCCTACAAAATGGCCAATAGTCTATCCAAAATAAAATAATATAAGCGACACAAAAAAACAAAGACAAACCATAGCAAAAATAAACCGCGACAGAAGAACCGCCTTGGAACGGTCAGCGGAAACGAATTCCACTGGAGAGCTTAAGTCGATTTTACGTGTCGACAATCCTCGCCCTTACTTCCGTCGCGATTAACATTTGTTTAGTCCGCATGAAGGCCTCCTAACTCATCAGTGCAACATCTCCGTGAACACAAAAATCAAACAGCCACATAGATGAAACAACTGTGAGGACCCGACAGCAAGAAACCACTGAAATGCTGGAGCAAAAGAAGTCCACGCCGCTCGGAACCGATTCTAAGCCTTTAGCGAAGTAGTCATTCCATTGAAATTGCCGTTATAACGCGTTTTGTCGTTATAACGAATGCCCGTATAAAGAGGGTTGACTATATGCCATTAAACCACAACGTCATCAGGTTTGAATGGTGTTGTTCATACAGCACACAGCAACCCTGTTTTTTCCTTCATCTATGGCGTAATGTCATGTTTTCTGATTTCTGATGTCCAAGGTAAAGTTCTCTGCTGGATCCAGTTTTTCCTGTAAGAAGAAGCCAGAGTTTTACTTGAAGGTGAGTGTTCAGACCAAGTCCTGGTGTCTTCAGGTATATCGCCGGGTTTAGTTCTCGGTCCTATTTTCTTTCTTTTGTATATTAATCACTTCTATCTATCTATCTATCTATCTATCTATCTATCTATCTATCTATCTATCTATCTATCTATCTATCTGTCTATCTGTCTATCTATCTATCTATCTATCTATCTATCTATCTATCTATCTATCTATCTATCTTATACTGAGTCGGTCACATTTGACCATTACCTCAGTTGAATGGGTGACTACGTTTAGAATTTAGCTTAAAAAGGTCACTGGATGAGTCATTAAAACTATTTACATTCGTGAATAACAGAGGTATCCTAAAACGCATACCTCTGAGTCTCAGTCTTACACTGTACGGGCTTTGCATTCACCGCAGAAGAGGGACACTGTATCAGAGTGTATCTTATAGAAGAAGGTTAAAGAGGGCTGCTCAGGACGGGGCTAGGGGAGGGTGTGTGTGCACTCTAGCTCATTAAGTATTTGCTGGCGAAACTTTTGTTCTCTTGGCATTTTGGTTTCCATGTCCACAAATCAAAATGAGCAGCAGGCCTTTTAATCATATGGCAGATAGAAGCTGATTAAGGAACAATTCTGTGAAAGTTTTGTCAAAATATCTTGAAAGGCTTGGAATTAAATGTCATTTTTGGATTTTCTCCATTATAAGTCTGTGGAAACTCTAAGATCCCATAGTAACCAGATCAAAGAGCCGAAATTCATAAAGCAATGTAAAGGGTAATACGATGAATAATTGTATAAAATTTCAGCCTCAAACACCATATGGTTTCTGAGAAGATGATTTTTTTTTGTTTAGTTTTTGTTTTTCTTTTTCTCTTGGCATTTTGGTTTCCATGTCAACCAATAAAAATTGGTGCATGTCACATAAAATCATATGGCTGATAGAACTCCACTCCAGGAAAACATCTGTAATGACTTGGCAGTAAAAGCTATTTTTTTTCAATTTCCCGCATTATAAGTCTATGAGAACTCTAAGTTGCCACAGAAACCTATCTAACCTATCATCAAAGTTACAAATCATGTAAAGGCCTTTATGGTAAATATTTTCATAAAGTCTCTGTCTCATACAGCATGGGGTTTCTGAGGAGATGATTTTTATAAGCATTTTTTTTATTTAATTGTTGGCATTCTAGTTCCTTGGCAACCAATAAAAATGAGCATTAAGTCGAAAATCATTTGGCAGATAGAAGATTGCTACAGGAACATTTAAACGAACGTTTTGTCAAAATATCTACAAAGGCTAGGCAGTGAATGCCAATTTTCAGTTATCTCATTATAAGTCTATGGAAACTCAAAGTTGTCAGAGCAACCAAACTAGAGAGCCGACTTTCATAAATCAACACAAAACCTTTAAAGGCTGATATGGTGAATGTCAACCTCAAAGTGCATATGGTTTCTGAGGAGCTGATTTTTAAGTCTTTTTCTATTTTATTTTTATTTTTGCATTTCGGTTTCCATTGCTACTTATTAAAATGAACTCGGCCCCCGCCCATCGGGACTTGAAGAAATATATGGGCTGCATGATGCTTCCACGCAGAGCTGAAACGGACCCGCACATGGGTACTGGTAAACCGCTTAGAGGATCTGAACCTGCCCAGGCAAAGCGGTGCGAGTCTGCCCGTCCATGCTTATAAACCCTATTGGTTTCATTGGGCGACAGGGTTTGGGATGTCAGTTCATCTCAATGTCGGGTAAAAGTCCCACAAAACTGGAATCAACGTCTACAAAATGACCTTTACAGTGTTGACGGGGACGTTAAACCTCAAATCAAACAAAAATTAAAATGAACTGTATGGCAGTGAGAAGGTTGCAAGAAACATTTCTATGGAAGTTTTGTTAAAATATCTACAAAGGCTTGGCAGTAAATGTATTATTTTTTTTTAATTTCCCCATTATAAGTCCATAGCAACCAATTTAAAGAGCCGACTGTCATAAACAAAAACAACTCCGAACCTGATATGGTATATGTTTCCATAAAGTCAACCTCAAAATGCATATGGTTTCTGAGAAAATGATTTTTAAGTCTGTTGTTTTTTGTTGTTGTTTTTTTATTTCGATTTTGTTTTTTTTTTTTTTTGTTTTTGCATTTTGGTTCCCATGGCAAAGTATTAAAAAGGGCTGTGTGGCAGTTAGCAAATTCCAAGAAACGTTTCTATGAAAGTTTTGTCAAAATACCTACAACGGCTTGGCAGTAAATGTATGTTTTTTTTAATTTCCCTTTTATAAGTCTATGGAAGCTCTAAGTTGCCATATGCACCCAAACTAAAGAGCCGATTTTCGAAGTGGACAATTTTGCTTTTTTCTTTGGCTGCATGGCTATCGGAGTCTAAATGTTGGTGATCTTTTTTCCAGAATTTCAGTGGTTTCTTGCTGTCGAGTCCTCACCGTTGTTTTATCTCTGTGGTTGTTTGATTTTTGTGTTCACGGAGATGTTGCACTGATATGTTAGGGGGCTTTCATGCGGACTGAACCAAGTATTTCTCTTAATCGCGACGGAAGTAAGGCCGAGGATTGTGGCCACGTAAAATCGATTTAAGCACCCCCCCCCCTCCCCACCAGTGGAATTCGTTTCCGCTGACCGTTCCAACGCGGTTCTTCTGTCGCGATTTATTATTATTTTTTTTTTGTTTGTCTTTGGTTGTTTGTGTCGTTTATATTATTTAATTTTTGGAAAGCCTATTGGCCATTTTGTGGGAAAGTAACTTTCCGATTTTGATGTTTCCATTATGCCACGGTCACAAATCACTATTCGAGCTCCGCCCGATTGGTTGGCGACTGATTTGGGGGTTGAAATCGGGCTGGATTCCGGCCGGTGTCCCGCAGGTGTCCCGCCGGATGTTGAGGCATCGGTGGTGGTCGGGAGGGGCCCGGTGAAATTTTAACTCGCACTTAAAATTCTCACCGAGTTCTCACCGACTTCTAGGTCGAATTAAAGTCGAGCAGAGCTCGTACCGACGTCGGGACGATTTCGATGGCATTTGCTGGCATCCGATGGTCGTATAGAGCGGACCCCGACCAATCAGATGATCGGGCAGTAATCGGCCGACGCCCGACAGGTTATCAAGCGGAATCCGCTCGACGAATCCCGTTTCGGTTGTCGCCGCTCGATCGCCGACCGGTTTCCTGCCGGCGTCCCACTGAGTGACTCTCGACTATGTAAGGGTCCGATTTCCGATATGTGCCAGTTTTTAGCAGACCAGTAGGGATAAGAGGCATCTTGTATCGCTTTTCTTCGAAGAAAGGTTTCTTGGACAAATTGAAGGTTTTTCACCCACCAACCGAGCTGACGCATTTGTTGTCTGACTGACTGAACTGGTTTTTAAGGTAACCGGGCGCTATAAGCACATAGGGGCTACCCCTAGACCGTGTCCAGGATTAGTTTTCCCACTTTCCGAAAGGCTTTCGCATGGAGTTGTACACTAATTCCGGTGTACTCCTCTCGCCTCAGTCACGGTGCAATAAAGGTGAAAGTGGTCTGTAAGTTACCGTGTTTTTTTGACATAATCTCCAAATAGTTGTGGGCTGTCAATCGCGGCTATAGAACCTGGTCAATTCCGACCTGCAAATCGTGTTCCATAGCCATTGCCCGCCTGGCCGTGATAGAGGATGAAGGCGAGGAGGCTAAGTTTTAGTGCTTCTGGGCTGCGAATCGCGGCAGTGGTCAGCGGAATACGAATCGTGCTGATCTGCCAGTGCCCTCCCCTTAGTAAAATAGAAGCACTGTAATTTTTAATTTTGAACACCAGGGCGAAAGTGGGAATGAAGCAACAGAGAAATCAATGCCAATTTCGGCTGCAAATCGCGATTTCTCTGTTTCGCCCGAGCAAATTAGGTCATGTTGCTCTCTCTTAGGGCCGCGTGATTGGCGTCGGACTGGCTACACATGAAGTAGCCTTGCAATACCCATGGTAAACAGGGTCTTCGCACATTCAGCCCTAAGTTCACGACCTCGGTCCGGTGCAGGTTTAGGAGGGATGCGCCCTCCTAACTAACACTCCCTCCGTCGTCGCCGTATCAAGATTTAGCTTGTGGACCTTCCGGGTTCTCTTCTTGTTCAGGGGGGTCTCTTCGGTGCGTTTTTCGATGGAGTTGTAGATGTGCTCGTCGTAGTATTTTGAGGTAGGTCCCTTGTAAATTATGAAGATGGGCGTATCTTTTGTCTTGAAGGCATATACGGCAAGGTCCACGTTGATAGTTTCGTTGGGTCTTTTCAGGCGGTGCAATTCTAGGATGGTGGTGGGGGAGTCGGAAGTAGCTGCCACCCAGGCTCTGCCCAGGTGATATTTCTCATGCCATGGTTGTTGTGGGTTGGGTGGCAGCTTCTCGAAGTCTTTTTCTTCCGATGTCCAGATTCTTCCTCTTCTAGTGGGTTGGGCTGGTGACGAGCGTCGTTGTGCTTTAGGCGGGGGTGGTCTCTCTGTGGGTGATACAACGGTGGTCGCTGGCTGTGGACTTTCTTCGGGCTGGGGATGAGCTGGTGCTGGCGATGACGGCATTGGCGGGAGCGTCGGTTTCTGTATCGTTGGCGCTGACTCGGCGCTGGCTGTTGTTTGGGGCCTCTGTTTCCTGGTGATGGTCGCAGTGGTCGTTGAGACTGTATTGACAGCTGGAGGAGATGCTTGTTGTAATCTTTGCTGTTGGATCTTGACTGTCTTCTTGGATCTGGCTGGAGCAGGAGTGCTTAGATCCCAGCGAAGGCTGACAGTCACGCACTGGTGCTGGAGGCCTGTGGCCACTTCAGGCACCCCATGCAGTCGGCATGACTGCAAGAAAGCCACAAGTGGCTCTGGAAGTCGATATTCTTTCATCGAGACAGACATGCTGAGAGTTGAGAAGCGAATGATGGCATTTGTTGTACAGACAAAAGATGCAATTTATATACTCCTTGACAACTGGACCATTCCCGGCGGATGTAAACCCGTCCCTCGCCTGGCGACAGGCCATGCCCGGCCGGGAACTTGACGGGCATCTGCTGAACATCGACCGATGCTCGGCCGACTAGTAACAATTGCCAGGTATACGGCCGGCGTTCGGCCGGTAACCTGCAGTGCACTGGCCGATTTCCGCCCGGCGTATATGCCGATGCTTCCCCGCAAAATCTGGCAGACACTGCCCGACTCCCGGCGGATGTCCCTCCAAGCCCCTCACGGCATACTTTTTGTCAAAACGGAGCCAGACACCGGCTTCCGACTTCTTCTCGACTTGGACAGGTCGGCCGACCACCACGTCTAGTATAGCTCGGCCGGGGTACGCCGGATTTGTGACCGAGGCATGAGGGTCTGTGGTTTCGTGTTTGTGTTTCTTTCCCTTTGGTGTCTCTGATGGGAGCTGTGGGTTAATTGTATCGATTCCTGATTATTGTCGCTACTTCTATTTATCGAACGTTATGAAAGATTCATCCTAAATATGCTTTAAAAGGGATGGAGTCCAATATTTCATGTGTCGAGATCTAACTGGTGGTTTTCCCTCTTCTTTGACGTTAGATTGTTGTTGAGTTCTTTACTATGATTCATGATTAAGGCTGACACGATTAATCGTATAATCGATTAATCGATCGATAAATTCCACAAGAATGATTATCATTTCTGATTTGCTTTTAATCATTTACTTGATAGGTACAATTTACTACCCAAAGTTAAGCCTAAAATAGCTGAATGTGTGGCAACAGTGCAGACCCTGATGAGATGCCGCATTATGCGGCGTCTCATCTGGGTCTCCACTATTTGCTCAGGCCTGTCTGTTCAAATATACATATGGTAAAGTGCAACATATGGTAAGAGTCATGCTCAGACAGAAACCCGGACAGGTAAATTTATGACAGAAACCTTAGCGATTACTAATCGATTATCGATCGTAATGGTAAGACTGTTAATCGATGATCTTTTCAGCTCCGATGACCCAGCCCTGTTCATGATTGTCTTAATAATCCATACATAGTTGTTTTGCTCTGTATCATGGTTTCTGCCGTGACACACGTCTATACAAATACATTATAAATTTTACAGCCGAAAAAAAATATTACAAAACAAAAAAAAAAAAAAAAAAAAAACAAATAATAAAAAAAAAACGAACATTTTAATATGAAATATTCTGATATCGTTCTTATTTGTGCTCAAATTAAACATTGTAGGTACACTCAAAATATAGATTGTAGGTGGTTCTAACGAGTATCCACAATCTATATTTTAGAGCAGAATAAGAAAGAAGTTTACCCCTGTAAACCCTAGTTTTACTATATGGAAGTGGGGTTTTAGGGGATCAGAATTATAGAGGTGTGTTTTTGTGATGATCTTCACGTAGTATTTCGACATAAGGGTCAGTTTGTTCTTGTTATTTCATTACGATAAAACACCCGTGCGTCTTAGTGCATTTTTTACATCTCCAAAACGGTCACTTTTCTGAAGAAAATTTGTGATATTATTCTTATTTATAATACAAAACATAGGTTGTGGGTACACGTTAGAACCGCCTCATTTTGGCGGTTCTAACGAGTACCCACAACCTATGTCTAGGAGCAGAAATAAGGAAAATAATGTTTACCACCGTAAACCCCAGTTTTCTCTTTATAAAGTGGGGTGTAAGGGGTGTTTATTTCAAGGACTTGTTAGCGTGATGTTATGCAGAAGTCTGCATTTTACTGGCTATTCGTAGTTGCCGGAGTTTAAACCTCAAATATTTACATTCTCAGTGCTTTTACAGAATAAAATCATAAACTGAACTATTGCGACATAATGCTGTTCATATTTCAGTGAACACATTGACTCACGCGACGACAGTGACGTCAAAATAAACAATGGTTCTCTCGAATATGATTGGACAAGGGCGATGTTTTGGCGCCAACAACGCCATTCCTCTGTCAGTAGGAAAATGTGTGCAATCGCTTTATTGTTCCAATTTCACCACACAAACCAGAACGTTTCGACAAATAATAGATGCAAAAGGGTGTAAGTATAAGTAGATCTAATGAAGGCAATTTATGAGTGTGAGTTAGTGAGTGAGTGAGTGAGTGAGTGTTTGAGTATAACGTCTCACAAACAGCTAAGGTAATACGGAGACGGGACCTCGGTTTCAAAACTTATCCGAAAGTCTGGAGAAGCCCGGGATCGATCCTGCGACCCCTGATTTACAAGGCCAGTAGCATAACCACTACACAACGGAGGCTTCTATTACTTAATTCATCATCGCGCCGGTCCTATGATGCCTAATGGGTATTAGCGCTAGGTCTCTCACCGCTGTGGTTCGATTCTGGCTCAGGTCACATGTGAGACGCCAAGAGCTGCAACGGAAGATTAAGTGTTTTTTCTCCGGGTTTTTCGGTTTTCGTTCAACTCTGACTGACAATCGGCTCGAATGAGGTGAAATAATTTTGAATGGCCGTTAAACCAAATAAAAAATGGTGACCCGATATTGTCCATCTAACATTCATGACGTATGAACAAGAGCGGGTTACGGGCGAAGTTTAAGTGCACCCCAAAGGGGTTCATTTAAAATTGCCCGTGACCCGATCTTGTTCCTACTTCAATGAATGCTAATTATATAAATTACACATTTCGAAAACACGCCTATACAAATACATTGTAAACTTTATCGCCGAAAAAAATGAAAATTTCAAGATGACAAATTGTGATATTTTTCTTATTTCTGCTCAAAATATAGATTGTGAGTACTCGCTAGAGCTGCCTCATTGAGGCGGTTTTAATGAGTTCTCACAATCAATATTTTAGAGCAGAAGTAAGAAAAATAAGGTTTACCCCTGTAAACCCCAGTTTTTCTGTATAAAAGTGGGGTTCAAGGGGGTCAAAATTATATAGGCGTGTTTTAGTGATGTTTTTCGCGGAGATTGATTATGAAATCTTTTCTACGGTCATTCACTCCCTACCGCTGATTCAAGAAGGGCAGTTGTCTGTTTCTGGCGAAAGAATGTGCACTGTACTGGTTAACCGCTTACTTATAAGCCTGCCCAGGAAAACTGTGGATAGGTAAACTGGCCGGCTCAAAATGACCTAAATAGTGTTGACTGGGTCGTAAAACTCGAAAAAAAGTATATAAATTCTATTAATTTCTTAAGTATTTTTCTTCTGACCGTTCAAGGGCGGTCTTTCAGTTGTGTGTATATTGTGTCGTGTGTAACTAGTTGTCGTTATGTGTGATGTTATTGTGTGTGCCATCATGAATGCCGTTGAATCTTTCTCTCCTTTCGGTGGCGTGAATCGGTCATTACGACCAAAAGTGGGTTTGTTCATACTTCTTGAACTAGCATTTTTTCAGATGTAAATTGGTGACGCTTTTCTTCTTTCTAGTCCAAACATATATTGTGGATTCTCGTTAGAACCGCCTCGAATAAAGCGGTTCTTATTTGTTTTTGAGCAAAACTAATTAAAATAATATATAACCCTGCAAACCACATTTTTCTCTATATAAAGTGGGGTTTAAAGGTTTTTCATTACACGGACTTGTTGATATGATAGTTATTCTGTGATCATGGCTTTGGCCTAGTGAAATTTGCTCTTCCGGTTGCTTCATGATGCCGATATACCTAATTATGATACATAGAGCATATTTCTCATCTCCAAAATGGCTACTTTTCTGATGAAAATTCCTGATATTTTTCTTATAAATACTGCAAACATAGGTTGTGGGTGCTCGTTACAACCGCCTCATTGAGGCGGTTCTAACGAGTACCCACAACCTATGTCTTGGAGTAAATATAAGAAAAATAATGTATACCCCCGTAAACCCCCGTTTTCTCTATATAAAGTGGGGTATAGGGGGACTTCATTTCACGGACTAGTTCACGTGATGTTTTCTTTTATAAGATTATATTAATTTGCAATTTGCAACTGGTTATAAATACTAAGAGTTTATAAGCATATAGTCGCAGATAAGATTGACTAAGCGGAGCTATTCGGTGTTGTCAATATTGGTCAAATTCGCTGAGTCCACTAGAAGATCCCGTAGAGTGCCTTTCGCACGCTTTCTACAAGCGGACCAATGGTCATATACGCCACAGCTATGCTTGTGTTATAGTTGAATTCACACAAACGGGTGACTTGGTTTACCTTTTTGTTAATGGGATATTCCTAAGATAGCTACAAACGATAGCTCCGCCTAGTCAATCTAATCTGCGACTACTATTCACAGAAGAAAATTCGATGGGAGGACGTAAAGCAAACAAAACAAATATAGGAATATCACAGATTGTTTATCTTCCTCCAACAAATAAATACAAAGAGAAATATAGAGCACTATGAGATTTCATATCCGACTAGTATCATTTTATGCTGAACAATAAGTTGATAAACATTCAGACTTTCGGAGCATTGCACTTTCAGCATAAAACACTGATTTTAAAAACCTGTTTGGATAACAATCAGCATAAAACAATGACATTCAACAGCATGAATGACGACAGATTTAGCACGACAAATTAAATATATATTTATATAAATATACGAATCTTATATACAACACAACGTAATAAATAAGTAATGCCGTACCATAGTTATCAAATGTCCAAACTTTGCGTCGTCACAAATATAGAGACGTTTTGTAACAGACGATATTGTGAAAATGTATTTATGACATGGACGACCATTAGACCAGCTTGTTTGGAAGGCTGATCTAACAGATAATACAGCAACCTTTTCAATTTACCTTTGCGTTAAACAATAAAAAATGTTGAACCCAATAAAAGATATATTGATATATTTTAAAACAATTAATAACTGTTTGGAAAACTTGAACCAAATACGGATGTTTTTGACCTTTGTGATTTTTTTACTGTTTTACGGAACAATATTAACTAGTCACTCGACCACCCGTCTTTGCGACAGGGTCCGACATAAACCGGGATTCTCACCTTACAAAAGTCTGGAATATGTAGAAAAAGCCATTGCAATAATTAAGTGGAAGTTTGCGCATTTCCAAAGAAGTATCTGAAAAATCTATTGAATTGAATTGAATTGAATACAATCTACGCACATAACACTAGTTGTTCTTGTTTGATAGTGCTTTGTACCGCCGGCCTCGATGGCTCAATCGGATATGCGTCAGCTTGAGATTAGGGATCGCGAGTTTCATTACGAAAACGCGCCTATACAAATTCATTGTAGCCTTTATCGCCGTACAAATGAAAATTTTATAAGAAAATTTTAAGATAAAAAAGTGTGATATTTTTCTTATTTCTGCCTATAATATAGATTTTGGGTACTCGTTAGAACCGCCTCATCGAGGCGGTTCTAACGAGTACCAACAATCTATATTTTAGAGCAGAAATAAGAAAAATAAGGTTCACCCCCGCTAACGCCAGATTTCCTATATAAAAGTGGGGTTCGAGGGGGTCAAAATTATATAGGCGTGTTATCGTGATGGGTACCTGCCGGGTTGGCAACATTCTGTCGTGGAGTTTGATCATGATTTTTTTTCTATAATCATTCACACCCTTTCGCTTATTTTAGAGGGATAGTTGCATCATGTGAACAAATACTTGAAATGAGCACCACTAGAGGCATGCTACAGGAAATAAATGATTGAGATCAGCCTGCAGGCTGTAGAGATACAACTTGTCACCGGCCCCGATAGCTCAGTTGGTAGTGTCCGCTCCGGGGAACGGGAGGTCACGGGTTCGATCCCGGGCCGCGACATACCAAAGTCGTTAAAAATGGTACTAGCTGCTCCTCGCTTGGCACTCAGATTTACGGGGTAGAGCTAGGACTGGTCAACCCAGTGTCAGGATAATGTGACTGGGTGTGGTATCATGTAATGTGTCTCGGACATGATACTTCAGTGAGGCAGCACTATAAAAGTGAGCATTGACCTCCCTGTCGCAACCAGACACCGTCATGATATGATAGAAAAATTGTTGAAAGCGACGTTAAACCCGAATACACACACACACACACACACATACACACACACACACACACACACACACACACACACACACACACAACTTGTCAAATGTGATGACGGACAAACGACGGACGAACCACTATACTAAAAGTTCCTCTGAAGCCTTCGGTCCAGGTAAGCTAACGAAAAACATTTTGGTATCCTTGTGTCATGGTGTCAATCTAGAATACATTTACACACATCATTTGCCTTGTTTTGTCATTCAATGTACATGTCACCAAATCAAACTGCCTATTGTTTTGGTCGAAACGTGTTTGTTAATTACAATCGTTTTCACAACAAAAATTGTACGTAATGTATACTTCTGACACTAAACATTTTTTCGCACACTATACGCCACTGCTAATGTCGAAGATTTTGTCATTCGCGTATCTACAAACCTAAAGCATATAAACAATGAAAATGTAAAATAAATAGGCGAAATGAAATGATAATGAAAATACATAGATGACAGGTCAATGGCCAGTGAAGCAAATTGTATGTCCGATACACACCCACCCCATCATTTTATCACAATACAACCTGCAAAATGGATTTCGTGAAGGTCATTCACTTGCACAGTACGATAAATAAACTAAATGTAAATCTTGCACACCCAATAGTAATACAATAGTATGTGTTTCAATAATTATTGTATATCTGGTTTGTCATGGCAAATTTCAGCTGTTTTAATTAAAACCAATGACTGGCGGTACAAAAATATTAAAATATTTTCTTAATTTTGGTGTTAGTGTTGGATAATATGCTGTGATATTTGAACTGATAAAGAACTTGCTCCTGTGTGAAATACACTTTTACACTCCTTCAAATCGGAAACATTCAATTAGTCCAAGCACGGAAAATGGGCAAGTAACGAGAGATATTTAAAGAAAATGTTAACACACACAAAATGGCTGGCAGGATTCGGGCTTGAATAAATACTTATCAGTTTTCCCCTATACCATTTGCATTGTGACACCTTGACCTGATAAAGAGATGCTATCTCAAGACAAGTGAGCTTTATCAGGTCAGCGTGACATTGCACTTCTATGAACTGGACTACTGCTAAAATTAGCAAAACTGTAAGAGTGTACAAGGGGATTAACTGATAAATAGAATACCAGATTGGTGCCATTTGATATCAAGTTTATCAGGCTCGGCTTCGTGAACGCAAGTAGAATCGCCCGGCAAGCCTCGCGATTCTACAAGCGTTCTCAAAGCCTTGCCTGATAAACTTGATATCAAAAGACACAAACCTGGCACTCTCTATATATTAATTCATTGAAATAATGAACAACTTATTATATTATGTCAATAAATGCAACGAAAATGCATCTTAATTAAGCATACATTAGTTCAGTCTTAGCCTTTTAATAAAACGGACCATATTGCCATGCTTCAAATGGTAACGGGACAACTCGGCACATAGCCAACTTGGCACATAGCCAACTCGGCACATAACCAACTCGGCCCATACAAACTCGGCACATAGCCAACTCGGCCCACAATAGTTATACTGCATATTAACTGTACATTTATACTTTACTCTCTGTTTTATTATTATTATTTTATAATATTTGTAAATATGCATATTAAATAAAATAGTTTATAGTTTATTATAATTTTTTCTTTTTGCATTTTCAAATCATCTTAATAGGCTCTGAATATGGCTTCATTGCTACACTAATTAACTGATTAATCCGAAGGTTACTGGAAGTCAATTCATAAAAGCTGTGAATATGATGTTCGGGACACATTGCCACCCATGATTGCCCAGCCGAGCTGAACACATATTATTGCACAGGTGTTTCAACGTAATGTGAAGCTGCAGTAGGCACACCACAACGGACCAACCCGTAAACAAAAACGGTTGCTGATACAACAAACTAGAAAAAAAAAACAGTATCGTATTCTCCAGTAACAGGAAAATGCTGCTAAATTAATTAGACTTTTTTAAAGCTTTATTCGCTGGTCAATTTAAGAAACAACTTACATGTAAATACACTGAAAAAAAGCTTCTTCATATTTTTTTTTAGATATACTCCATTAAATATTGTCTTATTAAGTCTTATAGCCCTATTTAGTTGGTCCCTATTTATAGGTAACTTTAATTTGATTGTTTGTTTGGTTATGCAATTATCATAACAATAGATAATTGGCCTAATCAGCTAATTATGTGCCGAGTTTGTATAGGCCGAGTTGGTCATGTGCCGAGTTTGCTATGTGCCGAGTTTGTTATGTGCCGAGTTTGCTATGTGCCGAGTTGTCCCACAACCCTTCAAATGTAATACCGCAGAGCTCTATATCAATGAGACAGATTGAAACCCTTTCATAGGTGTCCGTCCTGATATTGTAGATAAGCAAAATTTGGGACAGACATTCAGACATGCAGCACAGACAGTGACACTTTATTTGGGACTATATCGTCTTGTGTTTGTTTGTTTGTTTTGAAATTTAAAGACCCAGTCAACATTTAGGACATTTTTGAGCCGGACAGTTTACCTATCCACATTTTTCCTGGGCAGGCTTATATGTAAGCTGTTAACCAGTACAGTGCACAGTATTTCACCAGAAACTGACAACTGCCCTTCTTGAATCAGCGGAAGGGTGAGAATGACCTTTAAAAGATCTCCACGAAGGTATGTTGCCGACCCCGGCAGGTATCGAACCTGCGTTCTCCTGATAACCAGTCAGACGTGCATCCGACTGAGCTACTGAGGCCGGCTCTTCTTGTGTTTCAATGAACCGTCAAAATGCAGCTGCATCACGTGAACTAGTTCGTGAAACGAACCCCCCCCCCCTATACCCAAGTTTATATAGAGAAACCGGGGGTTTACGGGGGTACACATTATTTTTCATATTTTTTTCTCCAAGACATAGGTTGTGGGTACTCGTTAGAACCGCCTCAATGAGGCGGTTCTAACGAGCACGCACGACATATGTTTGCAGTATTTATAAAAAAATATCAGGGATTTTCATCAGAAAAGTAGCCAGTTTGGAGATGGGAAATATGCGCTATGTCGCACGGACGTGTTATTGTAATGTAAATGCTCGCCAGAAAAGAGGTTAGAGTATTTTCATCCTCCATTGAGACATTGCGGCCACAAATTAAATGACTGTAATCGCGTAAACAAGTCCGTGAAATGAAGACCACACTAAACCCCACTTTATATAGAGAAAACTGGGGTTTATGGGGGTATACATTATTTTTCTTATTTCTGCTCCAAGACATAGGTTTTGGGTACTCGTAAGAACCGCCTCACTGAGGCGGTTCTAACGAGCACCAACAACTTATGTTTTAAGTATTTATTAGAAAAATATTAAGGATTTTCATCAGAAAAGCAGCCATCTTAGAGATGTGAAAAATGCACTCTGTCGCACGGGTGAGTTATCGTAATGCATCAGCTTCAATACCGTCTCCGTTCTTTTAACCTGATATGAACACCATTTTTCGGAAAAATTGTTGCACCTTCAATGATTTCCAAAGGGAATGTTGATTTCTTTCCAGGACAGACTGTATATTTACGAAGGGTCTTTACAATTGTCATTTTCCCCTCTAACTGCGCTAAACGAAGTCCGACACAAGTTCTTGGCCCACTGCCAAATGGCATCCAGGCCATGGGATGTCTTTCAGCTCGACTCTTTGCTGTGAATCTGAAAATAAATCGAAATAACAAAATATTTCTAATCTATTTAAATAAGGATTCTCGTCTACTCCATACAGAAGTTTCGGATAAGATAAATATTCATGAGAACCATCTTGTTAAAGAAAGACGAAGTAATATTTTGTTAACCCATTGTATGCTGGAATCCCCTACAAGGCTACCTTGGGAAACAGTGCAGGCCCAGATCAGACGCCACAAAACGCGGCGTCGACGCCGCAAAACGCGGCATCTGAGCAGGGCCTGCACCGTTTGCTAAGAGGATTTTCCGTCAAAAATAGAATAAAAACGGAAAATAGGTCTGACACCCCTTATATGACAAATGGACTTGTCCAACATATAGCAATGGAAGAGTCCACTAGCATACAATGGGTTAAGTGTTAGCTGTACATATCATGTTATCATATAACGTCGTTGTTATTTAGTGTATAACGTCACGTAATAAAATGATATGACATCGCGCAAATTGACACATGGTTACTGGCGCGTGGCGCCATGATGCTGCCCATGACAACCCTTAGTTATTCTTTTCACTTCTTTGGTAATCAGATTCCAGTCTAAAATCTTAATTACATAAACAGAATTTATACTTGTGGTTATTTCATAAAACATAAATCTCGTTTCAAAAGTTTCATATAAATGACCACATGTATAATATTTGCCATTTCAGTTAATATATTGTGCAAATAGTAGTTGAAAATGATAAAAATCAAATCTGTGCCATAGACGCTTTGCTTGATTCTAATAAACGGACAATAATGCTTATTCGTATCAGACGTGATGGTAACTGTCTAAGTCTATATAATTCGAATGTTAAGGCATGTAAAATAGAAGTGGAGGCAATGATCAGGAATCGATAAAACATGAAATGTGCTCCGTCCTATATCGTTTTTTTGTGTGTGTGTTTTTTTCGATTCTTTACATTATATTGTGGTTTGGAATAGTTTATATCTTTGAGGGTGTTTTGTCCAGAAAATCATTTACCCCAGTCTTTTTTGTTTTCAGAAAGAATTTTTTCCATCACGTGAACAAGTCCGCGAAATGAACACCCCCTTACACCCCACTTTATATAGAGAAAACTGGGGTTTACGGGGGTAAACAATATTTTTCTTATTTCTTCTCCAAGACATAGGTTGTGGATACTCGTTAGAACCGCCTCATTGAGGCGGTTCTAACGAGTACCCACAACCTATGTTTGCAGTATAAATAAGAAAAATATCACAGATTTTCGTCAGAAAAGTAGCCATTTTGGAGATGTAAAAATTGCACTATATCGCACGGGTGTGTTATCGTAATGTTAGGCTACCAGTAACCATAAGTAAAATGTTGAAAACGTACATTAGTATAAAATCTGGATTCCGTTGCTCAAAGCTCATTACGTTAAATCTTCAGGTAAAAAGTTCGTGTAATAAATATCCCAATAATCCCCATTTTATACAGAGAAAACTGGGATTTAGATGGTTAAACATTGTTTGTCTTATTTCTGCTCCAAGATAAAGGTTGCGGCTACTCGTTGGAACCGCCTCCAAAACCTAGCTTTAGAGTGTATATACTTATAGAAGTCGCAGATAAGATTGCCAGGAGGAGAAATTTAGGTGTTGCAATTATGTCAAATTGGCTGAGTCCACAAGACGATTTCACTTGATAGCTTTGTTTGTATTACAGTTTAGTTTACATGAACGGATGACATGGCTTACCTTTTTGTTAACAAAGTAATTACAAATGCAGGTGCAAACGATAGTTTCGCCCTGTCAGTTTTATCTGTGACTACTATACGCAGTTCAAATTACAATGTTATAGTAGTCGCAGATAAAATTGACTCGGCGGAGCTATATAGGTGTTGTCAATATATGTCAAATTCGCTGAGTCCACCAGAAGATTCGGTAGAGTGCCTTTCGCATGCTTTCTTCAAGCGGACCAAATGGCCATATACACCACAGCGTAGTTTGTGTTACAGGTGAATGCACACATTCGGATTACTTGGTTTACCTTTTTGCAAATAGAACGTTCCAAAGGCAGGTACAAACGATAGCTCCGCCTAGTCAATCTTATCTGCGACGTCTATACAAGAGCTAGTCATTCATCATGTAACTACAATAATTAGGTATATGATGGCCAATATGGATATTAAATGAAGGTATAAAGATAATACATTTGCCAAACTTCACATCACGTGAACAAGTCCGAGTAATGAGCACTCCCTAAACCCCCCTTTATATACAGAAAACTGGGGTTTAAGGGGGTAAACATTATTTTTTATATATTTGCTCCAAGACATCGATTGTGGGTACTCGTTAGAACCGCCTCAACGAGGCGGTTCTAACGAGCACCCATAACCTATGTTTGCAGTATTAATAAGGAAAATATCACCGAATTTCATCAGAAAAGTAGCCATTTAGGAGATATGAAAAACGCACTATGTCGCACGGGTGTGTTATCGTAATGAGTAAAATGTCTCACCGTTCGGGTTCAAAAGCTGAAGGATCATTTCCCCATACTTCTGTATCATAATGCAATTCCCAAACATTAGCTTGTATAATCATACCCTCTTGTAGTTGATACCCTAATACCTCCGTATCCTCCATACACTGTCTGGCAATCACACTACAAAACAAAACAAGATCTCAATCATCATCCGAAAGATATCATTATGAAAACACACCTATACTAATACATTGTAACCTTTATCGCCCCCAAAAAATGAAAATTTTAAGATGAAAAATTGTGACATTTTTCTTATGTCTGCTCGCAATATCGATTGTGGGTACTCATTAGAACCGCCTCGACGAGGCGGTTCTAAAGAGTACCCACAATCTATGTTTTAGAGCAGAAATAAGAAAAATAGGTTTACCCCTGTAAACCCCGGTTTACTATATGAAAGTGGGATTCAATGGGGTCAAACTGATATAGGCGTGTTTCGTGACGTATGTAAAATTCGGACATGGCAGTAACAAGCCTGTGTTCTAACAGCTTTTGAAAATACACATTAATAACGGGACTGTTATTCATGAAGCCATTCGCGAAACGTATAAAACGAAACACAAGAATGAATCCGCTTCCTGATCATTGCCTTCTTTCTACATCATTGAACGGAAAATGTAAATTCGCATTGGTATTCTCCAGAAACATGAAATGCATGTAATTCACGGTCCCGATCCTAATTTATTCAGGATGCAATAGAATGCAACCACTGACCGCTGTGGACAGAACTAGATGGGGCAGCTAGTTATCACATTAGCTTATCTTATGATTAGGCTTAACCACACCCCTAGTTAAGATAACTGAATTCGAGGATCTTACCTGTGCATTCATGTATTTTTGAAATTTATTAAATGAGTTGAGGAAAAGGGATAAAATGTGAGGCTTTGTCGAGCATTTTATGCCTTTTCCTCGGCGAGTTTAAAAAAAATCAATAATACATGAGCACGAATGCAAGATTCATTTTATCATATGGCATTTAAAACGCATTTAATTCACGATGTTATACAAAAATGTCAATATTCCGCCATTAGTAAACGCGACGTCGTTAAGGACGTCGCACATGTAACATTATGGAGCGTATCTAACTGATTTGCATATTTAATCCACTAGTGGATTATCGAATTTATTACATGGCGTTAGTAAATTCTCAGTTAGTAAACACAAATATTTTGGGCACCTTTAATTATTTTTCATGGCCCAACACATCGATTGTGGGTACTCGTTAAAAGCGATGCAATAGGACAGCTCTTACTAGCTTCATTCTGAAGAGTAGAAATAAGAATAAGTATTACTAATTTTGTCATAACAAATGCCCATCATAGAACCATTCATTTAAAGATAGGGCTACCGCCTATTTGTGTTTTGATAATGAGACAATGCTAGTGCGTGTTGTGTCGTTTTTACTTATAAAGAGACAAACGCTAAACAACGTTGCAATATTGGAAGCTTTTACGTGAAACAAATGGAGGATATTTGATTCTTTAGTGTAAGAATGAGTTTTAGTGTAAGAGTTTCGCCGGTTTCTGACACATTTTGGCAAATTAATATGTAATAAACAGAGGGTATATGATAGTGTTCGATGATACATCGAATTTCCAAAACAGTGGAATCCCAAAATAGTATTTTGACTATTGAAACAATGACGATATCGATTTCTATTGCACCGAGAAACTCTATATTTCATTGAAAAGCATTTAAGAAATACATACGTGCTGGCAAGGGGGTATTTTCTCAATGTTTCACACCACACCATGTCTAAGTATTCCATCTTCATAACATTGTCGTAGCATGGCTCGTCGTCAGAGTCCGCAGGGAAATACTTGTCTACTTCTTCTTGGAGTTTCTTTTGAACACCTTGATTCATTGTCATTTCGTAGAATACATATGCTAGTGTTGTGCTCGTTGTTTCATATCCAGACAACAGAAATAATAAACACTGGGATCCAAGTTCCTATAATCAATAAAAATTCCTTCGTAGATATAGTAAATATAACAATGTCTGTACATAATTTAAAGCAAAATTACTTATCACTTACGGAATATCAAATGACGATGATAACTTAATGAACTCGGACAAATATTCTTTGTATTATCTTCGTTTTCCAAGTGGGATTTTACCATTTGTTTCCTAGAAGTCTCACATACTAAAAAGGCCACAAGCAAAGAACGCAGCCATCTCAAGTCACCTAAAGAAAGTAAGTGACATGGAGGCACACACAAAAATAGACGAAACATGAACCAAAGACACAAAGCCATTCAAGAAATACACTGCAAAAGAATGTCTGCCTTTGGACGGTCAGGAGAAAAACTACTGGGGGCTCAAACACAAGTCTGCAATTGTTTACATGCCTTAAAATTTCTCTATGTGGCAAAACAAATTAGTAACACCATTGCAAATTGTTCAGACACAGAAACTATCTTGCAACACCACCTCAAGCATGGTTAAAATTGATCGGCTACATCTTGAAGAAACAGATTCAGGGCTAAAATCTTTGCTACGTACCTGTGTTGATAAAACTTTTTGTTTTGCTACTGTTTCCACAACCTTTTCATTGTCTGACAGAGGATCGGTATTTGCCTTGTTTGGATCGTATTCAGAGTTCAAAAACAATTCTAAGAGATCGAAATTCTCTTTCTGAAACAAACATGACGTTCAAATGAAAGGCATAAATTTATATCCAAATTCCAATTAAAGGTTACCATAGTATTCATTTTCCAGTCTTTCCAGTGTGGGTATCGCTTATATTATTTTGTTTTGGATAGCCAATTGGCCATTTCGTGGGAAAGTAACTGTCCTTTTGGCTTTCTGCTAGTGATGTTTTCATTAGGATACAGTTGTTTTATGTTTGTGTTTCTTTCCCTTGGTGTCTCTGATGGGACCTGTGGGTTAATTGTATCGACTACTGATCATTGCCTTCACTTCTATTTTGGGAAAGAATATAAGAACAAAAAGTCCCATTTCATCGGATCGTTCAACAATTCAATCAGTTATTATTTACAGTGTATTTATGCTCGTAAGTGGTTTATAATCGTCATAGTATTCCTCTGCATGTATTCCTGGGAATATTTCGTTTTGTTCTGAACAGCCAGTTGGCCCTTTTAGGAAAAGGTAATATGAGCCAGCGCATGACAAAACCTACAATGAAACGATATGCGCCCAACGAAGTCTCAGATCAGTCTACGCATCCGCGCAGTCTGGTCAGAGTCTTCGTTGTGCGCTCTAGGGATAGCTAAGTGCCCAGTGCTCCTGCATGCAGCAGGAGAAGTCTCTTGTTAGACTATATGGATGCGCAGGCTGATCTGATTCTTCGCTGTGCACACATGTAAGATGTAGGAAATGTTGTTCTGCGGCTCATATCATTTTGGCTTTCTACTCGTAATATTTCATTATATTACCGTTGTTTTATGTGTCCGCTTCTTTCCCCGAAGGTGCAAGGTAATCGTATCGATTCCCGATCCATTACGAAAATACACCTATACAAATGCTTTGTTAACTTTAAATGAAAATTTTAAGATGAATACTTGTCATATTTTTCTTATTTCTGCTCAAAACACAGATTGTGGGTACTCGTTAGAACCGCCTCATCGAGGCGGTTCAAATGAGTACACACAATGTATATTTAAGAGCAGTAATAACAAAAATAAGGTTTACCCCTATAAACCCCAGTTTTACTTTATAAAAGTGGGGTTCAAGGCGGTCAAAATTATATAGGAGTGTTTTCCTTCTACTTCATGTGTCGCTAAGTACGTTTATTCTTTCAGGAATTAGACAATGATGTTTTCTTTGTGATTTTGTCTATATGCATTTTCCTTTCTCTTTTTCAGTGCATAATCAGATCAAATTTAGATCACAAACAATGTTGAAGGTAAAAAAACGTTAATGTGTTTCTTAATTACTATAAATAATAAGCTATCAAATGGGGAGATGTCTTAAACTTTTTTAAGTAATGTAGGTTGGTGCCCGGCGCTGTGTCTCTGATCGGGCCCGACGGGCCAACTGCTGGTTTTCTTTTGCTCCAACATTTCAGTTAAAATTCTATTTTTTTTCTAAAACTAGGACTGACTTGTCAGGTGAGACATGTATCTTAGCGGATTTGATTGACACTTTTTGTAATATATTAAATTTTGCAAGTCTCGCTATTTTGGACATCTCTTTCCTGATGACCGGGACTTCCGTGGAGTGAGGGCCATGTTTGCTGATGTTGGCTCGGTGGGGGACGCCTATAAGTCCTAGGGTAGGCGTCTCTTGCCTGGTGCCTCTAGCTGACCTGTCCCATGAGCTACATCGCTCGGTGTGTGCTCGGAGGGGATGTGCTGTGTTTGCCGGGTCTTGTCCTTCATCCGTTTCGGTTTCAGAACTTTGGGGTTGAGACACACTGACGAAGATTAAATGTCAGAAAGGACTCTGTGTCACTAAATTTAGTATAGTTACGCCTTAATTGAAACCACTGGGTCGATATCATTCGTTCGTCCTCGAGGGTATCATTAGCTCAGTATCAGTTCCTTAGTGCTGAGGTTGATACGGCGGTGTTGACGTCAGTACTCAAGTACTGGTTTAAATAACTACATTATATCTAAAACAATTGCAGTTTAAAATTCTAATTTTTCTAAAACTAAGACTGACTTGTCAGGTGAGACATGTATCTTAGCGGATTTGGTTGCCACTTTTTGTTAAATGTTAAATTTGCAAGTCTCGCTACTTTGGACAGCTCCTTCCTGATGACCGGGACTTCCGTGGAGTGTGGGCCATGTTTGCTGATGTTGGCTCGGTGGGGGACGTCTATAAGTTCTAGGGTAGGCGTCTCTTGCCTGATGCCCCCAGTTGACCTGTTCTATGAGCTACGTCGGTCGGTGTGTGCTCGGAGGGGATGTGCTGTGTTTGCCGGGTCTTGTCCTTCATCCATTTCGGTTTCAGAACTTTGGGGTTGAGACATACTGACGAAGATTAAATATCAGAATGGCCTCTGTGTCACTAAATTTGGTATAGTTACGCCTTAATTATATCAAGCTGTCGAGTCATCATCGTTGTTTCAGCTTTGTATTCGTTTTATTGTTATGTTAGCGGAGCTTCTGTACACATGAGTTAAAACTCCTTCATGCAGACTGACAAATTATTTGTCTAAACCATGGCAGAACCAAGGGCGAGAATTGTGGCCACGTAAAATCGATTAAAACATTTACTGACCCTTCCAAGGCGGTTCTTCTTCTCTTGTGGTTTATTATTGTTTTAGTTCTTTTTTGCGTGCACGTATTGCTTATACCTTTTGTTTGTTTTTTTGTGTGTGTGGGGGGGGGGGGGTGGGGGGGGGGTGGGGGGGTGGGGGGGTGGGGGGGTGGCCGTTTGGCCATTTTGTCGGCTCGGATTTCCGCTTGTTACTTTTTATTATGTTGATGTTGTTTTATTTATATTGTGATGGTGTTCCATTGCATGCCTTGGTTAGGAGCTGTAAGGCCATTGTATGGATTCCTGATCACTGCCCTTACTTCTCATCACGAAAACAGGCCTATATTATTTTGACCACCTTGAACCCCACTTTTATATAGTAACAAGAGCACCGCATGCGGATGCCAACGCTCGGCTGCAGCCCCTTTTCATAATGAACAACTAGTCCGAGTTTCAAGTAAATATGTTCAGTAATGACAGAGATATTACAAAATGTCCAAGTTTTTGCACGACGATGACGACGACAGAGCTATGACAATACCTCGTCGTTTTCTTCGAACACAGCCGAGCTAAAAATTGGGTTAACCCTTGTCCTGCTGAGTATTCAATTATGTCACACCCATTACTGATTATCAGCCAATCAGATTACTTGATGCAAATTATTGAGACAAATTCATAAACTTCATGGCAAACAATGAAGATCCTGATCAGATGGCTTCTTCAGAAGCCATCTGATCTGGATCTACATTGTTTCAAAGATAAGGCATATTCGGGCTCAGCAGGACAAGGGTTAATAGGGGTGACCTTATTTTCCTAATTTCTGCTCTAAAATATAGGTTGTGGGTACTCGCTAGAACCGCCTCGAAGAGGCGGTTCTAACGAGTACCTACAATCTATATTTTGAGCAGAAATAAGAAAAATATCACAATTTTTCATCTACAATTTTTCATTTTTTCGGCGATAAAGGTTACAATGTATTTGTATAGGCATGTTTTCGTAATGTATTATTTTAGAAATAATGCCTGTACGCATATATCGAATAAAACTTTTGCTGAGCTCGCACATCCGATTTTTTCTACTGATGCAGTAAAATGGGAATTCGGATCGCATTAGCAACATCTTTAGACCCATTACTGTTACAGTATTTCCCTGAGTATTAAATGTTGAGGCATTCTAGGCAATACTACAAACTGACTGTGAAATGTAAACTGAAATTTTAGGGATGACCTTAGCATTGAAAATCGCATTTACAAAATGATAAGCAGTTTTGATGCTACTCTAGATATACATTTTCCGTCGGCTTTATCTCTTTCAATACTAAGATAATGTATGGTATTGTAATTCTCAGATTAAAAGGATCTTTCTCTACACCCACGCCAAGTACGACTTCTATTATAGGAGCACTAAACAATAATCCCATTGCCTTACTCATCATACGAATGAGAAGTATACTTTCTTAATTAGACGCAATAATAGAGTTAGCGTAGAAAGACAGACAACTAATTAAATGATACACAACGCTCACTTCATGACGACTTTTATTTATTTCGATACCCAAAATACAACGAATATATATGGCGTCAGGGCCATAAACTCACAATGCAAAGCTTCACGTGAACCAAATCTCTAAGGTCTGCGAATAGCTCGTAGAAGTATAAAAACAGAAAGGGGTTAATCTGGAATGGCCACGAACAAAGAGCACAGCCTTCAAAAGAAGAGAAGCGAAATACTTACAGTTATAAAGGTTGCATTTGAAAACAAAAATCCACACGATACATGAAGACCAAGAATCAAGATTATCTGAACTAGGCAAGCTACTTTCGGCCGATTAGGTCTCATCAGTGACCCTCACAATAACTTTCAACATCTAGAATGGACTCGATGAACTAAAAGATACCGTAGGAATATATATTGCACTATGATGAAACATGTTGAGACGTATAACTGCCACCAAACGGCACTTTACACTAGCTACATTGAACTGAAATACAACCAATAAAGCTAGAAAGGTCCATGCAGAAACACAAAGCAACACGCGCATCAGCTATACAAAGCAAAGAAACGAGAGCCTTGTGACGGCCTTTAGAAAAACAATTATAGATGGGGCTGATCTCAAAACTATCAGTTGTAAACGAGATTAATAAATGGATAATAGAAGTCTATGCAAAGATCAGAATCGATACAATTAACCCACAGCTCCCATCAGAGACACCAAAGGGAAAGAAGTACAAACACGAAACAACTAGACCCTAATGGAAACATCAATAGCGGAAAACCAAAAGGACAGTTACTTTCCCACAAAACGGCCAATTGGCTATCCAAAACAAAAAAAAAATATAAGCGATACACACACTCAAAGACAAACAGCCTTAACAAAAATAAACCACGACAAGTAGAACCGCCTTGGAACGGTCAGTGAAACGAATTCCAATTGGAGGGGTGGTGCTTAAATGGATTTTACGTGGCCATAATCCTCGCCTTCATTTCCGTAGCGATTTAGACAAATAATTTGTTCAGTCCGCATGAAGGCCTCCTAACTCATCAGTGGAACATCTCCGTGAACACAAACATCAAACACAGAGATGAAACAACTATGAGGACGCGACAGCAAGAAACCTATGAAATGCTAGAGCAAAAGAAAACCAACAGTTAGTCTCCGATGGACCCGACCAGAGACAGAGCATCAGGTACCAACCAACATTACATTAAATTACCCTCTAATTCTCAGAAAGCCTTTACGCTGGAACTGACATAGAATCTGAGGCCTGACGCACCGGCGTGCAATTAAAGAGGGAAGCAAAGTTGTCAACCGTGATTGGGTTAACTGCCATGCATGCAGTCTGTCGTATAACATTTATGTTGTACCCAATCTTTTTGTATCGAAAAATGATTTGTTTTCGAAATTGGTTGCTGAAGTCATTGCGGATACAGTAAAACCTCGATAATTCGAAGTGCAAGGGACCGCAGAAATTCCTTCGAATTATCGAGAGTTCGAATTATCGAAATCGGCAATTTTCGGATATGTTCGGATTTTTTTATTCAATGCAATTCAAATGACTATAATTCGAACTTCATTTCGGCGCTATGATAAAGAAACGGTAATAACTGCCAAAGCATTAAAGAAAATGAGGTACGTGAAGGTTAATCTCATCGTCTTTTATGCTTGACAGGGCTACGAAAGCAGGAAATAATAATAAAATTTGAACTTACATTTTTATTTACAGCCATCAACAATAACAAAAATGAAGGTTGAATGCAAATTACTAAACCATTTTACTGACGAAATATTTAACCCCGCAAAAAGAACAACAGAACTGACAAACACTGACAGCTAGCGAAGATTTGTATCAGTCTGTAATAAACTGGCTGATACAAATCGAAAAGGCCTAACTTCAGGTTTCTAGTCAATTTTGTTTCGCTTTTTGCCCCTATATTCACTCTCAAAAAAGCTCATAAGTGTTCAGGAAATTCGTCTACTTTCAGTTTTATCAGAATTGTAATTTTCGCTGTAACCACTGGTCCGTTGAAACACCCAAACCACCCCGTAACACCGAAAAACCACTACCCAGCAGCCACATAGCGTGTGTGTAACGTCGCATCAATGTCAAAGCAATGAAATGGCGTTGCATTGACGTTGATGTGCTTGCATGGACAGATCTGCTGTTAAAACACATAAAAAAACATCAAATAAAATATTCATTGCGGACGAAATCAATTAAAGACACCAATTACTCAATAAAGGATCATCACCTGTAGTGTGGCCGTTAATCCGGTGTTTATTACCTGTATCTACTAATTCTTGAAGTCAGTCGAGTGTGAAGTGTAACAATCGTACTCGCCGCAAAATTGCGATGTGTGACCTTGATTAGCCAAGTAATATTTCGAATTAAACATGGGATTTTAATAAGAATTTCTTTGATTGGGACCGACGAAACTGTTCGAAAAATCGAATTTTTCGAAAAATCGAAATTCGAAAAATCGGTAATATTTTTGCAATAACTTATAGAGAAAAATGTCGGGACCGCCAGTCGTCTTCGAAAAATCGGTAGTTTCGAAAAATCGGCGTTCGAATCACCGAGATTCTACTGTATATATTTTTCTGAATTTATATACTAAGTCACCATAAAATTCGGGTCCGATAGACCTTGTTGCAGAAGAGATTTAAGTCTAATATTAAATTAAGAAATTAAATCAGAATATCGTCTGTAAAATTTTGAAAAGGCTCTGTCTCTGGTCGGGCCCATCGGAGTCTAACTGTTGGTTTTCTTTTGCTCCAGTATTTCAGTGGTTTCTTGCTGTCGAGTCCTCACCGTTGTCTCACCTCTGTCGTTCTTTGATTATTTGTGTTCACGGAGATGTTGCGCTGGTGAATTAGGAGGCCTTCATGCGGACTGAACAAATTATTTGTCTAAATCGCGGCGGAAGTAAGGGCGAGGATTGTGGCCACGTAAAATCGATTTAAGCCCCCCCCCCCCCCCCCAGTGGAAATCTTTCCACTGACCGTTCCAAGGCGGTTCTTCTGTGTCGATTTTGTTATGTTGTTGTTTGTTACTTACTGTGTGTATCAATTGTGTCTTTTAATTTTGGATGGCCATATGGCCATTTTTGTGGGAAAGTAACTGTCCTTATGGCCTTCCTTTGTTTAGGTTTCCATTATGGTCTGGTCGCTTAATGTTTGTATTTCTTTCCCTTTGGTGTCTTTGATGGGTGGAGTAAGTTAATTGTATCAATTCCTGTTCTTAGTTTTACTTCTACTTTGCGTAGTTTATGGTACCGAGAACCCTGATTGAGAAGTTTAGCAGCTAACAATTTATTAAGAGTGCTGAAGTCAATTACATGACCACCCCCTCTGGAAAATCGAGTTAATTGCGAATATAAACGCCATATGATGGCGCACGAGGAGCATCGCCATCTCCAAAAAGGAACTTTTACAATCTCAAGATCAAAATCATCGCGTTTATCATAAAATTTGCTTGTAACAAACCCATATACAATAGAGAGATGTAAATCCAAAAACGGGGCCTCGGTATCAGAAGAATTTGCTTTATTTAACTTTAGTTCTGGGGGTAAATTTGACTGATTGAAACCATCGATATAGGTATTGTCAATATTTAATAAATCATCCAAATATCTAGAAGTCGAGCTTAAAGCTTCAATGATTTCAGACTGGTTTTCAGCAGAAAGTGACATCATGAAGTCTCTCTCTTAACAAAACAAAACAGATCAGTTACAAGGGGTGCGCAATTAGTACCCATCGGAATACCCACAACTTGTCTAAATAACTTAGTACCAAATCTTATGTAAATATTGTCAAGTAGAAAGGTGGGAGCTTCATACACTTTCTGACATGACCATAAAGTATAATTTGTATGCTCTTCAGAAGTGAAAAAAGCATTTCTTATATTGCATTCAAGATAGAGGGAGTCTTCCCTATGTAATATCCATTCAATTTAATCATTAAGTTTTTCTTTTATAAGATTATGAGGAAGTGTAGTGTAAAGGGTGGAAAAATCATAAGTAGACATACTTGAAGCACGAAAACGCATGGATTTCAATTTATTTCAAACTTCATTAGAACTTTTTATAGACCGAAAAAGATTTCTACTTGATCTTTCGAAGACTTTGTGGCAATAATTTATCATATGTTTTTTGATGGCAGTAAAACATGAAGTTAATAATTTGGAGAGTTCAGTGGTTGTACAAGAGCTTGAATTTGCAATAAACCATGCTTTGTATGGTTTTTTATGAAGTTTAGGTAACCAATATAACGTAGGAAGCTTGTCTTGGCCTTCTGTAACACACCAGCAAATGTCTGCACTACTATATGCCGATGTCTTTTCTATTTTGAAGGCCCGGGATATTTAATCTTTAGACTAAATTTATCATATGACGTCGCGTCTGAGAAAGGAATAACGCAATGTAATAACTTCCGTAATCCATCATAATCCACTAGTGGATTAAATATGCAAAGAAACGCCTCTTAACGTTACATGTACGACGTCAATAACGATGTCGCGTCTACTAATGTCGGAATATTGACTTCTTTGTCAAAAACGTTAATAAAATGCGTATATAATGTCATATGATAAATAGAATCTTGCATTTGTGCTCATGTATTATTGAATTTATTAAACTCGTTGAGGAAAAGGCACAGAATGCCCAGCAAAGTTATAACATTTTATGCCTTTTTCTCAAGGAGTTTAATAAATTCAATGAAACATGTTTTGCCGAGCATTTTATGCCTTTTCCTCAACGAGTTTTTTAAATTCAACAATACATGAACACTCATGTAAGATCCTCTATGTATTGAACTTCCACCAAGAAAGGGAATTTTTATCCGTCTACCTTTCTGTAGCCTCCATCAAACACCTACCTTTTTATTTCTTTTTCTGTCATGTATAATGCAGCGTATTTTATCTTCAAGCCAAATCACAGGATTGAACTGAAGCTTTCCCATCCAATAATAAATTGAGATCCATAAGCGATGTAAAGCAGGGAATATAACTAGAAACAAAAGATATTGATAATACTCAAAATATTTCAGAATAAAATGGGTCGCGACAAGCAAAACGGAGATTTGACGTTGCGATAACACTTACAGCGGCATTATGTTATGTTAGGCGAGGGCCAATATCACTTTCAGGCGGGGAATATGATCCCATGATCCCCGACAAGAATCAACATAAAGAAATTGTTATACTCGTACTATTTTTTAACGGAAAAGAATGAAATAAAGTACCGAATGACTGAAAAACAAACAAAACTTTTCATTTATAAATTTATTGTGTGGAAATTATTTTGATGCATGAAATTATTTTGCTTATATTTCGTACCAACTGCAGTAAATCCAAGATGGCGGAAATCGCAATTCAGCGAAGGCAAACGCAAGAGGGTAGTATATTGTTTGCTCATGGAGTATATGGAAAATAATTGCCCTTGCGTGGTCTAATCAAAAGCCTGGAAATTTCTTTACAGTATCTCGGAGCAAAATTAAGTAAAATAATGGCGAGGATTGTGGCGACGAAAAATCGATTTAAGCTCCCCAGTAAAAAACTTTATACTGACCTTTCCAATGCGGTTCTTTTGTTGCGGTGTACTATTGTTATAGTTCACTTTTTCTTATTTATACTTAAAAACAGGTTGGCAGTGCCCGTTAATGGCCATGAAAATCGATTTAAGCCCCCCCCCCAAACACCCACTTCCCCGGTAAAAAAAAACCCAACAACTTTTCCCGACCGTTGCAATGCGGTTCTTTTGTTGCGGTGTACTATATGCTTATAGATTTTTTTATTTTGGATAACCGTTTGGCCATTTTTTTACAAAAGTAACTATCCTTTTGACTTTCCGCTTGTTATGTTTTCATTAGGGTTTAGTTATTTTATGTTCGAGTCCCTTTCCCTTTGGTGTCTCTGATCGGAGGTGTGGGATAATTGTATCGCTTCATGATCATTGCCTTAACTTTTCTTTTCTTTGTAATATAAATGGTAAATCCTTGTGGGGCTGGTACGCTGAATGTCCGGAAGCCTTACTTGTTGCCGATATGCAGGAAGATCTGCCTAAAACTATTAAGGTATTTTGAAATACTTACAACCAAACATGAATAAAATTGGTCTCTTCGTTGTATCATTTATAACACCTCTACAGTTCTTCAAATACTCGTCATTGGAGTTTCGTATAGAATTAGCGCTGAGTCCAAACCCACATTTTGCTATTGTATCGAATGTTAGCCTTTGTAATAAACTGAAATACAAACATATCTTGTCAATCATCACGTGAACAAGTTCGTGAAATCAACACCCATCTACACCCCCTTTATATGGAGACTGGGGTTTTTGAGGGTATAAATTATTTTTCTTATTTCTGGTCCAAAACATGGGTTGAGGGTACTCGTTAGAAACGCCTCATGAGGCGGTTCTAACGAGCACACAAACCTAGGTTGTGGGTACTCGTTAGAAACGCCTCATGAGGCGGTTCTTACGAGCACACAAACCTATGTTTGCAGTTAAAATAAGAAAATATCACGGATTTTCATCAGAAAAGTAGCCAATTTTGGAGATCAGAAAAATGCACTGGTTTGCATGGGTGTGTCAACGTAATGAAATTCTTCAGCATGGCCAAAATAATGATTATCGTTGCTTGATAGGGGTTTCTTACAATCATTTACTGACTTCAATGGCTCTTACAGCTTGGAACCAAGGTACATTCTAACATGACGTTAACGTTTTTCCCATTGAACCCAGTGGAAACGCCAGCGTTTGCAAATATGCGATAATTCACGTCGTCAACGTGGTGCGTGCAATTTGGCGTCATCGTGACGTTGCATGTAAACATTTCCTTCTGTCGACATCCGCTGCAAAATAGTCCCCAAGATAACGCTTTGTTACTACTGTATTTCAGTTTAGCATCATGTTAGAATCGAAATAATTTCCACGCACCCGGTGTGTTATCGTGATTAACACACGGTGTTGTCGGGCAGATGCGAATATTAATTCACTCCGGCTTCGCCGTCGTGAATTAATATTTCGCAATCTGCCCTCCAACACCGTGTGTTAATCACGATAACACACGGTACGTGGAGATTATTTCTTAATTATTCTAGACAAGATCATTGCCAGTCACTGAAAGTACATTACCATAACTCACCCGTGCGGGATAGTGCATTTTTCTTACCTGCAAAATGGCTACTTTTCTTGAGAAAATCCTAAATAGTTTTCTTATATAAACTGCAAACATAGGTTTTGGGGCTTGTTAGAATTGCCTCATTGAGGCTGTTAGAATCGCCTCATTGAGGCGGTTCTAACGAGTACCCACAACCTATGTCTTGGAGCAGAAAAAGAAAAATAATTTATAACCCCGTAAACCCCTGTTTTCTCTATATGAAACTAATGGGTACCCACAATCTATATTTTGAGCAGAAATAAGATAAATATCACAATTTTTCATCTTCAAATTTTCGTTTTTTCGGTGGTAAAATTTACAACGTATTTGTACAGACGTGTTTTCGTAATGTTTTGGAGAACTGAAAAAATGCACTGTGGTGCACGGGTGTGTTACCGTAAAAGATAGCAATTTTTTTTTAGGGTGTGGGGGGGTGGGGGGGGTGGTGGCTGTCTTATTGGCTTTCCGTTTTTAGGCGTTTCCATTATAGTGTCTTACGTTTGTGTATGTTCTATCCCTTTGGTGTCTTTGATAGGGGTGTGGGGTGCTTGTCTCAATTCCTGGTCACTGTCTTCACTTCTGTTTTATCTATGTGTGCGATACATGAGTATCGTGGTCCTCTTGTTTTGTTGTTCCCTATTTATATAATAAAATTTATAATGGGTAAAAATACGCCCCCGCCAATCGGTGCCTGGAGAAACAGATTGGGTTGCACTGTGCTTCTGCGCAGAGCTGAAACCGACTGAACTTGAGTACTGGTTAATAAAATGTAGACCAAAATCGAATAACAATACAACAAGCTAGTAAATCATTAACCCTTGACCTACTGAATATTTAAATATGCCACACCCACTACCGATTATCAACCAATCAGATTACTTGATGGCTGAATCCGGCCCGCACACTAGTACTGGTAAACCGCTTAGAGGATCTAAGCCTGTCCAGGAACCACGGTGCTAATAAACCCTATTGGTTTCATTGGGCGACAGGGCTTGAGATGTCATTTCATCTCAATGTCGGGTAAAATTCCCACAAAATTGGAAGCAACGTCTCCAAAATGACCTTTACAGTGTTGACGGGGACGTTAAACCTCAAATCAAACAAACAAACAAACAAGATTACTTGATGCAAATTACTGCAACAAATTCAGAAACTGAATGACAAACAATGAAGACCCTGATCAGATGGCTTCTTCAGAAGCCATCTGATCTCGATCTTCATTGTTTGAAAGATAAGACATTTCTGGGTTCAGCAGGGCAAGAGTTACCAAATCTTTGCAAACCAACTTTCATATTCTTTACAATCTAGTTTTCATTATATACAGTTTTAACTCTTTTAGCAAACTCCTATAGGATAATCAAGACATGTGATTGCTTGAAGCAGGTGAATTTTTATGCATTTGTCACATTACCTTTTTAGTCGCACTTCGGCGGGCCGGGCCCCTGACTCTATGATGGCTCCAGCAAAAGACCTACTTAGACATTTTTTTAGGAAACGTCGGTTGGTGTATGATGGCTCTGTCTCTGGTCGGGCCCACCGGAGTCCAACTGTAGGTTTTCTTTTGCTCTAGCATTTAAACTATTTCTTGCTGTCGAGTCCTCATCGTTGTTTCATCTCTGTATTCGTTTGATTTTCATGTTCTCGGAGATGTTGCCCTGATGGACATGTTACTCATTACGAAAACACGCCTATACTAATACATTGTAAATTTTACCGATGAAAATCGAAAATTTTAAGATGAAAAGTTGTGATATTTTTCTTATTTCTGGTCAAAATATAGATTGTGTGTGCTCGTTAGAACCGATCATTGAGGCGGCTCTAACGAGTACCCACAATCTATATTTTAGAGCAGAAAGAAGAAAAATAAGGTTTACCACGGTAAACCCCAGTTTTACTATATAAAGGCTGGGTTCAAGGGGGTCAAATTTATATAGGCGCGTTTTCGTGATGTTATTTAGAAGCGACAGAATTTGTACTCACTCGTACATATTAATTTCTTCATCATTTGAGTGTCGAGTGTCCAAGACATCCATGAATTTATCAATTTGCTTGCTGATGACAGGAGACAGCTAAAAATAAAAAAAAAACATTTGAGATTAAGATCTAGTCAATTACTAATAATAATATTGTAAATGAGTGGACATTCTTCGTATCCGCAAAATGAAGAAGCCGCATACACTTTCAGAAATTAATTTAATAGAGATGCAAAAGCGAAAACTGTTTCAAGAATATAGTGGCGACAGGGCTTGAGATACCATTTCATCTCAGTGTCGGGTAAAAGTCCAACAAAATTGGAAGCAACGTCTCCAAAATGACCTATACAGTGTTGACGGGACGTTAAACCTCAAATCAAACAAACAATTGACAAACATTATTAAAATAACTCTTAGTTATGATTTTCTTAATTTCGCACAAACCAACACGATAAGAATAATACTTTAGACAGACATATACTTTTATAAATTAACAATATTTTACAATATTATCAAGACATGCCCCTGGTGATCGTTTCTTATTCATACTCCAAACATAGGTCGAGGGGGTTCTAACGAGTACCACAACATATGCCCTGGAGCAAAAATAAGAAAAATAATGTGTACTCCTGTAAACTTCAGTTTTCTGTATATAAAGTGGGATTTAAAGGGGTGCTCATTACACGGACTTGTAAACATGGTGGTAAAAACTAACAATACGATAACACGTCCGTTTGACATAGTGTATATATTCCTATCTCCAAAATGGTCATTTTCAAGTGAAAATCTATGATATAGTTCTTGTTTATACTCCAAACATAGGCTGTTTGTGCTCGTTAGAAACGCCTCATGGAAGCGGAATTAATCAGTACCCATAACCTTTGTCTTGGGGCAGATTATACCCATGTAAACCCCGATTTTCTCTAAATGAAGCGGATATTAAAGGGGTGTTCATTACACGGACTTGTTAACATGTTCAACGACCTTATGAAGTGTGTTCACATTAACATATGAAATGGTTTCCTCTGGATTGTGTAATAACTAAATAACTGAACAAGATTTCATTAATATGATTTTCATAACAGGAGTCATAACAGCAAACAATATTATGTTAAACACAAAAATGTTCAACATTACACTGTGTTTGTTTGATTTGATGTTTAACGTCCCCGTCAACACTTTAAAGGTCATTTTGGAGACATTGCTTCCAATGCTGTGGGACTTTTACACGATATTGAGATGAAATGACATCTCATGCCCTGCCGCCCAATGAAACCAATCGGGTTTATAAGCATGGACGGTCCGACTCGCACCGCTTTGCCTGGGCAGGCTTTGATCCGCTAAATGGTTTACCAGTACTCGTGTGCGGGTCGGTTTCAGCTCTTCGTGGAAGCATCATGCAACCCATCTATTTCTACAAGTCCTGATGGGCGGGGTCCATCATTACACTTTGAATACAGGCAGGTCTGTAAACATACATGTAATCTAAGACACAAATGTAGCATAGTTTTCGCCTTACTTGGTGTAAGAATATATTCATCAAGTAATTTCGTATTGGCCCAGGTCCGAGGTCTGCTGGTTTGGCCCGAGGCCGAAGGCTGAGGGTCAATGCAGCTGACCGAGGACCTGTAACTGGGTCAATGCGAAATTACTTGATTAATGACAATTTTATTAATTGACACAATTAAAAAACATGAATATTGATTTTTTTACCTCACTTGACCTCAGTTAATATTGGTTGACCCGGTGTTAATACCGATGACTTCCGATCAATACAGTAAAAATCAATAATCATATTTTAATGGTGTCAATTGATAAACCTGTCATTAAATTATTTGATTAATACATCCACCGACCAAGGGCGACAACAACCTTGACAATGTTTGTTTGTATTGGAGTTTTACGGCCCAGTCAACACTATTTAGGTCATTTTTGAGCCGGTCAGTTTACCTATTAACACTTTCCTGGGCAGGCTTATACGTAAGCGGTTAACCAGTACAGTGCACATTCTTTCGCCAGAAACTGACAACTGCCCTTCTTGAATCAGCGGAAGAGAGAGAACGACCGTAGAAAAGATTTCATGATCAATCTCCACGAAAGAATGTTGCCGACCCCGGCGGGAGTCGAACCCGCGTCCTCCTGATCACCAGTCAGACGCGCATCCGACTGAGCCACTGAGGCCGGCTACCACAACCTTGACAAACATCGACGTTGGAAGCAACCAAGCAGGCACAGGTCGCAAGGCCAACGTCAAATCAACGCCCGTGTAACGCCACGACGTTGCACCAACGTAGATGTGTTTGTTTGATTTGAGGTTTAACGTCATCGTCAACACTGTAAAGGTCATTTTGGAGACGTTGCATTCAATTTTTGTGGGACTTTTACCCGACGTTGAGATAAAATGACATCGTAAGCCCTGCCGCCCAATGAAACCAATAAGGTTTATAAGCATGGACGGGCCGACTCGCACCGCTTTGCCTCGGCAGGCTTAGATCCTCTAAGCGGTTTACCAGTACTCGTTTGTGGGACGGTTTCAGCTCTGCATGCAAGTATGTAGCCCATCTATTTCTTCAAGCCCCGACGGGCGGGGGCCGTACGTAGATGTGGCGTTGCATGAGAGTCATGGCGTTGCACCGACGTTGATGTGACGTCACAATTACGTCATGTACCTCCTGGGAACAGTTATAAGTCGGGCATATCCAATGCTGTTTCTAGGTACCAACCCTAAATTTATTGACTCACCATTCTCATTTTGCTTGTACTGAAAGCGGGATTAGCAATACTTCTCAATCTTCTCCATCGCTCCCCGCGTGCAAAGAACATGTGCACTTCCTCATCTCTATCTGGGTCCACCTGTACTGGCCATATCTAAAATTCCAAATCAAATGTCAAGGTTACTACACATGCTTATGTTGTTTTACAAATGCCGTTCTATTTAGTCTGTTAAAAAGGTTACGTAGTTTGAAAAACTGATTAACCCTGTCTGGGAGGCATGGTGTGTCTGGGAGGCATTCTGTGTCTGGGAGACCTACTACGTCTATTCAGGGTAAAAAGCACCTCGGTTGACCCAACTTTATAGAGACTAAACTGGTGTTTTATGCGTATTCATCATTTATTTTTGTATTTTTGATCAAAGTACCACCTAAATGAAGCGATTCTAATGAGCACTGGTCAACAACGTATGTTTGGTGTTATCACACATAGTTATCAACATTATGAAACAATGCGCAACCTCCACCCATCGGGGCTTGAAGAAAATGGGCTGCATGATGCTTCCACGCAGAGCTGAATCCGACCCGCACACGAGTACTGGTAAACCGCTTACAGGATCGGCAAAGCGGTGCGCACGAGTCGGACGGTCCATGCTTATAAACCCTATTGGTTTCCATTACGATAACACACCCGTGCGACATAGTGCATTTTTCACATCTCCAAAATGGCTACTTTTCTGATGAAAATCGGTGATATTTTTCTTATTTATACTCCAAACATAGGTTTTGGATGCTCGTTAGAACCGCCTCATTGAGGCGGTTCTAACGAGTACCCACAACCTATGTCTTGGAGAAGAAATAAGAAAAGTAATGTTTACCCCTGTAAACCCCAGTTTTCTCTATATAAAGTGGGGTTTAGGGGGGTCTTTATTTCACGGACTTGTTCACGTGATGCATTGGGCGACAAGGCTTTAGAAGCCATTTCATCTCAATGTCGGGTACAAGTCCCACAAAATTGGAAGCAACGTCTCCAAAATGACCTTTACAGTGTTGATGGGGATGTTAAATCTCAAATCAAACAAACAAATGAAACAATGCGCTATGTCACACGGATGTGTTATACTCTTTAACTGAAGATGATTAAAGTCTTTTTTAACGCTTGTCATGCTGAGCCCGGATATGTCTTATCTTTCAAACAATGTTCTGAAGAAGCCATCTGATCAGGATCTTCATTGTTTGTCATTCAGTTTATGTCTTTTCTGCAATAATTTGCATCAAATTATCTGATTGGTTGATAATCAGTAGTGGGTGTGACATATTTGAATATTCAGCAGGACAAGGGTTAAGCGTAGGCAACTTGTTTCAGAAGGACTTTTTGTTGTCTAAGTAATTGTGTCAACCCGTGTGTGCTCCTAGAAGCTGATGAGTGTCTACACTGTTTGCCTAAATGCAACGATATTTTGTCCAAGTGAAAACGCAGTAGACGACATAAACAGACGCCATTTTCAGATGGAGTTTTTAAATATCAAGAAAATGCTTTCGCACGAAATATTCTGAGTGGTATGCATAAATAGTGAGGTCAGATATCCAGGACACTGGAAAATCGTACCTTTCTTGCATGGAACTTTTTGAACTTTTTGACGAACACTTCACTCAATAAATCTTTGTTTGCTGTGACAATTACTGGAGTCGGTCCTTCAAAGTATCTGAAAATAGAGAAAGGGAAATAAACTTCCCTGCAGGCACAAAACGTTGACTCAACGTTGAACTAACGTTGAAACAACGTTTTCAATGTTGTTTCAACGTTAGTTCAACGTTGAGTGCCTGCTAGGTTAATTTCTAGTTACGACAGCGATAATAATAACAATAATAAGAAGTGTGCAGACTACCCATGGTCAAATTTTGAAGGAACGATAGTAAACTTGAGCCCCAGGGCTAAAATCCTTACCTCTGGAGTGTCTCATGACATGTCTCATGAAACTCTAAGAATGTCGGTAACTAAAGCCGTCTTCATGTCTTTCTCCTCCACATACTGAGTTTGGAACGATCCATTTCCAATTGTAGCGGTGTCGGGTTTATTTTTGCTCAAAAACGTGTGTTCTTCCAGCAGTCTAGACCCTGACCATACACCGCGTTCTGTGACGTCTGATTTGAGTTTATACTATTTCCCAATGTCCCAAAAATGGATGGGCCACTAGTCATATATGTGTTAAAATGTTTATGTGAGGCACTTGACCTGACAGTCATTTTAAGACAAGATCGGGTTAAAGCCCGACTGTCGGGTATTGGATTAATATGTTTGTTTGTTTGATCTGAGGTTTAACGTCCCCGTCAACACTGACTAGGTCAGCATTACGTACACCGCGTTCTGTGACGTCTGATCTGAGTTTACACTATTTCCCAATGAGGGGCCACTAGTCATATATGTGTTAAAATGTTTATGTGAGGCACTTGACCTGACAGTCATTTTAAGACAAGATCGGGTTAAAGCCCGACTGTCGGGTATTGGATTGATATGTTTGTTTGTTTGATCTGAGATTTAACATCCCCGTCAAAACTGACTAGGTCAGCATTACGTACACCGCGTTCTGTGACGTCTGATCTAAGTTTACACTATTTCCCAATGTCCCAAAACTGGATGGGCCACTAGTCATATATGTGTTAAAATGTTATGTGAGGCACTTGACCTGAAAAGATCGGGTTAAACCCTACTGTCGGGTATTGGATTCATGTAGCTTGCTTTGGTGGTTTGTTTGTTTGATCTGAGGTTTAACGTCCCCGTCAACACTGAATAGGTCATCATTACAAAAACACGCCTATTCAAATATATTGAAAATTTTACCACCAAAGCTGAAATTTGTCAGATAAAAAAATCTGATAGTTTTCAAATTTCTTCTCAAAACATAGAATGTGGGTACTCTTTAAAACCGCCTCGGCGAGGCGGTTCTAACTAGTACCCACAGTCCAAATAAGTAACGTAAATTCAGCAAAATAAGAAACTTAATCTACACACCTGTAAACCCCAGTTTTACTTTTAAAAGTGGGGTTTAAGGGATCAAAATTATTGGTGTTTTCGTGATGATTTTGGAGGCGTTGCTTCCAATTTCGTGGGACTTTTACCCGACATTTAGATGAAATGACATCTCAAGCCCTGTCGCCCAATGAAACCAATAGGGTTTATCAGCATGGACGGTCCGACTCGTGCGCACCGCTTTGCCTGGGCAGGCTTAGATCCTCTAAGCGATTTACCAGTACTCGTGTGCGGGTCGGTTTCAGTTCTGCGTGGAAGCATCGTGCAGCCCAATCTATTTTTTCAAGCCCCGATGGGCGGGGGCCGATTCTGGCGCGTAAAGCATTTTTATCTGCCAAATTTTACGCAAAAATTTAAATCAAAGCAGTGCTCGGAACTCTTGAAATTCGGAAAATATTTACATTTGTCGACCAACATCACTGCTATGACGTAGGTTAGTGATGCAAGTGCTTGTTGGCGGTTCGGTCGAACAGCCAGTGTACGTAGAAACAGATCGCAATTGTCACCCATGTTTAAGCCACTTTGTTTAAGCCACTTAGCGAAATCAAACATCTATTTTTATGCAAGAGTTATTGCCGCGTGGGAGCTAATATATTTTAAAGTCGCGATACAATCTATCTTATTAATAGGAAGGGATACAGCGAGAGAGAGCGATCAGCTAAAACGCTTTTGTAATCAAAACCATTTGGGGTCTCTTGTCCCCAACACTGTATTTGGTCAGAAGAATGTGCAGCCATGCAGGCCACGTTTAATAATGTACATTATCCCGCCGAGCCCCTTATCGATGTTATTTCTGAAATGCACCTCGATCACTCCCAAGTATTGCGACACAACCTTACGATCACTTGATCACATTTTACGACTGCTTTCATTTTCCGGTGATAATTTTCGGAAAATAATCTCTGAAAATAGTCTTGTTGTAATGAATGAAACGTGATTGCACGTCCCAGGACAAAACCTGTCAAAGTGGTAGCTGACACTCCCAGAATCCATGAGTGTATAGTAGTCGAACATAAGACTGGCAGAGCGGAGCTATGTCTTGCATCTGAAGACGAAGAATACGTAGCTATATGTTTAGAACGGACAGGCGTATAACAATGTTGTGGAGGGCCATAATAAAGGTACAATCCAACCGGGCACGTGACGTCTATGCTGCATCGCATCAACGTCGATGCAACGTTTTGATGTTGCATTGACGTCGATAGGACGTTGTTCACACGCTGTGTACCCGCAGGGATCAATCTTACCCGTATGTTTTTCCATACTCTTTACACCATTTCCGGTATTGTTGAAACATGGGCTGCAAAAAACAGAGAGACTTCAGATTAGTGTTTTTCTTCATCTGGGAAATTATAAATGAACAAGTCCGTGAAATGAACACCCATCTAAATCCCAGTTTACATAGAGAAAACTGGGGTTTACGGGGTATACAGTATTTTTCTTATTTCTGCTCCAAGACATAGGTTGTGGGTACTCGTTAGAGCCGCCTCATTGAGGCGGTTCTAACGAGTACCCACAACCTATGTCAGGGAGCCGAAATAATATCACACATTTTCATCAGAAAAGTAGCCATTTCAGGGATATGACATTACGAAAACACGCCTATACAAATACACTGTTATCTTTATCGCCAAAAAAAATGAAAATTGTAAGATGAAAAATTGTGATATTTTTATTATTTCTGCTCAAAATATAAATTGTGGGTACTCGTTAGAACCGCCCCGGGGCTCGTTAGAACCGACTCGGGGTGGGTGGTACCCACAATCTATATTTTAGAGCAGAGATAAGAAAATTAAGGTTTACCCCTGTAAACCCCAGTTTTACTATATAAAAGTGAGGTTCAAGGGGGTCGCACGGGTGTGTTATCGTAACGAAGCACTGAAAGCCCTGGTAGGTTGGAGGCTTGGGAAATGATCCTACCCGGAGACTTAGACTTTAAGTCCAAGGCTTAAATTCCTGTAGTTGAAGCAAACAGAGTTGACCCTTGTATAGATGCCGCTTGACGCGTCTACATATTTGACCAACATTACCAAAATACAGTCGACCTTCAATGTCTCGAACTCCTTTTGGGACCTCGAAAATCTGTTCGAGACAGGGGTAGCTCGAGCCACTCGGGCATACTGCCAGGAGGCATAAGGAGATCCTTTTTGATATATTTTCGGTGTTCTATAAAGAAATGTGTGCTGTGTGCACTCATTAGAATCGCCTCATCGAGGCGATTCTAATGAGAAAACACAGCATACATATGCAAGTACAAAAGGCGAAAATCTCTTAAATTATCCCTACTATTTCTTATGTACGGGATTTCTCTAAGGGCTCAAGAACGGGTTCGACTCACCCATGGTAAACGAGCCATCGGTGTTCGAGCCATCGAAGTTCTACTGTATATTTTAGAGTAGAAATAAGAAAATAAGGTTTATCCTGTAAAACCTAGTTTTGCTATGGAGAGGTAAGAATTATACAGGAGTATTTTGGTGATGAATGCCCCAGCAATGAGTCCAGTCTAGGTTTTACAGTTAACCCTCTGATATCACAATGACAATAATATCACGCTACCCCCCAGCAATTACATGGCGTAATTGTGACATCACATCCACGCCGGTACAACACCATGATTGACATTGCCCTACGGACGTATGCCTGGTGGGCTCGATGTCGTACTAAGACGTAGACGTCAGCAATATAACATGGGTCGATTGGACCGACTACCCTAATAAGTTACCGTGGTCTGAATCTTCGCTGTGTACAAATTTCCAAAGACACACGTTCACGTTGTGCGACCCAAATTGAACTACTTAGAACATGGTTAAACCATTTTTGTACCAAATGGAATCTTCCTCCTTACATATGGCAGAGTCCATTTAAAAAATTAGGGGTGTCAGGTTGTGTTTTCTTCAAGTATAATTTGGAAATGGTTGAACTTTTTGCAAACCGTGTAGGCCCAGATATGACGCAGCGTTCTGTGGCGTCAGATCAGACGCAGCGTTCTTCAGCGTGCACTCATTCCTTTTGGGGTTTCCGGAACCAAAGGGGTTAAAGAACAGATGAAGTTACTCGTAAAGCATTATCAAGTCACATGTGAAACGCCAAGTTCAGGCAATTATTCTCCGGGCACTCTGCTTTTTGCCCACCTCTGATTAACGAATGCAATGATCTTGAAAGGGTCTTTAAGAAACCAAAACCAAATAAAAAGAGTATTTTACATCCTATCTTCTCCAGGTAATTACACAACCATCCGTGAAATGAACACCCCACTCAACCACACTTTATATAGAGAAAACTGGGGTTTACAGGGGTATACATTATTTTTCTTATTTCTGCTCCAAGACATAGGTTGTGGGTACTCGTTAGAGCCGCCTCAACGAGGCGGTTCTAACGAGCACCCACAACCTATTTTTATAGTATAAATCAGAAAAAAATCACGGATTTTCATTAGAAAAGTAGCCATTTTTAGAAATGTGAAAAATGCACTATGTCGCACGGCTGTGTTACCGAAATGACTGGGAGCCCTGAAAGAAGGATGAATTTGTCCAGAATACCATATCAATCACAACTGCTTTGTTGCATGTTGGTTACCTAAAAGTGATTGTTGCAAACAGTGTAGACCCGGATCAGATTGCTCAGGGTCCTCACTGTTTGCATGTATGCAAAGATATGTTTTTTTTTTTTTTTTTGATTTGTAGTTTAACGTCCCCGTCAACACTGTAAAGGTCATTTTGGAAACGTTGCTCCCAATTTGTGGGACTTTTACCCGGCACTGAGATGACATAACATCTCAAGCCCTGTCGCCCAATGAAACCAATGGACGGGCCGACTCGCAACGCATTGCCTAGGCAGGCTTAGATCCTCTAAGCGGTTTACCAGTACTCGCGTGCGGGTCGGTTTCAGCTCTGCGTGGAAGCATCATGCAGCCCATCTATTTCTTCAAGCCCCGATTGGCGGGGGCTACAAAGATATGTTTGAAAAGATTGCCAGAATAAGAAGATAAATAGATGACACTTTAAGGTGCAGTTTTTCTTGGCATCTTAAGGGTTAATATGTATGTAAGTGATACGAAGTCAGCTACATGTATGAAACAGTCTTATTGGTTCGAACTTTGAATGTCATGCATAAGTTTTACCCTTTTTGTACCAAATAGAATCTTCCTCCTTATATATAGTAGGAGTTCATTTCGAAATTTAGGGATGTCACGTTGTGTCTTCATCAAAATTTATTTGGAAAATGACTGAACTTTCAGCAAACGGTGGAGGCCCTGTTCAGACCCCGCGTTCTACGGCGTCTGATCTGGGCCTCCACTGTTTGCCAGGGTACCCGTTTTGGGGTTTCTGGTACTAAATGAGTTAAAACAGTATGGATCTAGATCAGATTGCCCAGGGTCCTCAGCGTTTGCATGTTTGAAAAGATTGCAAGTAGATGACACATTCAGGTGCAGTTTTTCTTGGCATCTTAAGACTCAATATGTATGTAATTGATATGAAGTCAGCCACATGTAAGAAACAGTCTTATTGGTTCGAACTTTGACTGTCATGCATAAGTTTGATAAATTACGATACTCACGGCGATGTTTGGACAAAAAATAGCGAATAAATTGTGAAAAGAATATATTACCCGGATTTAGGTTGTAATTGAATTTCTGCCGACTCACGGACTTTACGACAACGTGAAAGCGGACTACATTTCTTTCTTTCTTTCGTTCTTTCTTTCTTTCTTTCTTTCATTCTATTTTACTCGATTACGTAACTGGTTAAATTGCCAGAACATTTCTCTGATATAAACAGTGTTATTAGTAACACGTGAAACGGAAAGGTACATTTTTGTGGTTTGGCTATCTCCTCGGCGTTTTGACTCATCATTCAATGGTCCGGAAAGACTAAAATAGCTGGACGTGTCACATCCAGCACAATGGACGTGTCACGTGCAGCAACCTTAAATCTGCGAAGACGAATCCGTGCAATGAGCATCCTTGTAAACCAACTTTATACAGAGAAAACTGGAGTTTACAGGGGTATACATGTATGTTACTTTGCTTATTTCTGATCCAAGACATAGGTTTTGGGTACTCGTTAGAACCGTCACAATGAGGCGGTTATAAAAATCATACACAGCTATGTTCGGAATCTAAATAAGAAAAATATATCAGAAAAAATTATCGGACAATTTTGGAGAAATGAAAACACGGGTGTGTTATGGCGAAACGCTGAGCGGGTATATTGTGCTTTTGACCCATTTTGTCCTTAATGGAATCTTCCGCCTAAAATATATCAATTTGATGGTGCATCAACATTGTGTAAACATTACTGCGGCGTCTGATATGTATCTGCGCTATTTGCCAGGTTCCCCCTCCTCCACCTCCACCGCCCCCACCCCCCTTCCGCCCCCCCCCCCCTCCCCCACCCCAAAAAATAATAATAATGAAAACGGTTATTTGGTGGGGCTTTAATGTGGGGCTGAATGGTGCTTCCGCATAGAGATGAAACCGATCGCATATGAGTACTGGTTAGCCGCTTAGAAGGTCTAAGCCTGCCTAGGCAAAGTGATGCGAGTAAGTCCATCCCTTCATATAAACTCTATTGGATTGTTTGGGCGATAGGGCTTGAGATGTCATTTCATCTCACTGTCATTTCATCTCATTGTCCCACACAGGTGGAAGCAGCCTCTCCAAACTGACCGGGGACGTAAAACCTCAATTTAAACAAACAAATCTTAAAGTGGATTTTGCCCCACGTAGGTGTAACATTAATTGGGCCCCGTCAAGCGATTTTGGTACTTATCGCCTATGCGAGCAGCGAAGGTTCAGGCGAGCCTGCGCATCCGCGCAGTCTCGCCAGAACCTTCGCTGCTCGCTCATACAAGCAGTGAATCAAGAGGAACCTTCAGACAGAAAACCATATCCCTGGCCCCTCTGAATGGCTGGGCATGCGCAGTTAAAATTTGTCATGACGGAATGCTCGAAGACACAAATTCGATTGGCGGGGCTCAATTGAGATGAAGAGATCCATATTCAATGAGTAAGCATTAAAACTGCCAATAGTATCAAACTGGCTGACTGTCGTCCTGATGGGCGTATGACGTTTACAAGGAACAAAATATGCACTGATTACCTATTTATAACACTTAACTGGCGACCTCACAGTAATGATTGACGTATTGAAAAATGTATTTCAACAATGTGTGTGACACGCGACGCGCCCATACAATAGACCGAAGTGTTAGTTGGTCAAAAGTCATCGAGTTTGTCAAGCATATTGAATTATTTAACTTTTTTAATGTCTATTCTTCCATATTCATCACCCATTGAACAAAATGACTTCTTCGACAGTGGAGTTGTAGGGGCTTGACAAGAATCTTTCATTCTTCCTGAACAAAAATACTTCAAATTCAGAGAATTCCCAATGAATTAAAGCGAAATTAGTTACAATTTAAGGCGAATTCTTCTCTTGAAACAGGTTTTAATGGTTTCCGTTTTTTCTCTCATTACGAAAACACGCCTTTACAAATACATTGCCATTTTTTGGCCAAAAAAAGACATTTTAAGATGAAAAATTGTGATATTTTTCTTATTTCTGCTCAAAACATAGATTGCGGGGACTCGATAGAACCGCCTCGACGAGGCGGTTCTATCGAGTAACCACAATCTATGTTTTTGAGCAGAAATAAGAAAAATAATGTATACCCCCTTAAACCCCAGTTTTACTATATAAAGTGGGGTATGAGGGGGTCAAAATTATATAGGCGTGTTTTCGTGATGTTACATTCATCTCATCTCCTATCTCGTATATCTCTTTTCTTACAAGGGTTGACGTGTCGTTAAACCCAAAACAATGACTCAATTAAAGTGCCTGGAATAGCAAATGCATACATTTTAACTCACAAACTCCATTTTGAATTGTTGAGATTCCACCCCGATTAGCACTGAATAGGCCAATAGCGATACTTTGTGTTAACTCTGTATCGAGTCGATCCGACGTTGACCCGCCGTTTTATGCTCACAGGGACTGTATTGCTGTGTATTAGCGTCGCAAACTGCGTACTCAAATGAGTTGAGCATGGCAAAAAATTATAACCTGGATCCTGGACCGGGCTATGATAACATTTTACCTACCGTTCTCCAAAATGTTAACAAATTTCCAAATAAGAAGTTAGGCGTTGGTCCCGGGATGTTCATGGTTTGGAATACGGCCATCTTCTTTCGTCTTTGGCTGAAAAATATGTGTAATACGAGGGGCGTTCATTTAATTTTGTCACAAGAAACTGATTTTCTATGTCAGATATGAGCCGGCCTCAGTAGTTCAGTCGGATGCGCGTCTGACTGGTGTTCAGGAGGACACGGGTTCGATACCTGCCGGGGTCGGCAACATTCTTTCGTGAAGATTGATCATGAAAGGTCACCCTCTCCCTTCCGCTGATTCAAGAAGGACAGTTGTCAGTTTCTGGTGAAATTATGTACACTATATACTGGTTAACCGCTTACGTATAAGCCTGCCCAGGAAAAGTGTGGATAGGTAAACTGACCGGCTCAAAAATGACCTAAATAGTGTTGACTGGGTCGTAAACCCCAATACAAAACAAAACCAAAATGCCAGATATGATGCAATTTCGGTCGTTCAGTCTTTCAAACGTTATTTAAGAAATAATCTCCACGTACCGTGTGTTATCGTGATTAACACACGGTGTTGGAGGGCAGATTGCGAAATATTAATTCACGACGGCGAAGCCGGAGTGAATTAATATTCGCATCTGCCCGACAACACCGTGTGTTAATCACGATAACACACCGGGTGCGTGGAAATTATTTCGATTCTAACATGATGCTAAACTGAAATACAGTAGTAACAAAGCGTTATCTTGGGGACTATTTTGCAGCGGATGTCGACAGAAGGAAATGTTTACATGCCAAATTGCACGCACCACGTTGACGACGTGAATTATCGCATATTTGCAAACGCTGACGTTTCCACTGGGTTCAATGGGAAAAACGTTAACGTCATGTTAGAATGAAAGTTCAAGTTGGTTTAGTCATATACACTCAACCCTTACTCTAACATGAAACAATTCAATCTTTGAAATTTGGACATACTTTACTAAATATTTCAGTTTCACAAATATACATAGTGAACTGTGTCAGATACATTGAGCATTTTTGTCTCTAAAAGGTCAATTTTCAGGTGGCATGAAAAATTTAAAGGCGGTAAAACTGACCTGAAATATAAGCCTAGTGCCGCCAGCCAAGAAAACTGCCACAAAAGCTATTCAACACGAAAACACGCCTATATAATTTTGACCCCCTCATACCCCACTTTTATAAAGTAAATGTGGGGTTCAAGGGGGTATACATTATTTTTCTTATTTCTGCTCTAAAACATAGATTGTGGGTACTCGATAGAACCGCCTTAGCAGAAATAAGAAGAATAATGTACATCCCTGTAAACCCCAGTTTTACGATATAAAAGTGGGGCTCAAGGGGGTCAAAATTATATAGGCTAGTTTTCGTGATGGGATTTGAAACTTAGAATGGTTTGTGCCCGATGGGTCCCACATCTCTTGACCAAAGAACAAAATACCACCCTTGAAAAAATGGCGAAAAATCTTTTGAAAAAGTACAACAGTATTGACAAACAGAGAATTGCGGAGCTGTTTACAGGTGATGAAACCTGTGTCTATGAGACGCATCAATTAGAAGCAGTGGCTTGCCAAAAGAATTACACGTGCGAGCGTTACGTTTCAGACAGTAAAGCCATTTTTGACGTTGTTCCTTCAGACATGCGCAAGTACATAATACGTGCCATTAGGAAAACACGCCTATACACATGCATTATAAACTTTTCTGCCGAAAAAAAGAAGATTTTAAGATGAAAAATTGTGATGATTTTCTTATTTCAGCTCAAACCATAGATTGTGGAAAATCGTTAGAACCGCCCAATGGAGCGGTTCTAACGAGTACCCACAATTTATATTTTAGAGCAGAAATAAAAAATAAGGTTTGCCCCTGTAAATCCCAGTTTTATTGTATAGAAGTGGGGTTCAAGGGGGTCAAAATTATATAGGCGTGTTTTCGTGATGTATTTTTAGTGGCCGATTTTCACAGCTTTGCAGAGAAAGGGTAAAATTATTTTATCTGGTATTGCTAAAAACTGATGGTAGGTACTCGTTAAAACATCATCAATGAGACAATCTAAGAGCACCCACAATCTAAGTGTGACGCATACGAAAAAGTTACAAAATGTCTTAAAGGCCACGTTCGGCGACATCTTCACTGACATGCTGAGTCACTATTGCATCATTTTTAACCATCTTCTCGATTCTCGCACAAATCATATGCGAATTCTTTCGACACTCGTCATTACGCAAACACGGCTATACAAATACATTGCCACCTTTATCGCCGAAAAAAAAAAAATGAAAATTTGAAGATGACAAATTGTGATATTTTTCTTATTTCTGCTCAAAAAAATAGATTGTGTGAACACAATCTATATTTTAGAGCAGAAATAAGAAAAATAAGGTTTACCCCTGTAAACCCCAGTTTTACTACATAAAAGTGGGCTTCAAGGGGGTCAAATTTATATAGGCGTGTTTTCGTGATGTCAAAGAGACAATGCTCTAGACCAGCGGGCACACAATACCTTTGTAACGTCGTATCAGATGCATCGATGTTGATACGACGTTGCTGAAACGACATCTGCCAGGCGGGCTGTTTTGTAAGGTGGAAAAGCCCACAGTTACCTTAGAGAGTTGGAATCAAATATCAAGGTGAAAGTTCGTTTCAAACTCATAATCAACTACTGTTCAACAATACTCAACAATACCGTGCCCGTTTCGGTGTTTTCCCTTTTTTCGTTTCCAATGACGCAGCAAAAGAAAAATGAACAGCTGAACAAGTTTAACCCATATATGCCTAGCGGCCCTTTTCTGGGACATTGGCAAACAGTGTAGATCCAGATCAGACGCCGCAGAACGCGGCGTCTGATCTGGATCTACACTGTTTGCTTAAGGAACATTCGTTTTTGTAAAATTTGCCACAAAGAAAACCAAACATGACACCCCTATAATTGGAAATGGACCACTCAAAACTAACTAGGTGGAAGATTCCATTGTCATATATGGGTTAACAAGAGCCACGTCATGAGAAAACCTCTGATTATGATTTCAGAACAACAAGGATTCAGATCAGTCTGTACATCCGCTGCTAGAATAGTAAAATATTCCCATAGCTGAAATGCCAACCCTAGTGTTAGTATGTGTGGCTGGGCAGGTCGACTTGTGTGTTTCCTGATCACAAATCGACTGTCAGCAACTCTGACCTCAACCGCAGGTGTAGTATGATAGTAAGATAATGAAGTATGTTCATGAATGAAATTTCTAGATCACGTCTTCCTTGGTTTTAAAATGACTAATATCCTATTTATATTTTCAAACAAAACTTCTTACAATGCATTGTGGTTACAGGGTTAAGCGAATGCAAAATGCTTTTAATAACAGCCCGACAGTCTGTCATTAACCCTTATCATGCTGAATATTCATTTAAGCCACACCCATTTCTGTCTGTCAACCAATCAAATTACTTGATGTAATTTATTGCTACAAATTCATAAACTAAATGCCAAACAGTGTAGATCCTGATGGCTTCTTCAGAAGCCATCTGATCTGGATCTACACTGTTTGCAAAGATAGGAGTTGTCGTGAACAGCAAGATAAGGGTTAAGGAGGGACCTGATTAGCAGATCTGCTTTAAGTTATAATTAAGCCTGTTAATAACGAAAAATAAATCAGTCTCACCAAACCGTTCAATTTCCTTGTTGGGACAACGTCGTATCAACGTCGAAACAACGTCATAACATTGCATCGATGTTGATGCGATGTTGTTAAACGCTGTGAAACGTCACATACCCGCTGACTGGAATGTTCGCGAACATTCCAAGAATAGACTAAAACACGAACCTTGGCACATTGATGTTGTTAAACGTTGTGAAACGTCACATGCCCGGTGGGTATACGTTCGCGAACATTCCAAGAATAGAATAAAACACGAACCTTGGCACATCTAAGAAGGGCCAGAGACTGATTGAGTCCCTTGTGAAGGTGTTTACCGAAGGGCCATATAAATAAAACTAAAAATTCTTAATTTCAAAGAATGTTGTGTGTGTGTGTGTATGTGCGTGTGTGCGTGCGTGTGTGCTTGCGTGCGTGTTTGACATTACGTCCCACCAACAACGACGGTACCTCGGTTTAAAGACTCATCCAAAAGTCTGGAGAACCCCGCGATCGAACTCACGACTCCTGATTTATGAAGCGAACAGTTACACCCCTACATAAAAGAGGCTTCTTTTCTTGGAATGGAGAAACAGGAAGGAAAATAAATCATGCAATGTATATGGGTTAATATTGAACACTCGTGCAGAAACGCAATGCCCTAAACATGCTTTTGAAATTACCCTCACGTTAATGAAAGGCCAAAAATGGGGCACATGGCGTTTGCGTTTATGCAACATCATATCAACGTCGCTGTAAGGCAACGGTGGGCCATCGAGGATGACACGACGTGTGTCGTCGCATTCATTACGAAAACACGCCTATATAAATACATTGTGAACTTTACCGCAGAAAAGAATGAACATTCTAAGATGAAATGAGGCGGTTCTTACGAGTACCCACAATATATATTTCAGAGCAGAAATAAGAAAGAGGCGGTTCTTACGAGTACCCACAATATATATTTCAGAGCAGAAATAAGAAAGATAAGTTTTACCCCTGTAAACCCCAGTTTTACTGTATAAAAGTGGTGTTCAAGGGGGTCAAAATTAGATAGGCGTGTTTTCGTGATGGTCGGTTTCACGACAGAGTCGCTAGAACGCGCAATATTGATCATTATCCCCAGCAGGCACATGACCGACGTCAGTGCAACGTCCTGACGTTTATGTAACGTAACAGCTACGTCAGGTCAACGTCATGGTGCCAGACTTTCCGATGAGTCTTTAAACCGAGGTCCCGTCTCCGTATGACCTTAGCTGTTGGTGGGACGTAAAACTAAAACTCACTCACTCACGTCATGGCGTTGGTGCAACATTACATCTACGTCGGTGTAACGCCATGACGTTGATGCAAGATCACATCTGCATCGTGGCAAAGTCATGACGTTGCACTGCCGTTACCCTAGCGACGCGTGCTTGCTGCGTCGAAAGATGAAGTGCATGTTTGCAGACTGGTCACTGCTGAACCTGAGTCTACACAGTCTGATGCTAGGATTGTTGCAGATTATGAAGGCAGGAAGGACGAACGAAAAAATATGTCTAACGAAAATCGGACCATTATGATACGCATGTGTTTAAAATATTTGTGCCATTCTGTGAGGAAACCAGTATTATATTCCCCTCTTTCACGAGTGGTCATTGTAGCAAGCCTTTGGCGAGTTTCATAGATTCCAAAGCGTAAAATTGTCTCATATAACGATTATAAATCGGATTTATTGATGAGTTTTGTTTGATTTGATGTTTAATATCCCCGTCAACACTATATAGGTCATTTTGGAGACGTTGCTTGCATTTTTGTGGGACTTTTACCCGACACTGAGATGAAATGACATCTCAAGCCCTGTCGCCCAATGAAATCAATAGGGTTTGTACGCATGGACGGTCCGAGTCGCACCGATTTCCCTGTGCAGGCTTAGATCCTTTAAGTGGGTAACCAGTACACGTGTGCGGTCGGATTCAGCTCTGCGTGGATTTATGTCCATTATGTCTTCAAGAGGGGCAGGATTTATCGATGAAGAAGTAAACAAGGTGCAATAGAAAACATGGTTGTCATAGACTGCGTCATGGCGTTCAGTAACACGCACCAGTAACCATGTGTTGGCATATGGTTTTCGAGACATGACACTATCCACTAAATGTGATAAAAATCATACATTTCCAAAATATTTGATCAGCAAATTCTTGCGATAAAAACATGCATTTTATAATTCCTAAAGGTGAAAAGTTGTCAAATTTTTTCTTATGTATACTCCAAACACAGGTTGTGGGTGCTCGTTAGAACCGCCTCATTACCAACGTAGTTAGAACCGCCTCATAGAGGCTGTCCCAAAGCGTACCCAGAGCCCATGTCTTGGAGTGGTAATACGTAAAAGGTAAACCCAGTTTTCTCGGAATAAACTGCGGTCTAGAGGGGTGTTCATTACATGGACTTGTTAACATGATACGCGTGACATTTTTGCAACGGAATATCATGATGCGTGCAATATTGCTCGAGTTTCATAATGCACTAACTTTATATAAACCCTGCATATATGAGCTTGCCAAAACAGTCGATCGTCCGCATACATTATTGTCATTTTTTACATTTGAATGTACTGGACTTCTACAGCACGGGAACAATAGCACGGAATGTCTACACATTACGAAAACACGCCTATACAAATACATTGCCACCTTTATCGCCGAAAAAATGAAAATTTTATGATGAAAAATTGTTTTTTTTTTCTTATTTCTGCTCAAAATATACATTGTGGGCACTCGTTAGAACCGCCTCATCGAGGCGGTTCTAACGAGTACCCACAATCTATATTTTAGAGCAGAAATAAGAAAAATAAGGTATACCCCCGGAAACCCCAGTTTTGCTATATAAAAGTGGGCTTCAAGGGGGTCAAAATTATATAGGCGTGTTTTCGTGATGAATGGCTTTTTCTGAACCTTACACAGAGTGCAGGCGCGTACAAAGTAAATGATGTATATACATGTAAAACCATGCTTATCGCTTTTAAGATTTTCTACTCATTAGGACAATCCTCATGTTAACAAGTCTGTGTAATGAACAACCGTGTAGACCCCACTTATTTAGAGAAAAGTGGTGATAACCTGGTCTTAGTGGTATGTTTCATTGTCCTTATTTTGCCCAAAATTAATGATTGGCGATCTTTACGAGGACCACAATCCGCATCACGTGAACTAGTCCGTGAAATGATGACCCCCTATACCCCACTTTATATAGAGAAAACGGGGGTTTACGGGGGTATACATTATTTTTCTTTTACTCCACGACATGGGTTATGGTTACTCGTTAGAACCATCTCAATGAGGAGGTTCTCACGAGCACCCACGACCTATGTTTGCAGTATTTATAAGAAAAATACCAGGGATTTTCATCAAAAAGTAACCTTTTTGGAGTTGAGAAATATGCTTTATGTCGCACGGGTTTGTTATTGTAATGTATCTGGACAAAAAAAAAAAAAAAAAAAAAAAACAAACAAACAAACAAAATGCTGGGTCTGCACATTGTTATCGAAATAATTGTGTCTACTCGTACAATGTCTCTTATCAATAAAACGGAATACATTCCTGTGACAAAATGCACTCTTTTATTTTTCCAAAACGGTCATTTTATCTGATAGTTTTCTTATTCATGCTGCAAACATAGGTTGTATGTGCTCGTTAGAAACTCCTCAGTGAGGCGGTTCTAGCGAAGAGCTACAACATAAGCATGGGAGAATAAATAAGAAAAATAATAAATACTGTTTACCTGTTTTCTGTATATAAGGTAGGTTTTACAGGGAATATTTATTAAAGGAACTGGTTAACATGATGTAACGAATTACACCATTTTTGTTATTATTTCATAGATTATGAGAAAATGTTAGAACCGGCGAGATCATTATATACGGACGTATTAACGTGATGTCATAAAATACCGCCCGCCCCCTCCTTGTACAAACGCTTTCACTAATAACCATCATGTTAGCAATTCCGTGGAATGAACACCCCTCTAAACCCCACTTTAAATAGAGAAAACTGGGGTTTGCGTGGGGTATAGGCCATTTTCTTTGTTTCAGCTCTAAGACATAGGTTGTGGGTACTCGTTAGAACCGCCTCAGTGAGGCGGTTCTAGCGAGCACCCACAACCTATGTTTGGAGTATAAATAAGAAAAATATCACACATTTTATCTGAAAAAAAAAAAAACTTTTATGAGGTATGAAAGAATGCAGTATATGTATATCACACGGATGTGTTCTGATCTGATTTGAGGTTTAACGTCCCCGTCAACACTGTAGAGGTCATTTTGGAGACGTTGCTTCCAATTTTGTGGGACTTTTACCCGATATTGAGATGAAATGACATCTCAAGCCCTGCCGCCAATGAAACCAATAGGGTTTATAAGCATGGACGTGCCGCGCACCGAATTGCCTGGGCAGGCTTAGATCCACTAAGCGGTATACCAGTACTCGTGTGCGGGTCGGATTCAGCTCTGCGTGGAAGCATCATGCAGCCCATCTATTTCTTCAAGCCCCGATGGGCACACGGATGTGTTAACGTAATGGGTTGACATTCATACGCAAAATGGTCTGCTCTGAGGAAGAAAAGGATTGTATATATGTTATCAATCTAAATGCAATAAAACTCGAAAATGTATGCAACACACCTGACTTCCTTATATACAAATGCATTTAAATACTATAAACGCATGTCAAGTGCTGCTTAGAAGATTTTCAATATTATCTTCTTTTTTTTTTTTTTTTTGGTCAAACATTAATAGACACATATAGCGTAATATTAATTAAATGGTGTAAGATGTATTTGGCTTGATATCATATTTGTGATAAAACATTATTCAACTTCTGAAACCATGAGGTTAACAAGTCCATGTAATGAATACCCCTGTAAATCCAACTTTTAATTGCAAAAATGGAGTTTACGTTATTTTCTTTATTTTCATTATGAAAACACGCCTATACAAATATATTGTAACCGTAACGGCCGAAAAACGAACATTTACAGGTGAAACATTGTGATATTTTTCTTATTTCTGCTGAAAATATAGACTGTGGGTACACGTTAGAGCCGTCTCATTACGGTGGTTCTAACGAGGTGGCGGAAAATACAGTAAAATTTGGCTATTAAGACCACCTAAAATTAAGACCAATTCTGCTTTAAAAAACTTATTTATTTGGTTGCTGTTATTATTTCTTTGTGTTTTCTGCATACAGTGTCCTCTGGTCAGAGACCACCTTTAAGACTGTTCAAAAGTGGTCTTAAAGACCACTTTTGAACAGTCCCAAAGGTGGTCTTAATATAGGAATTTTACTATAGATCTTTAACACATTGGTGTCTTATTGGAATGAGGTTTAAGAATATTATAAATTTAATGACTTACCAATAGAATATAATAAATAATATTCCAGCAGTAAGGAGCAGTATCATTTGTACCAACATATTGCACGGCCCACAGGATCGTTTATCTGTCCAGGAACAACTGGAATACAGATTGATAATAATTAGTTTACCATTAATGTTTTACTTATATAGCAAAAATAATATAATGAGCGATTCGATTGGCCAATCACAGTGTAGCAGTCAGGTTATTATAATACAAATCATTGATAGTTTTCATTCATACACTCAAGTACCTGTTCAGCAGCACAGACACTGAGTCTATTCTGGATAAATCTATTGGATTCTCTTCTTCACTATTTCATCATCTCAACGCAGTGGTTTCCCCTCCGCCTAATTCATCCAGAAAAAATTTGAGACATAAATTAACAATAAATATAGGTGAGGCGGCTCGCGGAAAATGCGTTAATGTGTCAGTATTGAGCGCTTGCGTGAGTCGGTCTGATTATGTTTTGCACACCACGTCATGAGAAAAGATGCCTTGCCATTTGCGAAAAAGGTACATGTCAGCCCCCGCATCTACACAGTCTGGTCGATACCTTCGTTTTTATCCCCCGACCGAAAAGATTCGGGGGATATAGCGATCAGCCTGGCGTCCGTCCGTCCGTCCGTAGACGCAACCTTGTGATGGCCATAACTCCTATACCCTTTGAGATTCATTGATTGTTCTTGGCACAATTGTTCACAAGGCTGAGACGGCGTGTCATGCACAAGAACCAGAACTCTGGATGCCATACTTTTTTAGTTATCTCCCCTTTTAATAAAATAGAATGACTACTTTGTGATGGCCATAACTCCAATACACTTTGAGATATATTGATGGTACCTGGCACAGTTGTTCACAAGGCTGAGGCAGTGTGTCATGCACAAGAACCACAACTCTGGCTGCCATGGTTTTTGAGTTATCTCCCCTTCCAATAAAATAGAGTCACTACCTTGTGATGGCCATAACTCCAATACCCTTTAAGATATATTGATGATACCTGGCACAGCTGTTCACAAGGCCGAGACGGTGTGTCATGCACAAGAACAACAATTCTTGCTGCCATGGTTTATTTATTTATTTATTTAAACAATATTTTAAGAGGATGACACAATTAGCAATAGATAGCTATTCTACCTTGCGGTCCTCTAAAACTTATATACACATATATACAAGAGCTAAACATACGAAAGAGCATTAGGGCCAGGTATACTTTTTTTCTTTTGACAGGCATCCCGAAACCCCGACTCAGTATCCCGAAACCTCGACCTACCAACCCGAAACTTCGACCCAGTATCCCGAAACCCCGACACAATAACCCGAAACCTCGACCCAGCATCTCGAAACCTCGACACAATAACTCGAAACCCCGACTTATTAACTCGAAATTTAATAAGTTTATGAGGTATATCCCCTTCCAATAAAATAAAGTGACTACCTTGTGTTGGCCATAACTCCAATACCCTTTAAGATATATTGATAATGCCTGGCACAGTTGTTCACAAGGCCGAGACGGTGTGTCATGTACAAGAACCACAACTCTGGGTGCCATGGTTTTTGAGTTATCTCCCCTTCCAATAATATAGAATCACTACCTTGTGATGGCCACATCTCCAATACTCTTTGAGATATATTGATGGTACTTGGTACAGTTGTCCATGAGGTTAAGCAGGTGTGTCATGTGTAAGAACCACAACTCTGGGTACCCTGGGTTTTAATTATCTCCCCTGACAATATAACCTTTTGATGACCATAACTCCAATACCCTTTGAGATATTGATGGTACTTGGCACAATTGTATACAAGGTTGAGACGGCACTTCATGCCTAAGAACCACAATTCTGGGTGCTATGATAAATATTTGAGTTATCTACCTTTCCAGTATAAAGGTATGACCAGCTTGTGATCTCCAACACCCTTTGAGACATATTTATGGTACTTTGTACAGAAATGCTAGAGCTTAAGCAGGCATGCATTGCGCAAGAACCACAGTTCTGAGTACCCTGGTTTTTTAGTCATCTCTCCTGAAGTAAAATCTTGTGATGGCCATAACTGCAATACTTTTGTGATATATTGCTGGTTTAATTCTGGTGCACTTTCTATTGGTGAACAATCTTCTGAAGGCCATATTGGCTTTTGGTCGGGGGATTTGCCATCTCTTCCGATGGCTATTTTTGCTCGTTGATAATACTCGTAACGATAACATATCCGTCTGACATAGTGCATACGGATACCTTTTCTGATGAAAATTTGTATGGTTTCTTATTTACATGCCGAGGTAGGTTGTGTGTGCTCTTTAGAACCGCACTAACGTGTTTGTGTGTTTGATTTGAGGTATAACGTCCCCGTCAACACTGTAAAGGTCATTTTGGAGACATTGCTTTCAATTTTGTGGGACTTTTGCCCGACATTGAGATGAAATGACACCTAAAGCCCTGTCGCCCAATGAAACCAATATGGTTTATTAGCATGGACGGTCCGCCTCGCACCACGGTTCCTGGACAGGCTTAGATCCTCTAAGCTGTTTATCAGTACTAGTGTGCGGGCCGGATTCAGCTCTGCGTGGAAGCATCATGCAGTCCATATATTTCTTCATGCCCCTATGGACGGGGGCGGGCACTAACGTGTACCCTAATCGACAAGTTGTAGGTGATCGTTAGAACCGCCTCATTGAGGCGGTTCTAACGAGTACCCACAATCTATGCCGTGGTGCAGAAATGACAAAAATAATGTTTACTCCTGTAAATCCCAGTCTTCACTGTATAAAGTTGGTTTTACAGAGATGTTTATTGCATGAACTTGATAACTGTAATTTAATGTTTTACGCAAACACACCTATACAAATACATTGCCACTTTTATCGCCGAAAAAATGAAGATTTTAAGATGAAAAATTGAGATATATTTCTTTGTTCTGCTCAAAATATAGATTGTGGGCACTCGTTAGAACCGCCTCATCGAGGCGGTTCTGACGAGTACCCACAATCTACATTTTAGAGCAGAAATAAGAAAAATAAGGTATACCCCCTGAAACCCCATTTTTTACTATATAAAAATTGGGTTCAAGGGGGTCAAAATTATATAGGCGTGTTTTCGTGATGTTTATAAACTCAGACTCCCAAGCCACTTTCTAGTCTGCGTAGCTGGGCAGGTTGGTTGTATCAAACCTGTTTGCACACCCCGGAAACAGGGCTTCCGCCCATCGGGGCTTGGAGAAATAGATTGGGTTAACGCAGGGCTGAAAGTGCTGGTAAACCGCATAGTTGGTCTAATCCTGCCCAGGCAAAGTGGTGCGAGTCGGAGCGTCCATACACATAAACCTTATTTGAGATGTAATTTCATCTCAGTGCCATAACTTTAACCCGCCTATTCAAAATATATTGACAATTTTACAGCTGTGTTTTCTTGATGCACAAAATTGGAAGCAACGTCTCCACAATGAGCTATATAGTGTTGACCGGGACGTTGTATAACGAAAACATGCCTATATAACTTTGACCCCTTTCTTGTTTCTGCTCTGAAATATAGATTGTGGCTACTCGTTAGAACCGCCTCGATGAGACGGTTCTTACGAGTACCAACAATGTATATTTTGAGCAGAAATAAGTAAAATATCAAAAAAAATTTCATCTTAGAATTTTCATTTTTTTTTCGGCGATGAAGGAAACACTGTATTTGTATAGGCGTGTTTTCGTAATGTCTTGATGCACAAAATTGGAAACAACGTCTCCACAATGAGCTATATAGTGCTGACGGTGACATTGAACCTCAAAACAAATCAAACAAATGCCCCGGAATCAGGCTTTCTCGTGTCGGAGTTCGTTAATCGAAAGGTGTGGGAGTTGAAATACTCAGGAGGAGCGAATGAATTAATTGCTCGAATTTTATTTAGTACAAATGTACTAATTTTTTTTTGACGGTTGACAAATTGCAATGGGTGAATGAGTATGACCGGTTTTTTTTTTATCAAGATAAAGCCATCTTGAAATCAAATAATTACAGTTCAACTTCAATAGCTGTAACACCCACGGAAAGGACACACCAATTGGTCATATGACGTCTAAAACGTCGTATCAACGTCGACGCAAAGTCGATAAGTCGTAATGTTGCATTGACGTTGATACCACGTTGTTTGCTCGATATGTGCGTGTTGCCCAGAAGGCACATGACGTAATTGTGACGTCACATCAACGTCGGTAAACGTCATGACGTTTTTGCAACGTCACATCAACGTCGGTGCAACGTCATGACGTTGCGCCGACGGTGATTTGACGTTGCCTTAGCGACGTGTGTCTGCTGGGTGGGTATAATCCTCCCTAGGTTCATCTTTACGAAAACACGTCATTATAGTCTTGACCCCCTTGATCCCCACTTATAGTAAAACTGGGGTTTACAGGTGTAAACCATATTTCGATGAGGCGGTTCTAACGTGTACCAACAATCTACATTTGCAGCAGTAATAAGAAAAATATCACAATTTTTCCTCATAAAATCTTCATGTTTTTCAACGATAAAATTTACTATGTATTTTTGTAGGTGTGTTGTCGTGGCAAGATTGACATAATTACATTGCTAATTTGGAATGTGTAGTTCTGGCCCTTATCTTGACACGTGGTTCTGCTTGCAGTTTAACCCGTTGTATACTAGTGGACTCTTCCATTGCTATATGTTGGACAAGTCCATTTGTCATATTAGGGGCGGTAGACCTATTGTTTCGTTCTTATTCTACTTTTGACGGAAAATTATGTTAGCAAATAATGCAGGCCCTGATCAGACGTCTGATCTGAGCATGCACTGTTTGGCAAGGTACCCCTTTAGTGGTTTCCTGCATGCAATGGGTTAATAGTGATCTCCTATCCAAGAATTACTGTATTTTAGTTATAATTCTATTATTAACATTTTTAATTTAATGCAAATTTATCATTAATCGGCTGGAAACAAATGAAAAATTAATCTTGAAAAGGCCGTAACCCGAAACAAGCGAAAGGAATCACTTGTATTGATCACGAATGCCAGTGACGAAAAAAAAAAACTGCAGAAGTACTAATATAATGCTAATGCAATTGTGTATGTTACGCGACGTCTGATTCGACAGTGTCGAAAATTTGCGACACTGGTATATTCTTCATTTTACTATCAGAAACCCAACGTCATCACCTAACGTCACTTTTCATTGGCTGGCATTTGGTTTTACGCAGCCCATGGCGCTTCCCGCTTTGTACGGTTTTTAACAAAACAATCGAATAAACGCATTAGAATGGGGATAACTGTATTGGGGATTTACGGTCGGATATTCCGTTTTACGGCTCCGCTGACGCGTCACGGTAAAACGAAATTTCCGATGTAAAACCGCCGATTTATCTCTCCCAATAACACTTTCCCTAAATTTCCGCCATTTTTGAATGGAGAGAATTTTGGGATTTCGATAAACGTGGCCCCTCTCAATAAGGGGTCTTCTTTCACAGGAAAACGTTTCCTCCCTCGGATCGTTTAAATGTGAGAGGAGAATTGAAATGTACAGCGAAACACCAATAACTCGAAACCGGATGGTTTGTTCATCATGTCTTATTTGAACTGGTGCCTTAGTCAGCGAATTCTTCCCATCGCTCCCGATAACCGTATATTACAAATGAGCCCCGCCAAGCGAATTTGTGTCTTCGAGCATTCCGTCATGGCACATTTTAACTGCGCATGCCCAGCCATTCAGAGGGGCCAGGGATATGGCTTTCTGTCTGAAGGTTCCTCTTGATTCACTGCTTGTATGAGCGAGCAGCGAAGGTTCTGGCGAGACTGCGCGGACGCACAGGCTCGCCTGAACCTTCGCTGCTCGCATAGGCGATAAGTACCAAAATCGCTTGACGAGGCCCAAATAATGTAGGGAGGTGTGTTTTCATTTTGCATTTTGTCTTGAAAATGAACGTTGCATGTAAGCATTAGATACGTCTTACTAAGGCGATTCTAACGAGTACATTCAACATTCGTTTACATCATTTTTACCGTGAAATGAATAAACCCCATTTTTCGTAGAGAAAGCTGGGGTTTACTGGGGTAAACATTATTTGCTTATTTCTGCTTCAAGACATAGGTTGTGGGTACTCTTTAAAAACGCCCCAATGAGGCGGTTCTAATGAGCACCCGCAACATATGTCTGGAATATAGATAAGACAGACATAACAAATTTTCACTGGAAAAGTAGCCATTTTTTTTTTAAATGAAGTAATGCACAATATCACAGGGGTGTAAGGGGCCTCCGTGGCCTAGTGGTTAAGAGCGCTGACTCTTGATCATTAGGTATGTCACCGCTGTGGCTCGAGCCTCGCTCGGGTCACATCACATGTGAGACGCCAAGTTCTGCAACGGAAGGTCAGGTGGTTTTTCTCCGGGTACTCCGGTTTTCGCCCACCTCTAATTAACGATCGGCTCGATATGAGTGAAATAAACTTGAAAGTGTCGTAAAACCAAAACAAAAAAAAAAAAAAAACAACAACAAAAAAAAAAAAAATCACAGGGGTGTGTTATTGTAATGTTTTTTTTAATTCATCGAAAAGATATTGTTAAGTTTTTGTCGTCATTTAATTCTTTCCTTTAAAAGTAGATCCCTTTTTCAATGGGACAGCGAACAGGAAGTCCCGAAAGTTGTCTCCATTTAAAAATATGGCGGATAAATCTGCCAGGTGTTCCCATCCCCCTTAAACCCCGCAAGTGAACAAAGACAGTACCACTGCACCTTAGAAGCCTCCGTGGTGCAGTGGTTACGCTACTCGCCTTGTAAACCAGGGATCGCAGGATCGATCCCGGGCTTCTCCAGACTTTCGGATGAGTCTTTAAACCGAGGTCCCGTCTCCGCATGACCTTAGCTGTTGGTGGGACGTAAAACTAAAACTCACTCACTCACCACTGCACCTTCCTTTTACAGTCAACCCTCTTTAAACCGAAATTCGTTATAACGGCAAAACTCGTTATAACGACAATACCAATAGAATGAATCCTTAGCTCATTACGAAAACACGTCTAGTCAAATATATTGGAAATATTTTACCACCAAAAAATGACTTTTTTCAGATAAAAATGCTAATAATTTTCATATTTCCGCTCAAAACATAAATTGTGTGTACCCGTTAGAACCGCCCCGGCGAGGCGGTTCTAACGAGTCCCCACAAGCTATGTTTTGAGCAGAAATAAGAAAAATAACTATACCCCTGTAAACCCCAGGGGTATATAAAAGTGGGGTTGAAGGGATTCAAAATTATACAGGCGTGTTCTCGTGATGCATGGCTTAGTATCTGTTCCGATCTGAGTAGGCATTCCTCGGGTTTAAAACGCCCATACTGAATCCATTGTCATGAAAAAGTCTTGTAATATAATACTCCAAGAAGCAAATGTTATAGATATTAGTTAGAATCGCCTCGCCGAGGCCATTCTAACAAATGCCTTTGACATTTGTTTTTTCTAGAGTTCTGACAAATGTCTATGACATTTATTTTTTGTAGAATTAAGGGGAAAAAAAACTTTTTTGCATGTTGTACCTATTTTACTCCTAAATGGGATTCTTTATAACGGCAAATTGACAACAAATTCGTACTGTCGTTATGGCGGGTGTCCTCTGTAATCTTTTGCTGGCGTCTAAACAACCATGTTATATCCCAATTAAAGAGAAAAAAAAAAAAAAAAAAAAAAACATATTTTACCGTGACCGCGTTATATCCAAATCCATGTAATATTATGAACATTGTTTTAAAGAGAGGTTGAATTACGATGAGAAAACGCCAGACATTGTTGCACGATCTGGCATTTAAAATATACTATGAAAAATAAACTACGACCCTCAGAAAGATCTAAGAGAAATCATGCGTCAGTTTTTACCTTGATTAAATGGCCGTTACTTTCTACATTCGTCATATCAATTCCATAACAGTTCAGAATAGTGTGTGCATACTCACAGTAAGGGAGCGGAAGTGAACGGACAATTGCGATTGAACAGGTCCTGCGATTTTTACAGTGGAATATTAGTCACCTGCGGTAAAAAATATTTGCCGACACGGTAAGGAATTTCTTATTTGTTCCGCGAACATAAGGCTTATACGTGATTTATTTGTCTTGTTGGTAAATTAGGTGTTTTAATCATATCCCAACCGCAAACATATATTATTTTTGGGACAGCATGAAAAGAGCTACATTGTTGATCATTTTGTTTATTGTTATGCTATAACCGGTTGACACAATTGTAAATATGCATAAAATGTGTGTTGATAAGCATTTCCTTTGTTCTTTTGAATTTTATCCTTCTATTATTTTTTCACTTTTTCAATAGAAATTAAAGATATCTTAAAGACATCTTCAACAATTCAAATTAGACCACAGGACTACAGGAGAAAAATAATCTGTTCAGGTCACTTGTTTTTGTAAGTATTAGGTTTGTACAGATCAACTGCGATTTGGTTGAACGTCACTTGCTCGGTGATTTTCTGAATATGCTGATGTATTTCGCTTACTGAAACAAATAATTATCCTCTCCATCCTACTATACCCATTCTGTATTGGCGTATCACAGTATCTACTCTTTTCAGGTTAAAAAAGGTTATAACAGATACCTTTTTGTTTTAAGAAAAAAACGACTTTGTAACTCTTATTTGTCAAAATTATGTGAAAATAGAGTTGAAATTAACTTCTGCCTATGGCTATACTTTAACAGATGTTTTTTTGTATGCCGTGGTGGTCTGTCCCTTGTAAATTCAAGCTGCCACTGGATATGTCCAAAATGTGAGGTCTGTAACTTTTCAGACTCCTTCTTTGATGAATATGTAGAACTGAGTAAGCCAAACAGGTTTGAACCTCTGTCAGAGGATAAGAGAGGCAAATCTTCGACTGCTGATGAAACTAAGTCAAATTTTGTGAAAGGTTTGAAACTTTGCAGTATAAACATAAATGGAATTAGAGGGAAAATTCTTGAACTTTTAGCTTTCCTCGATACATCTCAACCTCATATTGTTGCTATTCAGGAAACAAAGATTGACAGTTCAATTACTACATCTGAGCTTTTCCCTGAAAATTGTCAGTACTGTGTGTACAGAAAAGATAGGAACTCTAATGGCGGTGGGGTGATGTTGCTCATTCATAGAGACATCCCTCACATGCCATTCATGGAACTTGAAAATGACACCGAATCGGTCTGGGTTAAGGTTTTTGCAAATAAAACTTCCCACTTCGTAGCAAGTTGGTATCGACCACCAAATGGTACAATCGAAAACTTCCAGTTGTTTAAAGACCAACTGGATTGCATTAAATTGCAGCATAAGGGTAAAAAACTCCCGGCTGTACATGTTCTAGGTGACCTCAACTTCAGAGACATTGCTTGGCCCGACAGGCTCAGCAAACAAGGCACAATGCTGAGTCAGTCGGAAGGACAAATATTAATTGACATTATGAACGATCATGGTCTTGAACAAATTGTTAACTTCCCAACTCGTGATAAGAACACATTGGATCTGATCCTTACGACTTTGCCAGGACAATTCGAAGACATTCATTCCCCAGATAAACTAAGTGACCACGATGTTGTCTCCGGATATTTAAAAATTCACATCCCACCAATAAAGAAACCTCGGAGGAAGGTGTACTCATATCAGAAAGGTGACTATGAAACTATGAGGAAGGATGCACTCAGATTTGCAAAGGAGAATTACTTTAATGGTCATTCAGATGCTCGGTCTGTACAGGAGAATTTTGATTTGATAACTTCTTTCATTCATACTTCGGCCGAAAATCATATCCCCTCAAAAACTAGTAGGTCTGTATCTTCTATTCCCTGGATCACTCCAGAGATAAGAAGGAAAATTCGCAGAAGGAATAAGATTCATGCAAAGGCAAAAAAGACGGGAAGTGGTAAACTCCGGACAAAATTTGAAAACTTGAGACGTGAAATCAAGTTTGATATAAAAAATCAGCATGATTTGTATGTGAATAACTTGGTAGGTGATGTAAAGGCAAATCCCAGAGACTTCTACAGATATATTAACAGCCAGAAGAAAGACAGGCAAGGTATCCCGCCCCTTAATAAAAGGGGAGGGGACGGGGTTGCTGAATCAGACTCTGAAAGGGCAGAGGAACTAGTTGGTCAATTCAATGATGCGTTTAATAAAACTGAGTTCACGGAGGTTCCATTGACTGGAAGATCGGCCCCATTCATGAATAATATTGTTGTGACAGCTGCAGGAGTGATCAAATTACTTCAAGGCTTAAACCCCAGTAAGGCCTTAGGACCTGATGAGCTTCATCCTAGAGTCCTGAAGGAACTAGCAAATGAGTTGGGTCCAGTTTTTGCACACTTGTTTCAACAGTCTCTTGATACGGGTGAAATCCCCAAAGAATGGCTCTTAGCAAACATCTGTCCACTCTTTAAAAAAGGAGATAGGGCTCTTGCCCGTAATTACCGCCCTGTGTCTCTGACTTGTGTTCTGTGTAAATTACTGGAACATATAGTCTGCTCGAACATCATGGCCCACTTGGACGAACATAAACTTTTGTCAGACAGACAACATGCATTTAGGAAAAGGCACAGTTGTGAAACTCAGCTAAGCACAGTTATTAATGACTGGGCAAAAATCTTGGACAAAGGGGGGCAGGTGGACACATTTATTCTGGACTTCGAGAAGGCTTTTGACACCCCTCCTCATGAACTACTTAAATCTAAGTTATTTGGTTATGGAATTGGGGGAAAGACCCTAAAATGGATAGATTCCTTTCTTTGCTACAGAAAACAGCGGGTTGTTGTTAATGGTGAATCTTCGGAGTGGGCTCCAGTTTTGTCTGGAGTCCCGCAAGGGACCGTTCTTGGTCCACTTTTGTTCTCCCTGTACATCAATGATATTTCCACTGACATTGACTCAGAAATAAGACTGTTCGCAGATGACTGTGTTTGTTACCGGGAAATTAGAGATTCAGATGACTCATTGAAACTTCAGGCTGACGTAGATAGATTAGGATGTTGGGCACGTAAATGGGGCATGAGATTTCAGCCAGTTAAATGCAATATTATGCAGATAACTAGGAAGAGATCTAATAAAGTTGAGGCTTCTTACACCTTAGAGGGAACGGTCCTCGAGAATGTGGACTCCATTAAATACCTTGGAGTGACAATCTCACACAACTTGAGATGGAATACTCATATTAGCAACATGTGTACTAAGGCAAATAGAACGCTTGGTTTCCTGAGGCGAAATCTTCATCAGTGCCCTCAGGATGTAAAAGAGGCAGCATATAGAGGTCTTGTTCGCCCAATCTTGGAATATGGTAGTTGTATCTGGGACCCCAGTGGAGTGGTCCTTAACGATGAAATTGAGAAAGTTCAGAATAGAGCTGCTAGATTTGTAACAGGCAATTACTGCTTTGAAACTGGGAGCATGACTGGAATACTTGGAAAATTAAAATGGGAGTCTCTCAAGAAAAGGAGAAAAGATAGTAGGCTAATCCTTTTATACAAAGGTCTAAAGGGTGCTGCCAGCATCCCAACAGATGACCTTGTTCCCCCAGCTAGACACTGTAGAAATCACCATTCGTTGGCGTTTCAGACCCTTAGCGCAAGAACTGACATTTATAAAGAGTCGTTCTTCCCCAGAACCATTAGAGATTGGAATGCCCTTCCCGATTCGATTATTTCGACAGCTGAAGGTGCTGATGATTGTGTAGCTAAATTTACCTCTTTGGTTAGAGCTAGGGACTAACTTCCCACATCACAGGTCCTGGTGTATGAATGTCATTTGACGTGTCACCAGTAACAATTCTGATTCTGATTCTGATTCTGATCTGCCTCTTAGTGTTTTTGGATAGCCATTTGGCCATTTTGTGGGAAAGTAACTGTCCTTTTGGCTTTCCGCTGTTGATGTTTCCATTAGGGACTAGTTGTTTCATGTTTAGTAACTATTTCGAGATTCGCGTAATTATTTGTTTGGTAACCGCCCTCACAGTTTCAGTCACTGTTTAGCCCTAAGAGCCCAGTAAGTCTTAAACGACTTGCATGAAACTGGTATTCAAGGTATTTCCTTCAGACCCAGCTCTTACCCCCAAAATGTCCGATATCAGCATTTCGGCTGGAGGTATTGACAAGTTTCTTAAAGGCTTGAACCCCCACAAGGCTGCAGGCTGATCTTCCAGAAAACCCTGAATACGAGAAGATTACCGAGGCTAACGTACAGTCTATTTTCAAGAAAGGTGACAAAGCTGATCCTTCCAACAATAGGCCTATTTCTCTGACCTGTGTCCTATATAAGGTGCTAGAGCACATAGTTGCTTCTAGTCTTTCTAAACACTTCGCTGAACTGAACATTCTTTTTGACCTTCAACATGGCTTCCGAGATAGCAAAAAAGATCCTGTGAGACGCAGTCAATCACGTTGATTGACGAATTGTCTAAAGCCATGCAGAGTTGTTCCGTTTAGCAAGTCCTTTGACAAAGTTGCCCACGAAAACCTTTTTCTAAAATTACATCTTTATAGTATCAGCGGAGACACCCTAAAATGGATTAAGGACATTTTAGACAATCAGAAACAAGCAGTCATAATCAATGGAGAAAGCTCTGAAAATATCCCAGTCTCCTCTGGAGTCCCGAACGGCTCAGTTCTCGGACCAATCCTCTTCTTAGCTTATCCTCTTAGCTTATATTAATAACCTTCCTGTGCAGGTCAAATCACTCACAGTCAGATAGCCAAATGCTCCTGTAAGACTTTCATAAACTAGAATAGCGTGAAAATGTGTGGGACATGGTCTTTAATCCCTGTTCGAGTAAACAACATAGTGCATTTTTTTCACATCTCCAAAATGGCTACTTTTCTGATGAAAGTCCGTGATATTTTTCTAACAAATACAGTAAACATATGTTGTTGGTGCTCGTTAGAACTGCCTCATTAAGGCGGTTCTAACGAGTACCCACATACTATGTCTTGGATCAAAAATAAGAAAAATAATGTATACCCCCGTAAACCCCAGTTTTCTATATATAAAGTGGGTATAGGGGGTCTTCATTTCACGGACGTGATCATGTGATGACAAACTAAGTAGCATCAATTTATAACCTATGCACAATGTTCAGCTGGAGACTTTTACGGCAGCCAAATATCCTGGGGTCACAATTTCTGATGACTTAATTTATAGCTCCCATATAGATAAGGCCTAAAATAAATAGCTGTGTTTCCGCTAACATGCCAAAAAATAGGGTCGGTACGTCGATTACCTGTTTTATTTTATGTACACCCCCGTAAACCCCAGTTTTCTCTATATTAAATGGGGTTTAGTGTGTGTGTGTGTGGGGGGGGGGGTCATTTCACGGACTTGTTTACGTGATGTAGTTATTCTTCCTACCATGGTGCAGTTCAGCAATGCTGTTAATAGTCTGGTGGTCCATGTTTCTCCTCAAAATGCCAGTCCTGTTTTTATATTTTAACTACATTAACAACTCTTTTCGGACTGTACAAACTCATTTCACCAAGTTTCCTTTACTTTTACTTCAACGAAACCTCTTCAACACTTGGTTTGCCGGAACCCGTGTGATGAGGTTATTATTTTGTAAAGAATCGTCCATCTCTCGAACCATAAGAGATTGGAATGCCCTTCCCGATTCGATCATTTCAACAGCTGAAGGTGCTGAGGTTTACCTCTTTGGTAAGAGCTAGGGACTAACTTCCTATATCACAGATCATGGTGTATGAATGTCATCTGACGTGTCACCAGTAACAATTCAGATTCTGATATCCCCCAAGGGGTTATTAGGACGAATTAGAAGATAGGGGTTAATTGGTGAACTTCTTCACTAACCCTTGACATTCAATAAGGTAAAAGCGCAGATGCACACTCTCCTTATTGTCCTCTTTGTTTGTGTATGTAGGAATGCCACGAGTAATTACCTTTACTATTCTGGCCCCCGCTCATCAGAGCTTGTAGAAATAGATTGGGCTGCATGATGCATCCACTCAGAGCTGAAACCGACCGCACATGTGTACTGATAAACCGCTTAGAAGGTCGAAGCCTGCTCAGGCAAAGTGGTTCGAGTCGGATGGTCCATGATTTAAAAATAGAAGTTAAGACAGTATAAGCCCTATTCATATCATTGTGTGGCATGACTGAGATGTCATTTATCTCAATGCCGGGGAAAAGGAGCAACGTCTCCAAATGACCAAAATAGTGTTAACGGGGACGTTAAACCTCAAATCAAACAAAAACCATTACTATTCATGATAACTTATCGTAAACGAAGTAGTAGTAGTTGTGGAAGCTATAGTATAACTGCTCACTGTATTATTCACGGCTCTGAATCGAAGTCCCTGGTTTTTTGTACACAGGTCGAATTGTTGAAAACGTTCGTATTGTCTGTGCAGGTACATTCGGCTGAACGTATGGTGGCATAACCTGTTGGGCGGTGGATTCTTTAAGAATACCGAGCAACGACCTGTCCCTCCTGGGGTATCAGTATTTTGCCTCTGCTTAGCTTTAACGATGTCACACTTCGATGAACATACAATTCGTCGATATGAAATCCTGCATTATATCGGAGAAATTTCATTATTATTATTATTTTTTTTTTTTTTGCATTCCGCTAACCCGTGAAATACCAGATAACATCTCAATGTCAATGGATTTATAGGCCGAAACTTTCAAATTAACTGTTCGCTGACAATGTCAACTTTGCCGGCCTCGGTAGCTCAGTTGGATACGCGTCTGACTGGTGATCAGGAAGACGCGGGTTCGATACCTGCCGAGGTCGGTAACAAACTTTCGTGGAGAGAGAGCCCTTCCGCTGATTCAAGATGGGCAGTTGTCAGTTTCTGGCGAAAGAGTGTGCACTGTACTGGTTAACCGCTTACTATCAGTCTGCTCAGAAAAAGTGTGGATAAGGAAACTGACCGATGCAAAAATGACCTAAAATATTGTTGACCGGGCCGTTAAACTCAAATACGAACGAACAATTTCAACTTTGGCCTTAATATGCACTCATTGTTTGACTGTTCCTGCCCAGCAGGCACATGTTGCTAGAGCGACGTCAAATCAACGTCAATGCAACGTCATGACGCTGCACCGACGTAGATGTGACATTGAATAAGCGTCATGAAGTTGTACTGACATTGAGTTGACGTTGTAATTACGTCATTTGCCTGCTGGGAAGCTGTTAAGTTTATCAAACATGTGAGACAATTTATCATAAATATTTAGTGAAAAAATAGAGAATATTAGATTTTTTCAGTGTAATAGATCCGTTTTCATTTCACTGAATGAACACCAAAAGTAGTATTTTCACGAGTGGCGAAGCCACGAGTAAAAACACTTCTCTTGGTGTTCATGAGTAAAATAAAATTTGAGCTACACTGAAAAAGTCCAATTTTCTGTTTCTTTCATGCTTTAGATTGTAATTTGTAACAAACAAAGAATATAGGCTATTTGTTTTCGGATACGTAGAGGATATTTACTTTTTTGAGATGAATACCGAAAATATTTCATCGAGTGTTTAGAAAACATCAGAATTTTCACGAGTGCGAAGCACGAGTGAAAATTCTGATGTTTTCACTTCGCACTCGTGAAAATTCTGATGTTTTCAACACACTCGATGAAATATTTTTTGATATTTATCGAACAAAAAAAAAAAAAAAAAAAAATACGTTAATTTTCTGTTTATTTTATAATATTTTAGGACACTTACTGTAATTGATCAATCGGATCTTACGACACAATGTTTGACTTGGCTATGACGTCACAGCTGTCAGTTTCAAAACATAAACAGATCGAGCATTTTTACAGTTCAAAGAGTGCTTTTTAAGGTATTTTACGGAATTATTTTATAGATGACATATATGAATTTTGGCGAGAAAAGCAGTCCGGGCTGCTACTGTGAGATAACACGGTCTTGTTATTTTTCACACTTGTGAAAATATCACTTTTATTTGTTTCAGATATGCATTGATTTCACTGCTATGTATAAAATAAATCAAATTCAGAAACAGTGAAAAAATAAAAATATGAAACAGTGAAAATATCGATCTCTCATTCATTGAAAAGCATGTAAGAAAAGTTAATTTTTGGGTATCCGGACCCGTCTGTACTGAAGCGCATTCTTTCGTTCCTAACCGTCCTCTCTCTAATATTCTGTTTCCTGTATATTATTTACGTCCATAGAATACCCCACCCATTCCAACAATGGCGCGAATCTGTTTTGAGTGGGCACAGAAACAAACTAATTTTGACCATATTGTCCACCACTGGCCAGTTCCGACCCATGTTAAAATCTGCATCGCGATATAATTTAGTCCCAGAAAAACGTTTTTGTATCGTAAAAATCTTTATTCCAATAAAAAGTTTACCCTGGGAAAATTTTCTTAACCGCTTTCTGTCCCGGCACAAGACATTTCCTTTCGCTGTTTTTATTGCTTCAGTCCTACTGTCAGATGAGTACAACTGTAAAGTATTTTCCTAGCAATCCAATGTGACAGAAACCCCCCAAAACAGGACATTGGATACATGGATAATGGATAATGCCGTTGACTAGGAAGGACCATTATCTTAGAACCCAGCTACCACTGACACCAAGAGGAAGGGCAAAAGAGAAACAAAACGCTGTACATTACGATAACACATCCGTGTGGTATAGTAATTTTTACATACCTAAAAAAGGTTATTTTATGATGAAAATGTGTGATAATTTTCTTCTTTATACGCCAAACATAGGTTTTGGGTGCTCGTTAGAACCGCCTCAATGAGGCGGTTCTAACGAGTACCCACAGCCTATGTCTTGGAGTAGAAATAAGGAAGATGATGTTGAACCCCCGTAAACGCCAGTTTCTCTATATAAAGTGGGGTGTAGGTGGTGGGGGGGGGGGTCTTTATTTCACGGACTTTTTCACGTGATGATATAAAGAACACCCAATCACGTAAACATGCCTATACAGTGTGACACCCTCCAACCTCACTTTTATACAGTAAAACTGGGGTTCACATGGGTATTTCTTATTTTTCTTATTTCTACTCTAAAATATAGGGTGTGGGCACTCGGCAGAATCGCCTCATCGCTCTAAAATATAGAATGTGGGTACTGGTTAGAACCGGGCATATGTACCCACAATCTATATTTTGAGCAGAAATAATAAGAAGAAAAAAAAACATATATTTTTTTCATCTTTTTCAACTAACAGTGCATTGTATAGGCGTGTTTTCGTAATGACAACGGGAATCAGAGTGACTGCACTGCTATTTTGGTTAAGAACTAAGCATACAGTCTGTCTATGTTGTAGTCTTAAGCTAACAATTGAATCAACATTTTTCCTAAACGTACAAACTGGCTCACAGTAAAAATGCGGTTTTAGTCAATGTTATAGTTCATCACGTGAACAAGTCCGTGAAATGAAGACCCCCCTATACCCCACTTTATATAGAGAAAATGGGGTTTACGGGGGTATACATTATTTTCCTTATTTTTGCTCCAATACATAGGTTGTGGGTACTCGTTAGAACCGCCTCAATGAGGCGGTTCTAACGAGCACCCACAATCTATGTTGAAAGCAGAAATAAGAAAGATGTTGTCATTTTTACCCAAAATTTGTCATTTCTGATACCATTTTGGACGCCATTATTTCACACGGATATGTTTTCCTTATGTCGACGATTAAACTTAGGCATTACAGAGTTTAATATATCGATAGCTTTAGTAAAGAAGCGTAGTAGTATGCTCTATCCTGTAGCAGTCTGGTCTGGGTCTGCACAATTTGCATAGATCTGCCTGTCCGAAAATTTAGGATTCTATCTTATTTATTTGTTTATTTTTTAATTCGTTCATTTTACCTATTTACATGTATCTTAGTACCAATTTATTTATTTATATCTGTATACTATATTTTCATAGTAATGTTCAATAATTTATTTATTTATTTATTTATTTATTTATTAAATTTATGTTAATTACTTGTTTATAAGTTTACCTAACGCTCTTGTGTTGCTTTGGGTTGTTGGTGATGTTGCTTTTCCAAATTTTGGCGGGAGATGACGTCATGACGTTTGACTAAATGCATCTTAATTAAAAAAGCAATCTTCGAGGACGTGACATAACGTCGTCCCTGGCTACGGTATGCCATCACCACTTTCTTCCTGGCAGCAGCTCAAAATGAATGTCACCTGATCGATTTAATGAATTGTTGAATTTCTGAAGAAGGCCACGGGCCGAAAATTTGAAAATTATAGTCTATTGTGTGTCTTTAAGAAGAATTTTTCAGAATAATTTTGAAGAATTTTAGATAAATTTTGGTAGATCTTAAATCAACTTATGAGTGAAAAAAAAACCTTTGAGGACAAACTAGGCCTGAAAACCTTAATTTAGATTTTAATTTAACAAGCTCCTCAGCAGAATGTTTGATGCACGAAAAAGGATTTGGATTATTTCTGTTATAAACATTTTCTTAATATTGTATTACGTGGTTCTTAACCACGTGCATAAATGAGACAAGAAGTTAATTATTTTTCTAATTTGTCTGCAGTGCATGAAAAAGAATTAGCAATAAAACGTGCTTTATTTTGCGAAGCTTCGGTAACAAGTATAACTTGTGAAATTTGTTTTGCTTTTCCTTCACACCTACTCAGTAGCGATATGATAACACTGTCTATCAACAACAGGCTTCTCGTTAACACATCCGTGTAACTCAGTGCATTCTATCATATCGTTAAAAGGTCGTTCTTTTTTACAATCAAACATAGGTTCTGGGTACTAGTTAGAACCGCCTCAGTGAGGCGATCTCACTGAGGCGGTTCTAACGAGTACCCACAACCTATGTCTTGGAGAAGAAATAAGAAAATTAATTTCTTCTGAATCCCTTGTGTACAATTTTTTTTGTATGTTGCACATTATATTACCATGTACATGTATACAGTATTGTAATATTTGTACATTGAAAATAATGTTTAAACCAAGAAAAATAATATATACGCCTGTAAACGGAATTCTTCGAGAAGAAATAAGAAAATGATATATACTCATGCAAAGTGTTGTTTACAGGGGTTTCCATTATACGGACTTGTTACCATAATGAATAATATGAGGTTGACCAATCCGTGCACATTCAGCACTCTAAATCCCAATTTATACAGAGAAAAGTGGGGTGTACGAGTGTGTGCATTATTTTCCTCGCTTTTTTATTTAAAACATAAGCTTGTTGGTATTTGTTAGAACTGCCTCGTCGAGGCGATTCCAACGAGCACCGACACTCTATATTTGGTATAGATATAAGAAAAATATCGAACATTTTCAGTTGAAAAATGCTAGTTACAGAGCTATTGTTGAATTAAGAAATATTTCAGCTCTAGCAATGATTTATACATTGATATATTAGTGTTTGGAGGTAAGTTGTAATTTAGATCAAATCACGAGCTCGTAGTGATTACGCTACTATGGAGACGTTGCTTCCAATTTTGTGCAACTTTTACCCGACACTTAGAAGAAAGGACATCTCAAAATAGAAGTGAAGACAATGATCAGGAATCGATACACTTAACCAACAGCACCCATCAGAGAAACCACAAACATGAAATAACTAGACATACGTCCGTCACGGTTTAAAGAAATACAGCACGATACAACTGAAATACAAACCAACAGACCCAATCCAGCTGACCATCTGTAAACAAGGCCAATCTGCTAGCCAAAACAAAAAGACCCCAGCAACAAACGTGCAAACGAAGTATAACAATAATCGACAACAAAAGAACCATCTTGTAACGGCCAGTTAAAACGTCTTCAAGCCCTACCAATGCGTTCATATGACTCGCAGCCATTTGCGCGTGTATCGCTTATATTTTTGTTTTGGATAGCAAATTGGCCATTTTCTATGGGACTGTCTTTTTGGCTTTCCGCTTGTGATGTTTCAATTAGGGTCTAGTTATTAAATGTTCGTGTTTCTTTTCCTTTTGTGTCTCTGATGGGAGATGCGGTTTAATCGTATCGATTTCGGATCATTGCCTTCACTTCTATTTAGACCTTCTTAGCGGTTTACCGGTACTTATGTGCGTTCGGTTTCAGCTCTAGCTGGAAGCATCATGGAGCCCAATATATTGCCCCAAGCCCCGATTACTTCTAGAGATAAGAAACACACCAGTTTAACACATTTGTATGTTATCGTAATTATTAAAATGTTTTCGTGTTACATTTTTTCTCCAAAGAACCTAAATTAAAATTTCAATCACACATTGACTTCGTGAAATATTGTGATTATATTATGGGTTGTTTGCAAGCGCTGGTGCAAAGGGGAAAATATTGCGTCTAGCGCTTTAAATGGCTGAATATTGAACATTTTAATATCATTGATGTAAGAATTACGTTTTATTTTAAAGCAGTCGGACTTTCCATCACGAAAACATGCCTATATAAATTTAACTCCCATAAACCCAACTTTTATATAGTAAAATTGGGCTTTGCAGGGGTAAACCTTATTTTTCTTATTTCTGCCCTAAAATATATATTAGGGGTACTCGTTCGGTTCTAACGAGTGCCCACAATCTATATTTTGAGCAGAAATAAGAAAAATATCACAATTTTTTATCCTGAAATTTTCGTTTTTTTCGGTAATAAAGATGGCAATGTATTTGTATAGGCGTTGTTTCGTAATGAAATCCTTTGGAAAATGACATAAAACATGGTTATAGATTGTATTTCTGTGAATAACTACTTTTAAACTATACTAACCAATATCAATTAATGCTTTGTACACAGTCGACATAGATGCTAATAACAGACGTTTGGTGGCGACATTTTATACCGCATAAACTTGGTACGCGTTATAAAATGTCGCCATCAAACGCCTGTTATAAGCATCTTAATTTAGGTTCTATGGAATAAGAAAAAGCGAAATTTAGCATCAGGATTTCTTTTCAAATACCCAGTATATACGACAGTATGTTGCTTCTATACATTCTCATGATACGGAACACGAAATCTGATCAGGACCTAACCTGTTTTGTGCAAAATGTTCAGTCATTTTTTCGCATAAATGCATGATATAAATAAGTTCTGAATAGCTAGATCCTTTGGAAGCAAAGAATACACCAAATAAACGAAAATAGCAGACTCGGAATTTTTGAGTCTGTTCATGACCAGTACTGAAATGTGCTACACCGGCCACTCTACATTTGGAAATGAGATTCTGCAAGAATATTGTCTAATGAGTTTAATTTTTTTTACACATTTTTGTTCTCAGTGGCTTTCGACACCAGTTTATAGCGGGACAATGAGTAGGTTTTACTAGTAGTATTCTCTCTTTATATAGCTTTAACCCCTTTTGTACCAAATGGAATCTTCCTCCTTATATATAGCAGGAGTCCATTTCAAAATTTAGGGGTGTCAGGTTTTGTTTTCATCAAAATTTATTTGAAAAATGACTGAACTTTTAGCAAACAGTAGAGGCCCTGATCAGACGCCGCATTCTGCGGCGTCTGATCTGGGCCTGCACTGTTTGCCAGGGTACCCGTTTTGGGGTTTCTGGTACTAAATGGGTTAATTAGACATTCATTTAGAATTTCATTCAAAACACTGACCAGCCCCTCTTCACAGAGACAGACCTGGGCTTACAGAGATGGACGTTGTTTTGCAAATTTTAACCCACATTTTTTCATTGAGGGTGTTCTAACGAGTACCCACATTCTATGTCTTGGAGCAATAGTAAGACAATAATATACCACAGTAATCCCACCGCCCCCGCCCATCGGGGCTTGAAGAAATTAATGGGCTGCATGATGCTTCCTCGCACAGCTAAAACCCACCGCACACGAGTTCTGGTATACTGCTTAGAGGATCTAGGCCTGCCCAGGCAATGCAGTGCTAGTCGGATGTCCATGCTTATAAACCCTATTGGTTACATTGGGCAACAGGGCTTGAGATATCATTTCATCTCGATGTCGGGTAAAAGTCGCACATATTGGAAGCAACGTCTCCAAAATGACATATACAGTGTTGTCGGGGACGTTAAACCTCAAATCAAACAAAACAAAAGCAGTAATCCCCAGTTTACTCTAAATAAAGTGTGGTTTAGAGGTGTTTGTTACACGGATTTGTTAATATGATGTGACGCAGCGTTAGTAGTTGTTGCTTTACAAAAACTGCATTTTTCAACAAAAATACAACTATTTGTATTCCAGAATAGGTGACATTTTAACCACTAATGGGTTTGTTAATCTACGGGGGTATACACTATTTTCTTTATTTCTGCTCCAAGACACAGGTTGTAGGTACTCAACGAGCACCATCAACCTATGTTTGTAGTATTAAAATAAGAAAACAAATCACAAATTTTCATCAGAAAAATATCCCATCACGAAAACACGCCGATATAATTTTGCCCCCCTTAAACCCCACTTTTATATAGTAAAACTGGGGTTTGCAGGGGAATATATATTATTTTTCTTATTTTTGCTCAAAACATAGATTGTGGGTACTCGTAAGAAACCCCTCGCGAAGGCCGTTCACGAGTTCTAACAGTCTATGGCTTGAGAAAAAATATGAAAGATATCAGATTTTTTATCAGAACATTTTAATTTTTTTGTGGTAAAATTTTCAATGTACGTGTATTTGAACAGGCGTGATTTCATAATGGTTTTTGACATATGAAAAACTCCACTATTCCTCACGGATGTATATCGTAATTCATCATGTTAACAAGTCGGGTATACATTGTTTTTTTCTTATTTCTGCTTCAAATCAGACTTTGTGGATACACAATAGAACCCCGATGAGGCGGTTCTAACGAACACCCGCAACCTATATTTGGGGTATATTAGAACACCACAGATTTTCATCAGAAAAATAAGCGTTTTGGTGCACTACATGTATGTCACATGGACGTGTTATCGCAATCGTTGTTATACTATCATATAGTTCGAACAAATTGACCTGAGACTGACCTTTATGCAAGGAATAAATTAGTCAATGTTATCGCCTAATACGTCGGCTTTCGTAAATTTCTCGTGAATTTTCGGGCATCCCGTGAATTGCAACCCATTTACCGACATCTATGTATTGAATAACAATATCGCCATTTTCGGGAGACGGCGAAGATAAATACATGCATTCATTCGGGTGTGAAATTATGTAAATAGAGTTCACCAGTCTCAGGTCAATTTGTTCGAACTATAGGTGCAGTTCATTATAGACAACTGTGTATTGTATTTTGTTGATCACTGCAAGAGCGAGGAATATAAGAATCCTGTATGGGTGTGAGGGATGGATGGAAAGAGTACGTCCCGAGGACCACTGTCCGGAATCACGAGGTTTGCCGAGTGATGTCGGAAAGTGATTTCGAGAGAGGTATTTTTGTAAGCACCCCTCACACCCATGTGGATTCTTTTTCTTGCATACCTTCCATTTCTGAGCGTGGATCTTTAATACTGCTGTCTCTTCGGTGCCGACGTCCGCCATATTGCGATGACACTGCATTGATGTTTAGTGACGTCACGTAAAGTGCTGTGAGGTCAACCTTAACGACGGTGCATTTCTCAAACACACGAGAATATTAGATTTTTACCCTGTCCCTGGGTAAAAACACTAGGTTTAGAAGCTTAAACTATGGATTTCCTTTTTTGATGGGCAAGAAAATTCTTTATATGCATCAGGAGCAATAATACTATTTCTAATATTTAACTGCAAATAAATAAATAAATAATAAAAAAAAATAAATGGACACTTACTATATGTAGATCTGGAAAGTAGTTCCTGTTTCTAAAGGCATAGAATATGGATTGACGCTTCGAGTATCTTTTAAAATGACCGAATATCCTTTTTAATTCAAAATCATATACCGCATAGGTTAAAAATTACCGTAAACATACTTCATGTTTAGACCGAAGAGTCTAGGTCAGGAGTCTTGGTACAGATCAGAGTCTTTTAGTGTTTGTAACCCTACCATCAGCTACTCTTTCATACAGTCGGCAACTTATGTCGCAGTAATAGTTATTAAAGGTTGAAACCGCATCAGTCAGTTTAAGAGTATTTACGGTATAGGAGATTCGTTGACCGATCGTTGCGCAAAGATGTCTAAAAAAAGGTCAATAACCACATCTGTTCTACGGGGGGAAAGGTCAGGTCAAACCATTTGAATAATTAGGGTAGCCTATCCATATTTCAAGGTTATTGATATCACGTTTATTTGTGTTTTTTATTTAGATGTACAAAGTATTTGTTATTTCTGTTACAAGCTAAGATTATTTGTTGCTCGTAGGAAACGGCTCATTAACGTCAAGTGAACAGGTCAGTAAAATGATCCCCCCTCCTTAAGCCCACTTTATATAGAGAAAACTGGGTTTTACGGGGGTATAAATTATGCTTCATATTTCTAGTCCAAGACATAGGTTGTGAGTACTCGTTAAACCGCCTCAATGAGGCGGTTCTAACGAGCACCCACAACCTATGTTTGCTGTCAAAATAAGAAAAAAATCACGGGTTTTCATCAGAAAGTAGTCATTTTGGAGATGTGATAAAATGCACTATGTCACACGGATGTGTTATCGTAATACGCCATATCAACGAGTTACCAAATTCTACTTTTTGAAAAAGGAAATAAAAAAAAAAATACGTTGCATCGTCAAACGCCGTTTTCATATCTTTTCGGATGACAAGGTTTGGGTACTCGCTAGAACCGCCTCGATATGAGGCGGTTCTAACAAGTACCCACAATTTATGTTTTTAAGCAGAAAAAAGAAAATAAAACTACATCCCTGTAAACTCCAGTTTTACTATATAAAAGTGATCAGCCTTGATAGCGCAGTGGTTAACGCGTTCGACTCATGATCGAAAGGTTGTGCATTCGAATCCGGCACCCGGTATCGAGGTGTGTCCTTGGGCAAGACACGTAATGACAGACTGATGTTTACGGGAACATTCATTGTTTTCCTCATTTCTGCCCCCAATACATAGGTTGTGGGTACTCGTTAGAACCGCTGCAAATAGGCAGTTCTAACGAGCACTTGCAATCTATATTTGGAGTATAAATAAGAAAATACATTGTATATCACACAGTTTCATCAGTAAAATAAGCACTTTACAGATATGAAAGAATGTACTTTCTTACATGATTTTCAATGAATATAGAGATTTCTCAGTGAAATCGATATTGCCACTGTTTCAAACAGTGAAAATACGATTTTTATTTTCACTGATTGTGAATTCGATGTACCATAGAAAAATAACATATATTCTCTGTTTGTGAAAAGTCAATTAGTTCGTTTGCTATGTGGTTTAACGTCCCGTCAACACTGTGTAGGTCATTTTGGAGACGTTGCTTCCAATTTCCTGGGACTTTTACCCGACATTTAGCTGAAATGACATCTCAAGCCCAATGAAACCAATGGAGTTTATTATCATGGACGATCCGACTCGCACAGTTTTGCCTGGGTAGGCTTTGAACCTCTAAGCGGTTTACTAGTACTCGTGTGCTGTCGGTTTCAGCTCTGCGTGGAAGCATCATGCAGCCCATCTATTTCTTCAAGGCCCCGATGGGCGGGGGCGAGAAACTAAACGTTATTTGATAGGCAATGTCAAGTCACAGGACGCTGTCACCGTCAGGTCCAGTGAGTTACTCGAGCGTCTTGGCATTTGGGACCTGGACCTCATCCTGAAAGAGAGAAGGGTCCGCTTGTATGGACATGTAGAACGCTCCAACGGTGCATCAAGACCGCCTATGACATACAGGTAGTTGGAAAGCGGGGACCTGGAAGGCCCAAGATGACCTGGAAGCAGCTGACAGAAAAAGATTGCAGAGAATGGAAGCTGTCTGGTAGCGATCCTCATGACAGAAAAGCCTGAGATCTGGTAAGATCTCCCATGCGTGCAGCAAGCCAGCTACCTGGAAAGGGGGGCCACTTATGTGGACGTTGCACCTGTACCTGCACGTTACTCAAAATCCGTTGATGATGATGATTATTGTATGACCGAAAATACGTCACGCACATATTGATGTCATTCCGACGTTGATAACGTCACTTTTTTGCACCTATGCAACGTAAATAATGCACACGACGCGAGTCAATCCTAGCAAATACGGACATTATTTACATTCATACGGGGCGCCCATTTGGGGGGTATTCTGGCTGTGTACCAAATCTTTTTTTATTTAAGAAATAGATCAGCTCTAAGTGTGATTTGTTGAGTAATAAATCACAGTTTGGAGGTCAGTTGTAAAGTAGACAAATCACGAGCGCGTAGCGCGCGTGATTTGTCTACTTACAACTGACCGACAAACTGTGATTTATTACTCAACAAATCACAAAGTAGAGCTGATCTATTTCGATTCTAACACGTTGAAAATCGACAATAATGCTGTTGTTTCCTTCAAATTTTCACAACTTTTTGCCATTGTTAAAAGAAATCCCGCTAAAATTATCGACTGAAACACATGTATTCATATCCTTTTCTAACGTTTTCGATGCGAGAATATGACGTTACACCGTCTAAAGTCAAGGAAATCGACTAGTGACGTCATAAATTTGCAGTTTTAATGACGCCATTCGTCACGCTCTTCTTTGCCGTGATTTGTTGTAGAATAAAACACAGTTATTTTCCATTGCCTATATAGGCGCGCTGTGTTAGAATTTTTTTTTTCAGGTAAACAGCCTAACATGTGTACTTTGTTATGGCATACCTCTGTTCGCGTGCAATGTTTTTTGTTTTTTTTTTTTCGAAAAATGGGTGGGTAGCTTAGCATGACACTGTAGTGTATTTTGAAAGTTGCCCATGTGTTGTTTCACAGCAATTTGTTCTTAGGTAGACTGAAGGATGTCTGAAGTGATGTGTGGATCCATTTTTCGAAACAAAATTGCAACTTAGGAAGATCAAATGCATTTGTCTAACATCAAGGGATTTTTCTTTATTTTTAACCGTAATCATTAAATATTTTTTGAAGTTACTGGTAATGTAGGAGGCAAGCAATGATGATTCCTTCACAATAGTACCATTTCTATCAAGCACAATTGTTAGCGATGTAGAACTGGTTGACTTGAGCTACATTTCATGGTTCAGTGAACACAGAATGGGAAATGGGTGGGGTAATTCAGATTATGTGTTTAGTTACTATTCAACCACCATACCAATACATCAAAATCGTGCTGTTGCAATAATGTTTTGTGAGATTATTCATTAATCTGTCTGATATACATGTATTTCGTTCAAAGATATAGTAGTTTGAGGACAAAATACACTAAGGGGTTGTCACCCAACTTGGTGTATGCATTGATAAAGGGGATACCTGAAATGGGCTTTTCATTTGTCACGTGTAGTCAATCTTTACCAGAATAATCTGTCTCAGAAACCTGAGAAATGTTTTACCTTTTATCTCTACGTTTGGAAGCAGGTCTATGAACTCCAAACATGTATAAAACATCTGAAAAATTAACGGTAGGCACCAGACCCATTCATTTTATATCATTTGTTTCCGGTTGCTGATTTTGCACCCTCAGATGTATCTTGACAGCTGTTAGTTTCAGTGCCATCTGCTCTATAAACCCCACTCAGACATAGCTTTGCAAAAGAAAGCTTCATTCTTACCTATTCTATCACCCACTTTAGGTACTGCTGTACAGCCTTTGATGTATGTATATACCTATAAGCTTCAGTGCAGCCTGTTCCATAACCTTCCTTTTTGGGAATAGTGTTTTGAAGCTTTAGATATAACTCATCACTCATTTCTCCCTTCGTTAGTGTTTAGAGGCCTCAGTGCTATCTTTACAACCTTCGGTTTCCATCTAATCCATCATAAGGCCGTCTATTGGATATAGTGTTGTAGCCTCGGCAGTGGCTTTACAAACTGTAGCTTCTTTTCAATCTCTTCTTTCATGTTCTCTTGGGCATTGTCTTGTATCACAAATGGTACCTTTATACATATTAGCTAAGTTACTTCTATTCTATGAACCTCTCTTGGGTTATATGTTGCAGCCTCTGATGTACCTTAACATCGTGTAGCTTCCGTCCTACTATTCTATAACCCTTTCTTGGGTAGTGTTTAGTAACCACAGATGTACATTAACACCCTTTAGTTTCTTCAAATCTCTTCTATAAACCTCTATCGGGTGGTATTTTGTAACATAATATGTAACACAAAATCCTTTTAAGGCTTTAGCGTCTGACAAATCTCTTCTATAACCCTCTTGTGGGCAGTGTTTTGTAACCTCAGATGTATCTTAACACCCTACAATCTATAACCCTCTTTTGGCTAGTATTTTATAACATCAGATATATCTTAACACCCTACAAATCTATGACCCTCTTTTGGGTAGTATTTTGTAACCTCAGATGTATCTTAACACCCAACAATCTATTACCCTCTTTTGGATAGTATTTTGAAACATCAGATGTATCTTAACGCCCTATAAATCTATAACCCTCTTTTGGGTAGGGTTTTGAACCTCAGGTGTATCTTAACAACCTACAAATCTATAAACCTCTTTTAGGTAAGGTTTTGTAACCTAAGATGTACATTTACACCATAATCACTGTCCGATCTCTCCTACAGCCCACTTTTGGGAAGGTGATATAATACTTAATGATAGGGGATTTAGAGATTTTGATCTTTTGGAAGAGTGTGGTATTAAGGCTCATATGGCAGGATTCATATGAAAATCACCCAAATGCTATCAACTGAGGAAGCAATTGAACTGGAGCAGTCAATGACCTTGACTAGACTTTTCTTGGGCTAGCTTGAAACTTCTAACTACCGATCCTTTTGCAAACCAATGGTAGACTGTCCTATTTGAACTAAAGGTAGGGAGGATTTTTTCCCACGAAATGCTGGACCTGAGAACCAAACTCTCGCTCACTTTGTTTCGAGTTGAACTCACATTCAGTTGAGGGTTCAATTGGACTACCGGGCCTGGCTCATGTGAATTCTACACGACAGGACATCTGTTAAATTAATCTCGTGCATGGTTTTGATATATGGTAAGGTGGTTGAATAGTAACTGAGTTTACAATCTGATTACCCCACCCATTTGCAATTCTGTGTTGACTGAACCATTAAATGTTGCTCAATTCATCCGGTTCCACACTGCTACCAATTGTACTTATAAAAAGTATACTGTTATCCAAGAATCATCATTGGTTTCCTCCCATATAACCAGAAACTTGAATGTTTAAGGTTAAAAATAATTAAAAAATATCTTAGCGTTTGGAAAATGCAGTTAATCTTCCTAAGCTGCAATATTGTTTCGAAACATCACTTCACACATCATTCAGTCTACCTAAGAACAAATTGCAGTGAAAGAGCGCTCAGGTAATAACCATAGTAACTTTCAAAATAAACTACAGTGTCATGCTAAGTTACCCCACCCACGTTTAAAGACATGTAGCTCGAAATAAAAACCAACAGAGGTATGCCAAAATAAAGTGCACATGTAAGGCTGTTTACCTGCAAAAATAAAAAAAAAGATTTGGTACAAGGCCAGAATGCACCCAAATGGGCACCCCCTTTCAAATGAAACATTTGATAAAATTAGATTCCAAGTTGTTTTCAAGGTGCAAACGTTGCAATAGTTTACATCCAATATTATATCCAGTTAACACGCTGAACACCTCTAAGTCGAGCAAAATCGCCCTGGACAAAATTTGTTCTCAGTGATAATGGCTGACGTGTTGAAATTGCGGTACAAATTACAATTTAATGCATGAAAGAAACAGGAAATTTGATATGTTGGTGTAAGATCAATTTTTATTTCACTTACGAATACCAAATATCCTCTATGTGTCACATGGATGTGCTATAGTAAAGGTACTGCCTTTCACTGAGGCAGCTGTTAAAAGCATACATATCTTAACGAGCTCGTTAGTGGTCAGATAGTCAAACAAGTACAATATGTGATGCTTTTGGTAGTTTTGCTGGAAAATGTGCAAAAACTACTCACATTTTTTTTTTCAGCAAAAGATATTAGCATATTTGGCATTTGAAATGATTACACTAATAGCAATACCTTAACTAACAATGTAATCAGTTTTGTATCACGAAAACGCGTCTATATAATTTTGACCCCCTTGAACCCCACTTTTATATAGTAAAACTGGGGTTTATAGGGGTAAGCATTATTTTTCTTATTTCTGCTCAAAATATTAATTGTTCGTACTCGATAGGACCGCCTCATCGAGGCGGTTCTATCGAGTACCAACAATCTATCGAGGCGGTTCTATCGAGTACCAACAATCTATATATTGAGCAGAAATAAGAAAAATATCACAAATTTTATCTTAGCATTTTCAAGGTTACAATGTGTTTGTAAAGGCGTGTTTTCAAAAAAAAAAATGGAACGGTTGGACTCTGATCTACAAAACCATCAGTGTAAAAAGTCTTCCAAAGAAGTTAAAGCTGGAAATAATCCTCAGCATGATTCAACAAGAAGCAAAAAACAAGAAGTCAGAGAAATTCTATCCAATTTAGATGACAGCTAATCCCAGGTACTGGCAATGTAGGGGCCCCCGCCCACCGGGGCTTGAAAAAATAGATGGGCTGCATGATGCTTCCACGCAGAGCTGAAACCGACCGCACACGAGTATTGGTAAACAACTTAGAGGATCTAAGCCTGCCAAGGCAAAGCGGTGCGAGTCGGACCACCCATGCATATAAAACGTAGAAGTTGAGGCAATGATCAGGAATCGATACAGTTAACTCTCAGCTCCCATCAGAGAAACCAAAGGGAATGAAACACAAACATGAAACAACAGACCCTAATAGAAACATCAACAGCGGAAAGCCAAAAGGACAGTTACTTGCCCACAAAATGGCCAATAGGCTATCCAAAATAAAAAAACTGAAGCGACACAAACACCCAAAGGCGAACCATAACAAAAATTAACCGCCACAGAAGAACGGTCAGCGGCAACGAATTCCACCGGGGGGGGGGGGGGGGCTTAAATCGATTTTACGTGGCCACAATCCTCGCCCTTACTTCCGAAATAAACCCTATTGGTTTCATTGGGCGACAGGGCTGGAGAAGTCATTTCATCTCAATGTCGGTTAAAGTCCCACACAACTGGAAGCAACTTCTCCAAAATGACATATACAGTGTTTACGGGGACGTTAAACCTCAAATCAAACAAAAACAAAAAACTGGCAATGTATACAGCGATGTACCAATCAAAGCTGTTTCCAAGTCATCGGACCCACGCGGTTAAGGGGCCAAAATAGAGTTGTGAGTTGGCAACCGACCCATCGGTGGGTCTTAATGATTAAAAAAAATAACAACACTTAACCCGTGCAACAAACTTTTATTTCCTTCTATCGTAATTTTAAACTAATCTGATTTTGAGGAAACGAAGCTGTAATTATGTTTCACCATATGAATTGTTCAGTTCATATCCACACGAGGAAATGTGCATGCTTTATGCTTATCACATTAATTAGGTTCGTTACCTTATATTACCAAGAAATAAATATTTTTTAGCTGATCCCGGAAAGAACTACCAACCTTGGACGGGTGACCACTACCTTGCTCCAGCCCGATGCTAAGACTCAAAACCAGGAGGCGATGTTTTCATTACGCTAACAAGTCCGTGAAATTAAGATCCCATTAAACCCCATTTTATATAGAGAAAACTGGTTTTTTGGGGTATATATTATTTTTCTTATTTCTGCTTCAAGACATATGTTGTGGGTACTCGTTACAACCGCCTTATTGCAGCGTTTCTATATATATAACGAGCACCCACAACCTATGTCTGTTGTATAGATAAGAAAAATATCACGTTTTTTCATCAGAAAAGTAGCCATTTTGGAGATGTGAAAAATGCAGTGTGTCGCACGGGTTTGTTATCGTAATGAACTACCAACGTGGACGGGTGACCACTACCTTGCTGAACATTACGGAAACATCGGGAAAGTAACTGTCCTTTTGGCTTTCCTTTATTGATGTTTACATTAGGGTCTGGTTATTTAATGTTTATGTTTCTTTCCCTTGGTGTCTCTGATGGAAGCTGTGGGTTAATTGAATCGATTTCTGATCATTGCCTTCACTTCTAGTCATCAACCGTGATTGGGTTAACTACCATGCATGCAGTCTGTCCTATAGCATTTATGTTGTACCATATCTTTTTATATCGAATAATGATTTTTCAAAATTGGTACTGAAATCATAACAAGCATATATTTTTGTTCTGAATTTATTGTCACCATTAAATTCAGGTTCCGATAACCTTCGCTGCAGAAGAGATTTGAGTCCAACCTTGAATTTTGAAAAATAATTTGAAATGGCGTGCTCTTTATATTTTGAGTATCTTGCAACTAGCCTAAATGAACCTGAAGCATTTTACATTTTTAGTATCTTAACACTAGCCTGTTTGTTGTATTTGAAATTTAGCGTCCCCGCCAACGCTGTATAGGCCATTTTGAAGACGTTGATTCCAATTTTGTGGGACTTTTACCCGATATTGGGATGTAATGACATCTGAATATTTGTTTGTTTTTTTTTTTGGGGGGGGGGGGTGGGGGGGGGGGTAACGTCCTCGTCAACACTATATAGGCCATTTTGGGACGTTGCTTCCAATTTTGTGGGACTTTTACCCGACATTGAGATGAAATGACATCTCAAGCCCTGTCGCCCAATGAAACCAATCTAAAGAGCATAAGAATTATACACTTTGGTCATGTCAGAAAGTGTGTGATGCCCTCACCTTTCTACTTGACAATATTTATATTAGATTCGGTACTAAGTTATTTAGACAAATTGTGGGTATTCCGATGGGTACTAATTGCGCACCTCTTGTGGCTGATCTGTTCTTGTATTGTTATGAAAGAGACTTCATTTTGTCGCTTTCCATTGATAACCAATCTGAAATTATTGAAGCTTTTAGCTCTACTTCTAGATATTTAGATGATTTATTAAATATTGATAATACATGTACCTATTTTGATGGTTTGATCAGTCAGATTTACCCCCTAGAACTTCAGTTAAATAAAGCAAATTCTTCTGATACCGAGGCCCCGTTTTTGGATTTACATCTATCTATTGTAGATGGATTTGTTTCGTGCAAAATTTATGATAAACGCGATGACTTTGATTTTGAGATTGTAAAATTTCCTTTTTTGGATGGTGATGTTCCTCGTGCGCCATCCTATGGCGTTTATATTTCGCAATTAATTCGATTTGCTAGAGTGTGTAGTCATGTAACTGACTTCAACACTCGTAATAAATTATTAACGGCTAAACTCCTTAATCAGGGTTATCAGTACCATACACTACGCAAAGCCTTTTCAAAATTTTATAGACGCCATTCTGATTTAATTTCAAAATTCAATATTGGACTTAAATCTCTTCTGCAACAAGGTCTATCGGAACCCGAATTTTATGGTGACTTAGTATATAAATTCAGAAAAATATATACCCGCAATGACTTCAGCACCCAATTTCGTAAAATCATTCTTCGATATAAAAAGATTGGGTACAACATGGATATTATACGACAGACTGCATGCATGGTAGTTAACCCAATCACGGTTGGCAACTTTGCTTCCCTCTTTAATTGCACGCCGGTGGGTCAGGCCTCAGATTCTATGACGGCTCCAACGTAAAGGCTTATTGAAAATTAAAGAGATAATGTTTGTTGGTGCCTGATGCTCTGTCTCTGGTCGGGCTCAACGGAGTCTAACTGTTGGTTTTCTTTTGCTCCAGCATTTTAGTGGTTTCTTGCTGTCGAGTCCTCACCGTTGTCTCACCTCTGTGGTTCTTTGATTTCTGTGTTCACGGAGATGTTGCACTGATGAGTTAGGAGGCCTTCATGCGGACTGAACAAATTATTTGTCTAAATCGCGACGGAAGTAAGGGCGAGGATTGTGGCCACGTAGAATCGATTTAAGCCCCCCAGTGGAAATCTTCTACTGACGGTTCCAAGGCGGCTCTTCTGTGGCGATTTATTTATGTTGTTGTTTGTTACTTACTGTGTGTATCACTTGTGTCTTTTATTTTGGATGGCCATATGGCCATTTTGTGGGAAAGTAACTGTTCTTATGGCCTTCCTTTGTTTAGGTTTCCATTATGGTCTGGTCGCTTAATGTTTGTATTTCTTTCCCTTTGGTGTCTTTTATGGGTGGAGTAAGTTAATTGTATCAATTCCTGATCTTTGTTTTACTTCTACTTTTTATAAGTATGGACGGGCCGACTCGCACCGCTTTAGATCCTCTAAGCGGTTTACCAGTACTTGTGTGCGGTCGGTTTCAGCTCTGCGTGGAAATCTCATGCAGCCCATCTATTTCTTCAAGCCCCGATGGGCGGGGGACGAATGACATATCAAGCCATGTTGCAAACCGATAGGGTTTATAAGCATGAGCGGTCCGACTCGCACCGCTTTGCCTTGGCAGGCTTAGATCCTCTATGTGGTTTACCAGTACTCGTGTGCGGTCGGATTCAGCTCTGCGTGGAATCATAATGCAGCCTAACTATTTCTTCAAACCTTGATGGGCGGCGGCCGAACAGCACTAGCCTGAATGTGAAAATTATCAAGATATCTCTTGGAATAAGAAATATAGCGATTTTCGAATAGCCCATGAGATGATTAATACTGATACAAATCCTTGTCACAAAATGTTGTGCCGAGTTCAATTTTGAATAGAGCCGCCAGTGCCAACGGTTTTCAAGCACTTTTTCCTGAGTTAGCGTTCCCCAGGCGAAAAGCTTACTACTGCAACATGCTAAGGCTGATCTTTCTGTTTTGTTCAATTTTTTTAGTTCAGTAAATTGGTTTTGGATGTGGATTCTGATCACTTCCTGAATGATCTTTTCTCACATCATTTAATCATGTTTTGCGGGTATGTACGCGAAGTGTCAATTAAAAAGCTAAAATAAAAAATTGCAGATATAGTTTGAAAACGGGTTTCTGCATGCATTCAATTGCGGCATTTTAATTCCGTGCTATTCTATGCTAAAATGACACTATGACCTCCTTGCCTGTTTGATGCAGCCGTGAACAGTGATGAAAGCCAGAACAGTTGATGATCACAGATAAATATATTTTATTTTCCAAAAGCAAATAAATAAATAAATAAATAAATAAAATAAATGTGTGTTACCATGGGTTATTATGGCTGCCAAACGCAATTTTATGTATCGGAACAGTTTTCAGTTTGTATATATGCGAAGAATAATGGACTTTAAAAAATAGAAGTGAAGGCAACGATCAGGAATCGATACAATTAACCCACAGATTCCATCAGAGACACCAAGAGAAAGAAACACAAAAATGAAACAACAGACCCTAATGGAAACATCAATAGCGGAAAGCCAAAAGGACAGTTACTTTCCCACAAAATGGCCAATTGGCTAACCAAAAGAAAATAATATAAATAATACAAACACTCAAAGACAAACCATAACAAAAATAAACCGCGACAGAAGAACCGCCTTGGAACGGTCAGCGGAAACGAATTCCACTGGGGGTGGGGCGGGGGGGGGGTGGGGGGGGGGCTCAAATCGATTTTACGTGGCCATAATCCTCGCCCTTACTTCCATCGCGAATTAGACAAATATTGTTTTCAGTCCGTATGAAGGCCTCCTAACTCATCAGTGCAACACCTTCGTGAACACAAAAAATCAAGCAACCAGAGGTAAGAAACAACGGTAAGGGCTCGACAGCAAGAGACCACTGAAATGTTGGAGCAAAAGAAAACCAACAGTTAGACTCCGATGGGCCCGACCAGAGACAGAGCATCAGGCACCAACCAACTTTACATAAAATTAGATATTTCTAGTTCTCAGTAAGCATTTACGCTAGAATCGTCATAGAATCTGAGGCCTGACCCAACGGAGTGAAATTAAATGTCAACCGTGATTGGGCTAACTGCCATGCATGCAGTTCGTCGTATAACATTTATGTTGTACCCAATCTTTTTATATCGAATAATGATTTTATGAAATTGGGTGCTGAAGTCATTGCGGTTATATATTTTTCTGAATTTATTTACTAAGTCATCATAAAATTCGGGTTCCGATAGACCTTGTTGCAGAAATGATTTAAGTCCAATATTGAATTTTGAAAATAAATCAGAATGACGTCTATAAAATTTTGAAATGGCTTTGCGTAGTTTATGGTACCGATAATCCTGATTAAGAAGTTTAGCAGTTAACAATTTATTACGAGTGTTGAAGTCAGTTACATGACTACGAGACTCTGGCAAATCGAATTAATTGCGAAATATAAACGCCATAGGATGGCGCACGAGGAACATTCCCATCCAAAAAAAAAAAAAAGAAAATTTACAATCTCAAAATCAAAATTATCGCGTTTATCATAAATTTTACAAGAAAAAAACCCATCGTGAATCCAAAGTACGAATGCTTTTCGACGACAGATCATTCTGTTTTCTAATGTAAGTGAAGATATTATAATAATTAAAATGAATCCAACTGACAGAACGAGCTCATTTGGTGCGGCCGTTGTTAACTAATTTGATTTATCTTAATACTACTAATGGCTGGTTTCATTACGCAAACACGCCTATACAAATACATTGCCACTTTTATCGCCGAAAAAATAAAAATTTTATGTTGAAATATTGTAATATTTTTTCTTATTTCTGCTCAAAATATAGATTGTGGGCACTCGTTAGAACCGCCTCATCGAGGCGGTTCTAACGAGTACCCACAATCTATATTTTAGAGCACAAATAAGAAAAATAAGGTATACCCCGGAAACCCCAGTTTTACTATATAAAAGTGGGGTTCAAGGAGGTCAAAATTATATAGGCGTGTTTTCGTGATGAATATTTGAAGGACTTTTGTCTCATTCAGCCACATATGCCTACCAGCCTTATTCTGGGACTTGGCAAACAGTGCAGACCCTGATCAGACGCCAGGTCTACACTGTTCGCCGAAAGACTATATATTTTTTTGCAAAACTTACCGCCAATGAAACAAACCTGGCTCCCCTATTATTTGAAATGGACTACTCCAAACTTATTAGGTTGGAGATTCCATTGTAATATATGGGTAAAAAACGACCAGGAAATAATAAACGAGCACTGAACGGTAAGTTTCTTCCGTCAAAACGGTATGGGTTTCCAGTATAATAAATTAAGGCAATTTCAGACTTAGTCGGTAATTTAACACCAATTAAAGAAACCAGTAACTAGGGAAAAATCAAAGTACTGAAAGTACTGAGGAAAGTTGATTTATGAGGAATAATTAAAGGATGACAATGTCAGTAGTAGACTAATCAGTTCTCTAGATATTTTGTTGACAAGGTCCCAGAGGGTTGAAAATTCGACGAAGAAAAAAAAAGGAAGAAAGAAAGAAAGATAAACGTATCTCTCATTTTTTTTTTTACATGGGGAAACCCTATATTTCAGATTTAGCTTAGTAGATTCTGTGTTTTCCGGTCTGCTAAAGATCTTACAGAGAAGTTCTCCTAGCGATCACATGACGTCTCAGCAACAACGCATCAACGTCGCGTTGTTACGACATTGCACATACGTTGTGCGGCCGCTGGGAGCTATGTTCCGTCGGGCTTGGGAACATAAAAAGGAGAATAACTTAACGGATAAAGGTTAGTTTTAAACCATTTGATTTAAAAAATATTAATTTGATCAAACGCCGCGTTTAGCGAACTCTTACCAAAGGCAAATAAAATTAAGTTTGTTCCAACCTGTACGGTATTAAAGCTTACGGATCCAAAAACTATTTACCCATAAATGCCAATAGTTCCAAAACTAGGACATTCGGATAGAGTTAAGACTGATAAGGGGACACAGAATGTAGCGCCTGTTGGGTGTCTTCACTATTTGCTTAAAGTACGGAACTTAATTTAAAACTCACAGCTTATAGAATCAAAGTGACAGAATATTTTGTTATGAGAGCTCTCGAAAGCGGGTGAATAACTGTGTTCGATGTCGGTCAGTAAAGGGTTGCGTAGTTGGTCACTGATAATCGCAGAGAAGTTAACCCTATTGACCATGTAGACCGGTGCAGATCCCAGGGTGGAAATAAATTGTACTTATGCAAATCTTTTAGACCCAGATAAGACGGCACGTAGCGAGCATATCGCCAGAATGTACATGTACACTGTTAGCCATCATGTCTACGAACTAATCAGAAACACTATTCTATAAGAATATATTTGAAGCAGGAAGAGTCCTGTTCTAAACTAAGGGATGAAGGACCAGTCGGAAAGCGCGTTGGAACATAGTCGCGGAGTATTGTTTCCTTCTCAGAAATCGTCTTTTTGTGCCAATTTATTTGTAAAAGATAATTAGTATGTTAAGTATTTAGAACTTTTCCGAAGTTCCATGCTCTTCCAAGTTCTGTCATGTTTGGTCGTAAGGACTATTTTTATTAAGAGTATGTTCGAAGAAGCAGAAGCGCTGTGGTTGGGACCAGTACCGGAAAAAGAATTGCGTTGACATAGAAACTTGATACAAGTATCAACGTTCAATCCGACAGCAAAACTACCAACTCGTTCTTCAGCTTCTATCTCTTCTTTTTGAATGTAAGGCTTCTGATCAACTGTAGTACTGACACAATTGGCGGATTCCACGAAGCTGATTTTCAAATCGCATTGCACTTTCCTGTTATAACATAAATTATGGTACCCACCCCACCCCTTCAAGCTTGAGTTACCTCTACCTGGTATGCTATAAGCCATAGCCATCACGATAACAAGTCCGTGAAACGAAGACCCCCCTTAACCCCACTTTATATAGAGAAAGGTGGGGTTTACGGGGGTATGCATTATATGCCTCATTTTCGTTCAAAAACATATATTGTGGGTACTCGTTAGAACACCCACAATCTATGTTGAAAGCAGAAATAATAAAGATATTATATTTTTACCTAATATTTATCATTTTCTGACACCATGGTGGACGCCATTATTTCTTACGGACATGTTTTCCTAATGTCCAGGTACGGAAGAGTAGACTAATTTTTCTATGTCTTCATAGCACATCGTGTGAACTAGTCCATAAAATGAAGACCTCTAACCCTCCCCCCCCCCACACACACACACACATACACCAAACTGAGGTTTACGGTGGTTTACATTATTTTTCTAATTTCTGTTCCAAGTGATAGGTTGTTGGTAACCCGCAGTATAAATAAGAAAAAATCACGGATTTCATCAGAAAAGTAGCCATTTTGGAAACAATGCACTATGTCACACGGGTGTGTCATTATAATGAACATATGCTGCGGGTATTTGTTATAGGAACGCCTTATCGAAGCAAATGCCACAACATATGTTTCTAACGAGAAAAAGCCCTTAATTGGGCCCCGTCAAGCGATTTTGGTACTTATCGCCTATGCGAGCAGCGAAGGTTCAGGCGAGCCTGCGCATCCGCGCAGTCTCGCCAGAACCTTCGCAGCTCGCTCATACAAGCAGTGAATCAAGAGGAACCTTCAGACAGAAAGCCATGTCCCTGGCCCCTCTGAATTGCTGGGCATGCGCAGTTAAAATTTGTCATGACGGAATGCTCGAAGACACGAATTCGCTTGGCGGGGCTCAATTATCCTCGTTACTTCTCCTTATCTGGAGTTATGTATGAACTCTCACCGATTTTCCATTTATTACCCACACAATTGAGGGCGAAAAAGTACTCATGAAGTAATGAGGAACGCCGGTTATGAAAACAATTGTTTAAATTGTTTTTCGCATTAACGCAAGTTCACCAAAAAATATCAGTATCACAAATGGTAACATTAAACAGTTCAATGTAAAGATGGCAGATCCTTTCTTGAATAAATTTCCTTTTACTATCAATACGGCAAAGTTCAGTCCAACATAAATTACAATGTGTAAAATGTCCACTTTAAACTCTTGTAATTCCAGAACCCAGTCTGTCTTGTATAAGGTCACTATAATTTTATTTTCCAACGAACTAAAAGGCCCCCTTTATATTCACAGGGTATGTATTTATCAAAACTTTGCTCTTTTAAGCATTTATCCCCTCCAATACCACCGTCATCAAGCAAAAACAATAAGAACAGATTTGTATTGCACACCAGACAAGGAAATCCGCGATTTTACCCTGGGATAGAAATTTATGTTCTGACCCTGGTGTTCCGACCCCAAATCGAATATAATCGCGTGTTTGATAAATGCACTGGTTGATTACGACCTTGTGTGCGCCGTCTTTAAGGTTGACGTCATGCAAGATCCGTGACGCCTCTAAATTCCCGCAGTGTCAACACAATATGGCGGACATTTGTGACCGAAGTGACTGCAGCATTGAAATTCAGCGCTAAGAAATGGAAGGTATGCAAGAAAAAGAATCCAATATGGATGTGAGGGTGGATAGAAAAATCCAGGCCTCCGGATCACTGTCCGGCATCAATCGGCAAGCATCGTGATGCCAGACAATGTCCCTCGGGACGGATTTTTCCATCCACCCCTCACACCCATATAAGATTCTAATAGTATTTGACAACAAAATATCCATATCAATCATAGTCACTCTCAGTTTTTCTTATTCTAGACATTTGCTGTGACAATATGAATGTGATATTGCCTTCTCATGAGAAGATTAAGATTAAATATGTCACAAAGATTAGCAGTTCTTTGGTGATCCTTGATGGCCAAGTGCCTAAGAAAATCAGAAACAGTAACCGGGCTTAATATAGCAAAAGATTTAAGGATGACATTATAAATAAAATATGTTCATTTCTTTTCGAATTTCAAAGATACATTGACAGTAATATGGATATGGCAATTATATGAAACATTCTGATGAATGTGCATCTAATATGTTGAAATGTTTGCATTGTAAAAGAACTTCATTTCAAAAATAAGGCTTTAGTGTAGAAACGATTTTTTTTCAAATTTGCGAATGTACATGGCAGACAGCTTTTTATGGTTAACATCACTTACTTTAAAAGCCTTCTTTGTTATACCGCCTTTTTTAAACACACCTGTTCTAAATGCCCCCCTGACAGTACAGTAAGCACAGTTCATTTCTCGTGCAACACAGTCTTCAGGCTTATGATAGAGACGACCTTTTACACCACAAGCTTTGCAAATATGCAAGCAACTTATTGAATGATGTCCCCGTTTCGAACAGTTTTCACACACAAAGTTCCTTGTAGGACATTGGTTTGGCTGATAGAGCGATTAAAGGCTTGCACATCTGTGGCAACTTTGTTCGTGCATGGCAAGATCAGAAGGCACCCTTTCTTGAACACTTACTGTAGGCTTTTTCAGACTGGATTGAGCACCCTTAATCGTTTAGGTCTTAGGGAGTGGTTCGCTGCAGTCTGAACTAGCCTTACATTGTTTACTCCTTCCGTCGTTTTGGACGCTACTTGTTTTTTTGAAATTTCATGTTATTTCTGGTTTTAGTCGATTCACCTCCACGGAATCCTTCATTATTGTCTATTTATTTCTCTGTTAAACTTTTCACTTAATTCTCTGTTTTCTTCGGTTAAGTCAAAGGCTCGATAGCTTAGCGTTCGACTTATGATCAAAAGGTTGTAGGTTTGAATCAGGCAACCGGAGCCGAGGTGTGTCCTTGGGCAAGACATGTAATCCACCGAGTTGTAAATTGGTAGCAGTGGTGTAAACGTCACTGCCTCTCTCTCGCGCGCGTGATAACATTCGGAATGTGTGTTCGAGAGCGATTTAAATGAGCTTGATGCTTTCATCGCAATCGAATTAAAATAAATTGGTATAAACTATAAGTTAAAAATTAGGCTGTCTGAGTCTTGTTGTTGTCTTGTTTTCTGACACATCTCCTTTTGCAGATTTAAAATTTCCACTTCCAAAGATCTCAAAATGTTTTTTATGTCCCCGGTCGCGATAGCGGGGACATATTAATTTGCCATGTCTGTTTTTTTTGTTTTTTTTTTTTTGTACATTGACAACGTTAACGCTCTTAACGTTGACAGCTTTAACATTTATCATAACCTTTGAACCGTGTGAGATAGAGCATTCATATTTTGCTTGTAGGTTCCTTGTGACAAGAGCTTCAAATTCGTTATCTTGACCAGTGACCAACTTTGAAAAAGAAAAGGCCTTGCCCGGGGACATGCTTGTGCTTCACAAACACATCTTTCTTGTTTTGTTTTAGAAATGCAATCCCTTATTGTAGCAATTCCACTTTCTGGTGATTTATGTTTGGAATAGGCGTTAGTTAAATCCATTTTGGAAAAAAGTACTTGCTAAATATCTAGTTGAAGCTGATTCACTTGTCTTTACTCAGAATTTTTATCAGGAACTTGTTTTGGCATCAGTGTCAAAAGTTCATTATTTTCCACATGGTAAAATGGGAATAATCCGCAGAAATTATTCCGCACTTTAAACGCTTCCAGTCTATCCTGATCTCGCTGTCTCTGCATTTGGCTTTTTCTCCTTTTATCAGTGTCATTTGACATGCAATGATAGGCTTTTGTTGGAATCGTAAGTTACAGTATCACTAGTCGGCATTCCACTGCAGAATAGAAATGAAGACAATGATCAGGAATGGATACAATTAACCCATAGCTCCCTTCAGAGACATCAATGGGAAAGAAACACAAGCATGAAACAACTAGACCCTAATGAAAACATCTAAAGCGGAAAGCCTCCCACAAAATGGCCAAATGGCTATCATAAACAAAAAAAAAATTATATGCGATACACACACTGCCAAACCATAACAAAAATAAACCGCCACAGAAGAACCGCATTGGAACGGTCAGTGTAACCAATTCCACTAGGGGGGGGGGGGGGCTTATATCGATTTTAGGTGGCCACAATCCTCGTCCTTTCTTCCGGTGCGAACTAGACAAATAATTTGTTCAGTCCGCATGAAGGCCTCCAACCTAATCAGTGCAACATCTCCGTGAACATAAAAATCAAACAACCACAGAGATGAACAAAGGTGATGACTCGACAGCAAGAAAACACCGAAACGCAGGAGCAAACGAATACCAAAAGCCCCAACGGGCCCGACCAGAGACAGAGCACCAGGCACCAACCGACATTACACAAAATTAGATTCTCACTAATTCTCAGTAAGCCTTTACGCTGGAACCGTCAAAGAAACTGAGGCCTGATCCACCGGCGTGCAATCAAAGAGGGAAGCAAAGTTGTCAACAGCGACTGGGCAAACACCATGCTTGCAGTCTGTCGTATAACATTTATGTTGTACCCAATCCTTTTATAGCGAAGAACGATTTTAAGATATTGGGTGCTGAAGTCATTGCTATTATATATTTTTCTGAATTTATATACTAAATCATCATAAAATACCTTGTTGCAGAAGAGATTTAAGTCCAACATTGAATTTTTAAATTAAATCGGAATAACGTCTACAAAATTTTGAAAGGGGTTATTTATGGTTTTGTTATGGTTTGTCTTTGGGTGTTTGTGTCGCTTATATTATTTTATTTTAGATAGCCTATTGGCCATTTTGTAGGAAAGTGACTGTCCGTCTGGCTTTCCGCTGTTGATGTTTCTATTGGGGTTTGTTGTTCCATGTTTGTGTTTCTTTCCCTTTTGGTGTCTCTGATGGGAGCTGTGGGTTAATTGTATCGATTCCTGATCATTGCCTCCACTTCTATTTGGCTTGACTTCTAAATACTTGAATGGTTTATTAAATATTTACAATAACTATTTCGATGGTCTGATCAGGATGGCGCACGAGGAACAACACCATCACAAAAGTAAAATTTACAATCTCAAAATCAAAATCGTCGCGTATATCATAAAATTTGCAAGAAACAAACCCTTCTACAATAGATAGATGTAAATCCAAGAAACGGGGCCTCGGTATCAGAACAAGTTTTTGCTTTATTTAACGGAAGTTCTGGGGGGTAAATTTGACTGATTAAATCATCGAAATAGTTATGACCAATATTTAATAAATCATCTAAATATCTAGAAGTGGAGCTAAAAGCTTTAATGATTTCAGAATTGTTTTCCGCAGAAAGGGACATCACGAACTCCTCTCATAACAAAACAAAAACAGATCACCCACAAGTGGTGCGCAATTAGTACCCATCGGAATACCCGCTTCTTGTCTAAATAACTGTTACATGTGGGTTTACGGCGTCCCGCAAACCCCCATGCTGACAAGACAATCGAGCTTGATCTCTGACAGGTGTACGGGCAGCTGTGGGGTAAGGCACAAGAAAGATATCAAATGAATGACTTGAATTATTTACAGTATCTATATACAACACTTACTAACACAAAACATCACAATTAGTTGCTTCTGTAGCCAACTCACGACGTCCGCCCCGAAGGCAAAACAATGTTCTGTGCTCGGAACGGGTGACGTGAATGCCTACAGAAGCAAACAACAAAAACAACAACAAAATAATAATAATAATAATAAACACCACAAGACGCGACTGGCCAGTTTATAACTTAGGATGAACCCCCTCTTGCGCACTAGTGTGAACTAGTTTGTCGACCTTGTTGTCGGCCACAGGTTGATATGTATCATTTAGCGATCGCGCAGTGGTTTGATTCGCCTGAATCGCCTGAATCGCCTGCAGGTTATTTATTCGACCTGTTTCATTTGAATGGTCTCACATTGGTCTCACATTTCTACTACCTGTTTATGTTGGTTTGTCCGCCCTTGCTGGACCCTAACCGATAGCGTCGTACCAGTACCTGCTGCTATTTTGCAGGGAGCAGCAGGTCACCACACATTGTTGTGCCTGCAAATTACGATAATTGGACTAAGATACAGTTCACAAAACATACATGCTATATCATGATCCCCCTCCCGGAGAAGTAAGAATATGTTCATGCATATACCGTTTTTGTGCATGCGCCGATCAGACATACACGCTGATAAGTGCATGCGACAAATAACTGCACAGCAGAACTCAACTTGACTGTGCATCAAATTATCAGCACCCAGCGCTTGACCCAAGAATACACAAAGTTCATGTTACAAAGTTCATGTTTCCTTACTGAGCACTACAGAAATCAATTAATGCTCACTACTACTGAGCATAATACTCATCAAATTTGTGCTCACTACATTATCACAAGAAAGAGGCAATTGAACAGACCACGCCTTTGCGCTACCTGGTCAGCCGCCAATTATAGGAAACATAACAAACTCTATTTCATATCCTTCTCCGCGACACGGCTAACAAATACAGCTATTCACAAATTCATTACATTAACAACAGATAGAAACTACAAACAGAAAGATTTTCATCTATAATCCACAATATTTGTTAGTGTCTCATAAGGGCCAACACTGTTTGCCGTAATTTCTCTCTGTATTTGGTAGGCACCACGTCATAACCGTCCTCGTGACGCAGCTGACGCCATCCACGCCGCTCAGGCCGTTATGACGTGTGGCGACCAAATACTCTCACTTATCTTCATCACGTTCTTTATATGTACATACTTGCACAAACTGAGTTATCAGACAAAAACGGCATCATTACAAAATGAACTTATAATTCTTCTTGAACAAAATTATTTCTACTCAACATGAACACGCTTGTAAAATCAAATTCATCATGGTTCATCATCACGGATAATCCGACAGGCTCTTGTAAGAGTTTGCCCTGATGATGAAGATATGGTTAAACCCGTCTTAAGTTTACGTCCCCTCTACACCTAATATCATATAGAGACGGGACCACGGTTTTCTAACCACAGCTAGTCAAAAGTCATGGATCAAACAAGTGACCCGGCGTTTATTAATAACATTCTACAAAAGGGGTCTATGAGCCTAAATGAATCTAGAATGAGCGGGTGTCCAAACTTTACGTCTCACCAACATCTAGGGTCAGAATGAGACAGGACCTCGCTTAAAAAACTCATTCTACTTTTGGAGAAGCCTGGGATCGATCCTGCGACCTCTAGCTGGCGAAGCTAGTAGCCTAATCACTACACCACAGAGGCTTCAAAAGTGAATTCAGAATATGCTTCAGAAAGTTGGGGTATACTAGAAGTAAACCCCTCCAAAACCTACAAGCATGTTCATACAAAAATAATACTAAAAATAGATTTAACATACCTTTCAATATACTTTCACTGTCCCGTCACAATGTTGTGTGGATACGTTACAACTTGACCTGCTGCTAAATAGTGTTCGTTTTCAGGGTTTTTTGTATCTATGAATACTACCGGAAAATCATGCATACTCATATTAGCTTGCTAAAATCGTGGCGAGGTGGAGATACCGTCCACAATTAAAGCCAGATAGCAAAAATCGAGTAGACAATGGATTTGCGTTCAAATAGTATATTTCCCATAGGAAAAAAATGATGAAATGACCCTATAAATCAATGCCATGACTCCTGTCAAAACGAACACCCACACAACACGTGACGGGAATGAAAATCATATATGGCACAATTTGGCGGTTAGCGACTTTTAGGCAAATTTTATAGAACTCAGCCTTATAGCGGCCCCCCTGTATTGTAAAAACAGATCTCCACAAACCACTAATGCATACATCGTATGATATGTGCATGACTTGTGCATGGAGCAGCACATTTTGCCTACCATATTTCACCTAAAATATTGCACTCGCACCGCCCTACCATATACCTACTAAAATAATTTAGATGTGCATAAGCACCAGAGAGGTTTCCTATTCCATCTCGTAACAATAACTTAGTGCCAAATCTTATGTAAATATTGTCAAGTAGGTAGGTGAGAGCTTCACACACTTTCTGACATGACCATAAAGTAAAAATTTTATGCTCTTTAGAAGTGAAAAAAGCATTTCTTACATTACATGCAAGATAGAGGGAGTCTTCCCAATGAAATGTCCATTCATTTAAATCATTAAGTTTTTCTTTCATAAGATTATGAGGAAGTGTAGTGTAAAGGTGGAAAAATCATAATAGAAGTGGAGGCAATGATCAGGAATCGATGCAATCAACCAACAGCTCCCATCAGAGACACCAAAGGGAAAAGACACATAAGTAGACAGACTTGAAGCACGAAAACGCTCTGATTTCAGTGTATTTAAAACTTCATTAGAATTTTTTATTGACCAAATCAGATTTTTACCTGATCATTCAAGACGACAGACTGCATGCATGGTAGTTAACCCAATCACGGTTCACAACTTTGCTTCCCTTTTTAATTGCACGCCGGTGGGTCAGGCCTCAGTTTCTATGACGGTTCCAACGTAAAGGGTTATGTTGGCTGGTGCTCTGTCTCTGGTCGGGCCCATTGGAGTCTAACTTTTGGTTTTCTTTTGCTCCAGCATTTCTGCTGTTTCTTGCTGTCGAGTCCTCACCGTTGTTTCATCTCTGTGGCTGTTTGATTTTTGTGTTCACGGAGATGTTGCACTGATGAGTTAGGAGGCATTCATGCGGACTGAACAAATTATGTGTCTTAATCGCGACGGAAGTAAGGGCGAGGATTGTGGCCACGTAAAAACGATTTAAGACCCACCCCCCCAGTGGAATTCGTTTCCGCTGACCGTTCCAAGGCGGTTCTTCTGTCGCGGTTTATTTGTGTTATGGTTTGTCTTTGGGTGTTTGTGTCGCTTATATTATTTTATTTTGGATAGCCTTTTGGCCATCTTGTGGGAGAGTAACTGTCATTTTGGCTTTCGGCTGTTGGTGTTTCCGTTGGGGTCTGTTGTTTCATGTTTGGGTTTCTTTCCCTTTTGTGTCTCTGATGGGAGCTGTGGGTTAATTGTATCGTTTCCTGATCATTGCCCCTACTTCTGTTTTGTCGCAATATTTTATCACATGTTTTTGATGGCAGTAAAACATGAAGTTAATAATTTGGAGAGTTCAGTGGTGGTACAAGGGCTGCAATTAGCAATAAACCGTGCTGTGTATGGACTTTTATGAAGTTTAGGTAAACAGTATAACGTAGGAAGCTTGTCTTGGCCTTCGGAAAGTGTAGCATTTTCCAGGTTGGTGTTGTTCGACCCAGCTTCTAGTAAACAAATTGAGAAAATTAGATTTTTGAAACTTTTTTCATCAAAACATATTAAATGCATTGGGCTTCTGTGAGTTTTTACCAGCCTACACACTGGTAAGTAGGTGACATAACAGATCATTAATTGGATTAGATAAATATAAACTTTGTGTTGTCCAGAAGTTCACCTGTGCAAAAATCAATTATTTGTTTATGGTGGCTCATGTGAACAAATGTAACAAATCAATGGGTGAAAATAATTTCTATACCATTGCAGTTATTGGCTGTGATCAGAAGCCTTTTGGACAAAGTTTCTGGTGCTGAACAGGCTGCTTTCAGTCCTTCAGTTCAAATATGGGGATAAACTGTTGGTTTATTTTATTTTCAATTATTTGGTTTTGATTTATCCAATATCAAAGCACCCATCCTGTAAACACAACCAGTAACACAGTGAAACTTTTGTGCAGTGATTGCATAAATTGTTATAAACTGCATGAATGCAATATATAAAATGAAGTACTAAAAGCACAGAAGAAGGGCAATCATTTTACAAGCTAAATGCAAGAGATTTCAACACCTCAACCCAATCAATGAGCTTGTTGCCAAATTGGTAGAACTGGTCCTTTCTGGCTACCAAACACTGAATTTAAAATAGTACCAGGTGGGATAATTACATTTTTTGAATTTTTTGGAATCATTAATTTTCAGTTCTATTTAGGTACTTTATTTGAAATTCCTCTGTTGCAGTGCCTAAAGGCAACATTGAGCCACATTTCTATGATAGTATTTTACACATTGTGGTTCTGTGGATTGAGATGTCATTTATTTGCAAAACCAAGGAAAAATGCAATAATTTACTAAAATGGTGACTTTCGAATAAAAATCTTCGGCTTTCATATTCTTACATTTACATGGACTACCATCTGATGAAAAATCTTTTGGGGTAATTATTTGCAAATATGATTTTTTCAGTACCCCAAATGTAGTGAAATAACTGTATTGAGGAACCTTAATACATTCATTTGTTGATTGATTATACGAAGCTTACAATGTTGTGAGGGGTGGAAAGAAAAATCCGTCTCGAGGGTAACTGTACGGTATCACGATGCTAGCTTTTCTCGGGCTCTTCACCAAGTGATTTACCTATTTAATATTAAACATGTTTATGTATATTTAAGAGACAAGTTACTGAGGAAGGGACACGAACAGAACACAGCCATCTCAAGCCACCGAATGAAAAGTAGAAGTAAAACAAAGATCAGGGATTGATACAATTAACTTACTCCACCCATAAAAGACACTAAAGGGAAAGAAATACAAACATTAAGCGACAAAAACCATAATGGAAACCTAAACAAAGGAAGGCCATAAGGACAGTTACTTTCCCACAAAATGGCCATATGGCCATCCAAAATTAAAAGACACAAGTGATACACACAGTAAGTAACAAACAACAACATAAATAAATCGCCACAGAAGAGCCGCCTTGAAACGGTCAGTGGAAGATTTCCACTGGGGGGCTTAAATCGATTTTACGTGGCCACAATCCTCGCCCTTACTTCCGTCGCGATTTAGACAAATAATTTGTTCAGTCCGCATGAAGGCCTCCTAACTCATCAGTGCAACATCTCCGTGAACACAAAAATCAAAGAACCACAGAGGTGAGACAACGGTGAGGACTCGACAGCAAGAAACCACTGAAATGCTGGAGCAAAAGAAAACCAACAGTTAGACTCCGATGGGCCCGCACAGAGACAGAGCACCAGGCACCAACCAACATTACCGTGAATTAGATCTCTCTAATTCTCAATAAGCCTTTACGTTGGAGCCGTCATAGAATCTGAGGCCTGACCCACCGGCGTGCAATTAAAGAGGGAAGCAAATTTGCCAACCGTGATCGGGTTAACTACCATGCATGCAGTCTGTCGTATAATATCCATGTTGTACCCAATCTTTTTATATCGAAGAATGATTTTACGACATTGGGTGCTGAAGTCATTGCGGTTATATATTTTTCTGAATTTATATACTAAGTCACCATAAAATTCGGGTTCCGATAGACCTTGTTGCAGAAGAGATTTAAGTCCAATATTGAATTTTGAAATTCAATCAGAATGGCGTCTATACAATTTTGAAAAGGGTTTGCGTAGTTTATGGTACCGATAACCCTGATTAAGGAGTTTAGCCGTTAATAATTTATTACGAGTGTTGAAGTCAGTTACATGACTACACACTCTAGCAAATCGAATTAATTGCGAAATATAAACGCCATAGGATGGCGCACGAGGAACATCACCATCCAGAAAAGGAAAATTTACAATCTCAAAATCAAAGTCATCGCGTTTATCATAAATTTTGCACGAAACAAATCCATCTACAATGGATAGATGTAAATCCAAAAACGGGGCCTCGGTATCAGAAGAATTTGCTTTATTTAACTGAAGTTCTAGGGGGTAAATCGGACTGATCAAACCAAAATAGGTATTATCAATATTTAATAAATCATCAAAATATCTAGAAGTGGAGCTAAAAGCTTCAATAATTTCAGATTGGTTATCAATGGAAAGCGACAACATGAAGTCTCTGTCATAACAATACAAGAACAGATCAGCCACAAGAGGTGCGCAATTAGTACCCATCGGAATACCCACAATTTGTCTAAATAACTTAGTACCGAATCTAATATAAATATTGTCAAGTAGAAAGGTGAGGGCATCACACACTTTCTGACATGACCAAAGTGTATAATTCTTATGCTCTTTAGAAGTGAAAAATGCTTTTCTGACATTACATGCAAGATAGAGAGAATCTTCTCTGTGAAAAGCCCATTCAATTAAATCATTAAGCTTTTCTTTTATAAGATTATGAGGAAGTGTAGTGTAAAGAGTGAAAAAATCGTAAATAGACAGACTAGAAGCACGAAACTGTCTGGATTTCATTTTATTTAAAACCTCATTCGAATTTTTTATAGACCAAAACAGATTTCTTCCTGATCTTTCAAAAACTTTATCACAATATTTAATTAAAGTCAGGAAGACATCCCTGTCCCACCCCCTCCACACACACACACACACACACACACACACACACACACACACACACACACATACACACACAACTTTGTGCACAGTGTCGCTATACTTTATTGTGCTACACTTTATTGTGCAGGTCAAGGGTGCTCTTGTAGAGTGTACCGGGTGACATTCTATTATGCAAGTCAAGATGTGAAAACGTTGTGGCTTTATAATGGGTCGTTTGAAGTTTACATCCTATCAGAATTTTACTGGTGATTTGGCAAATTAAATTCATTCACCAGGACCTGTGAAACGGGAAGTTAGTTAAGCAGTAAACTAAGGTACATAATCCTTAGCACTGTCAGCGGATAAATTATTGAATCGAGTCACTACTGGTCTGAGATTGATAGATCCTCTGTAATTGTCAGTTCTTCCAGCGGGGGTCTGAAATACCAAATAGTGATGATTTCTGCAGCTCCTAATTTGGTGAATAGAGTCCTCTGTTAGAAAGCTAACAGCACCCTTTAGATGCTTGATCACGCGTATAAACCTACTATCTCTCCTTCTCTATTAAGATTTGTTTTGGTATTCCAGTCTTACGTCCAGTTTCAAAATAGAAGTGAAGGCGATAATCAGGAATCGATACAATTAACCCACAACTGCCATCAGATACAAAGCAGACCGAGTGTACCAAAGTACCATAATCAGTATCTGAAATGAAAACACATTCGTTGTTTATCCACATTTCACACCGATCACATTGAACTGTATTGCGGCCTCTATAAAGTAATGTTAGTAACAAATGAAGCAGGCAGCATCCGTCGCTAGCCTTTCATTTGCCGGAACTCTGGCCTTTTAAAAGCCCCATTCCCATTTGCCAGAAAGTCATTGCTTATGGAACACGTATTGCAGGTCGGAACTTCCCGAGTTCCATAGCCGCCATTCTTGCACACCAGACAAGGAAATCCGTGATTTTACCCTGGGATAGAAATTTATGTTCTGACTCTGGTGTTCCGACCCCAAATCGAATATAATCACGTGTTTGATAAATGCACTGGTTGATTACCACCTCGTATGCGCCGTCGTTAAGGTTGACAGCACAGCACGTTACGTGACGTCACTAAACATTCCTCTAGTGTCAACACAATATGGAGGACGTTGGTAACCGAAGTGACTGCAGCATTAAAAATCATCGCTAAGAAATGGAAGGTATGCAAGAAAAAGAATCCAATATGGGTGTGAGAGGTGGATAGAAAAATCCGTCCCTCGGGATCACTGTACGGCATCACTCGGCAAGCCTCGTGATGCCGGACAGTGTCCCTCGGGACGGATTTTTCCATCCACCCCTCACACCCATATAAGATTCTTATATTGTAGCCCATCATTCTTAGGGGAGTCAATCGGAATTAGTGTTATTTACAGACCACTTTCATTTTTATTACACAGTGTCAGAAGCGGGAGGGTTTATTTAAAGTGGGAAACGTAATCAAGTAACTTTTCTAGGAGTAGCCGCTATCTGCTCCGAGTGCCTAATTACCTAAAACAGCTGCTTCTACAACAACAACAACTATTACTACTACTCTGGTAACCCGCTTGGCGAGGCAAAGTGGTGCGGGTCGGACCGGTACTTCGTATAAACCCTAGCTGTTCGTTTGGGTGGTAGGGCATGAGAAGTCAATACATCTCAGTGTTGGGTAAAAGTCCCAAAAAACAGTTTGTAAACAACGTCTCCAAAATTATTTAAACAGTGTTGATGGGGACGTAAACATCAAAACAAACAAACAAATCTAGTACAGTCTCTTCAACTGGCTATTTCTGTGCTAGCGGGAAATAATATAATACTGGATTTACATCTGCCTTTCTTCTGTCGTAATCGTGTTGAATAAAAAAGTAGAAAACACGTTTTAATCGTCCTTGGTTGACTGGGTTGAATATGTGAGTTCTGAGAAAAGCTTGGAAGTTTGCAAATATATGCTTTGCCTTCGACCCTAGTGAGCGGGGGATGTGAATTGACTGTTTGTCAATGGAAAAGATACATAACTAATGCGGTTTAATAGCAGTCGCAGATAAAACTGACAGGGCGGAGCTACGTTTGGAATATTCTATTAACAAAAAGGTATACTGTAACACACAAACGAAACTGTAGTATATATGGCCATTTTGTCCGCTTGTATAAAGTATTATAAAGTTCTTGTGGACTCGGCTAATCTAACATATATTGACAAGACCTGAATAGCTCCGCTTAGCCAATCTTACCTGCGACTTTTGTACAGCAATGATGCGGTTCTAACGAGTTCCCTTAGCTCCGCTTAGCCAATCTTACCTGCGACTTTTATTCAGCAATGATGCGGTTCTAACGAGATCCCTTAGCTCCGCTTAGCCAATCTTACCTGCGACTTTTATACAACAATGGTGCGGTTCTAACGAGTTCCCTACGACCTATGTCTTGGATTAGGAATAGGAAAAACAATGTATACCCCTGTAAACCCGAGTTTTCTCCATATAAATTACGGTTTAGATTGGTGTTCATTACACGGACTTGTTAACAAGATGAATCAGACGACACGTTCTTCGTCTGATCTTGGTCTACACTGTTTGACAATGTCCCAGCACCAGCCCTCCTTCCGTGCAAAGGTCTCTGACGTCACAACAACAAGAAAAGCACGACTTTAACCCTTTTTGTACCAAATGGAATCTTCCTCCTTATATATAGCATGAGTCCATTGCAAAATTTAGGGATGTCAGGTTGTGTTTTCTTCAAAATTGATTTGGAAAATAGCTGAAGGTTTTGCAAACAGTGTAGGCCCTGATCAGACGCCGCGTTCTGCGGCATCTGATCTGGGCCTGCACCGTTTGCCTAGGTACCCCTTGAGGGGTGTCAGGTACTGAATGGGTTAAATAACCGTCTCCTGTATTTCGTATGAACGATTTTGTGAGAGAGATGTATAAATCAAATTGTAGATATCTATAAATCAAATTATAGATATCTATAATTAACATTATTTGATATCTATAATTTAATTATCATATTTTATGATATCATAAAATGTAATTAACGTTATTACGTAATAAATTTTTCTTGATATCTGAAAATTTGTTTTATGATATTCATCATTCAATTGCATGTATGGATATCTAAAAACCCATCTATTGATATCATTGAAAATGCTGACTTATAGATATCATAATTTTCAATAATGGATATCAGAAAATATATAATGGATATCAATATCCTAAAATGATCTTCAACAGTTGATATCTATATATCAAATTATAGATATCTATAATTAGAATTCTAGATTTCCCTTAACATGTTATTGATATTATAAAATAAATAATAATTTTCTAATATTATTTATAGATATCGAATAACATTTATTGATATCCTATATTTTTATTTTAGATATCTATAAAGCCAAATTATAAATATCTATAAATCAAATTATAGATATATATAAATCAAATTATAGATATCTATAAATCAAATTATAAATATCTTTAAATCAAATTATAGATATATATAATTAACATTATTTTGTATTTATAATTATCAGTATTTTTTGATATCATAAAATGAAATCAATGATATGTAATATATATTTCCTGATATTTATACATTTGTTTTATGATATCCATTATTATTTTGCATATATAGATATCTAAGATCAAATTATAGATATCATTTAAAATGCTGAATTATACATATCACAATTTCCAATATTGTATATCAAAAATATATTATGGATATCAATAAATGTAATTATTGATATCCTGAAACGTTCTTCAATATTTGGTATATATATACGGAATAATAGATATCTATAATTGGAATTATAGATATCTTTTAACATATTATGGATATCATAAAATAAATAATAGATATCAATATTATTTATGGATATCTAATAATATTTATTGATATCCTATATTTTTATTATAGATATCATTAATTTTATTTATAGATATCTTGAAATTCGATTAAATAGTAAATCGGCACCACATAGAATTGTATACAAGTTTTGTGTCGATTGAAACTGAAAATGATACTACCGAGGACAAATTTCACTCTGTCTTGCTAAACTTGGTAGACACGTTGATCTTAATTCCACTGAGCCAACTAGTCTATGATAAATAATAGACTCCCATTGCACGGAAGTGTGAAAAATAAGCAAACTGATAACAAATTACGTCTATTACTTATTACAGGAAATATATTATAGCGTTTATAAAGTAGTCAGGTACGAAGGTATAATCGAAGATCTGTTTCATGCTTATCTTCCTTCCGATCACGTTCTCTATTGAGGCTAGACGACTCTTAAACCGGAAATCCTCTCTGCACAAGGATAAAATATTAAACTGTTTTGTAAATTAGTTTATAATGCTCGTCACGACTGTAAGTGTAATGCTGTTTTCAGCTGTTTGTTTTCTAATTCCTGGGGATTTCGAGACATCTAGACTGGTCCCTCCCAAGATCAGGTACAATAGAGCTGCTTTTATAATAAGTGTGGCTTAAGGAGAATGGACACGGCCTCAGGGGAGGGAACTATTTCAGAATGATTTTGTCACCTTAAGGGGAATGGATACATCTTCAAGGGAGGCAACTCCTTCAAAAGAATTTTTGTCTCCCATGTCAATAGGGGCCAAATCTTAAAGGAAAGAATTTACTCCTGTGGGGCAAATTCTTTCCTTTAAGAGTTGACCCCTTTTTCCGTTGGACGGGGCTTATAGAAAAGCGAACAGGAAGTCCCGAAAGTTGTATCCATTTGAAAAAAGGCGGCAAAATCTGCCAGGTGGCCCCATTTCCTCACTTAAAGGAAATGGATACATATACAGTCGAGCTTCAATAATTTGAAAACCTCTGGTACCATGAAAACATGCAAGAGATTGGAATAGTTCGAATTACTGAGGCTTACTCATATGCATACTGGGTATCACTTAAAGAAATAATCACGATCTTCAATAAAATAAGGTATGCTGTGTGTACTCATTAGAATCGTCTCACTGAGGCGATTCTAATGAGTGCACACATATACCATTTCAAGATACAATCAGAAAAATCCATTTATTATCCTGAATATATTATATTATCCTGATTCTCAAGGGACTCCAGAACGAGTTTGATTTACGTGTGGTAAACGAACTGTCCGTGTTTGAGATATCGAAGTTTCGCTATATGTACATTTTAAACCATTTTACTAGTGAGCGAGCTTTATTAAACATATCTATTTTCAAATCCAATGATATGCTATACATTTAAACATTTACACGCTGTTTTTCTACAAAGATCGGAACAGCGTTGACCTTACCTACGCCCGTAGAGAACCATTGTCTGAAAATCGTGTGACTCGACGGGTTCATGGACGTATGAACTACATTGTTTTCTATAGGTTTACACTGGATATGTAAATAAACAATAATATTTTACGGGATTGGAACGATGCTTAGAGCTTATATCTCAGCTTATGGTATTTCTAATGCTTGTTTTCCGTTGACAAACCCTCTCTTAGAAAGGGGTCTACCTCAATAGCGAAGCAAGTTCTTTCCTTTAAGCGTAGATCAAAACTGTTTCGAAAAAACAAAAGCTTTGCATCGTGTTTAAAAAAACAGAAGTGAAGGCAATGATCAGAAATCGATACAATTAATCCACAGCTCCCAGGGAAAGAAACACAAACATGAAATAACTAGACCCTAATGGAAACATCAATAGCGGGAAGCCAAAAGGCCAGTTACTTTCCCACAAAATGTTCCAACAAAAAGGCCAATTGGCAATTCAAAACAAAACAATATATTAAGCGTTACACACACTCAAAGACAAACTAATACAATATTAAACCGCGACAGAAGAACGCCTTGAAACAGTCAGTGAAAAGAATTTCACTGGAATAAGTTCGTGTTGTAACGGTTATGGATAAATACCACTTCTACAGCCTTGCTGTAGGAGCCGGCTCTTTTAGCGACGTTGCTTGACTTCGTGGACGACCCGGTACACGCCACATTGGTGGCAGCGGTGGGAGGGAAACAATGCCGCTGTTTTGTTACATAGACTCCGCTCTCGGGATTAGCCTTGTGAGGCATGTGTGACTTCGGGACGAAGTCAAGAGATGAGGGGGAGAAATGTAATGTTTATGGATAAATACCACTTCTACAGCCTTGCTGTGGGAGCCGGCTCTTTTAGCGACGCAGGAAGAGTGGTTGGCTTATTCACGAAGTTAAGCAACGTATTTCACGGTTAGTTCCTGGATGAGTGGCCGCATTGTTGGACTTCGTGGGTGACCCGGTACACGCTACATTGGTGGCAGCGGTGGGATGGAAACAGTGCCGCTGGTTTGTTACATAGACTCCGTCCTCGGGTTTAGCCTTGTGAGGCATGTGTGACTTCGGGACGAAGTCAAGAGATGAGGGGGAGAAATGTAACGGTTATGGATAAATACCACTTCTACAGCCTTGCTGTGGGAGCCGGCTCTTTTAGCGACGCAGGTAGAGTGGTTGGCTTATTCACGAAGTTAAGCAACGGATTTCACGGTTAGTACCTGGATGGGGGACCGCGTTGTTGGACGTCGTGGACGACCCGGTACACGCTACATTGGTGGCAGCGGTGGGATGGAAACAGTGCCGCTGGTTTGTTACATAGACTCCGCCCTCGAGTTTAGCCTTGTGAGGCATGTGTGACTTCGGGACGAAGTCAAGAGATGAGGGGGAGAAATGTAACGGTTATGGATAAATACCACTTCTACAGCCTTGCTGTAGGAGCCGGCTTTTTTAGCGACGCAGGTAGAGTGGTTGGCTTATTCACGAAGTTAAGCAACGGATATTGCGGTTAGTACCTGGATGGTTGACCGCGTTGCTTGACTTCGTGGACGACCCGGTACACGCTGCATTGGTGGCAGCGGTGGGATAGTAACAGTGCCGCTGGTTTGTTGCATAGACTCCGCCCCCCGGATTTAGCCTTGTGGGGCAATTGTGACTTCGGGACGAAGTCGGGACGAAGTCAAGAGATGAGAGGGAGAAATGTAACGGTTATGGATAAATACCACTCAAATGGTATAAATACCACTCAAAGAGCCGGCTCTTTTAGCGACTTGGGTAGAGTGGTTGGCTTATTCGCGAAGTTAAGCAACGGATAACGCGGTTAGTACCTGGATGGGTGACCGCGTTGCTTGACTTCGTGGACGATCCGGTACTCGATACACTGGAATAAGTTCGTGTAATGAACACCCAAGTAAATCCCCATGTACATAGACAAACTGGGGTTAACAGGGGGATACATTATTTCGCTAGTTTTTGCTCCCATATATAGGTTGTGGGTATTCGCTAGAACAGCTCAATGGTTCCAACGAGCAACCACAACCTATGTTTTGAGAATAAATAAGCCTAATATCACAATTTTTCAACAGAAAATTAACCTTTATGAGATATGAATGCATGGATCTGTAATCCTGATGAAAGAGTTGTGTTTCTCCTGAATGTGTATCATTTCCCTTAACACATTGAATACGGATGGACTATAACAATGTTGGACAAGTGCATTAGTCATTTTTGGGGGTGCTGGGTCTGTTTTGTCCTGGGTCAAGTTGTTCAAAGCATCGTTAGCTTAACGAGCTCGTTAGTGGTCATATTGTTAACAGTTCGAGCAACTTTAATATCTAAAGTTTTGGTATTTTTGCTGAAAAAATGTGAGCATCCGCTCACATTTTTTTCAGCAAAAATTTCAACATAGTTGCCATAGTTAATGATCAAAGTTTTAACGATACGTTAACTAACGACGTCGTTAGTTTTGAACAAGTGACCCCTGTTCTTTTTGCTTGCTTTGCATTGTACTTTTGACGCATAATCCTGTCATATAACAGTGTAGACCCTGATCAGATGCCACATAATGCAGGATCTGATCAGGATCTCCACTGTTTGACAATGTTCCTTTTACGGGTTTTCAGGTAAGAACGGGTTAAATAGTTTACTGTCTGTCAAAATTATTACATACGTTCTAATGTGAACTTACATTAACCCTTATCTTGCTGTTAACGACAACCCCTATCTTTGCAAACAGTGTAGATCCAGATCAGATGGCTTCTGAAGAAGCCATCTGATCAGGATCTACACTGTTTGACGTTCAGTTAATGAATTTGTAGCAATAAATTATATCAAGTAATTTTATTGGTTGATAGACAGAAATGGGTGTGGCTTAAATGAATATTCAGCAAGATAAGGGTTAATCTTCGACCTGCACATCTGGATTATTAGCCCCATGATATAATTCTAGTGCTCGTATTATCCAATGGAAGTTAGTACGGTATGCAAGCAAATTATTCATTTATATAGGGTGGCGCATTTGGTACAGCCGATCTTCCATGGGGCTCCTTTCAACAAATTAACGTTTTGAAGCGTTTGTTACAAGAAAAGTGACAGTTTATTGAAAAAAAAAGAAGTTTTTTTTTTCTTCTATAAACACACAAACCATGCATCTGCGCCTATCTTTTGGCAGTATAGACCTGTGCACAATCAAACCTGGTTGCCCGTGCATTTCGTTACACATTTAGCACAACACGATTAATTGCGTTTCAATCTATGCAGTAAACAGGCAGCTCATTTTATATCGCTTCCTAGCCGATATTAAGACAAAACCACCTAGTCTGTGTTTCCTGTAGAAAGCAATAACGAAACAAAATAATGATGATTTAAATTTTACAGTGCTTTCGTTTGTTTACACTAATTTTCAAGCATGGTATTATTAGCTAACAATTACGAAAACACGCCTATACTAATACAGTGTCATTTTTTCCGCCAAAAAAAAAAATAAAAATTTTAGGATGAAAAATTGTGATTTTTTTTCCTTATTTCCGCTCAAAATATAGATTGTGGGCACTCGTTAGAACCGCCTCATCGAGGCGGTTCTAACGAGTACCCACAATCTATTTTTTTGGAGCAGAAATAAGAAAAATAAGGTTTACCCGTGTAAACCCCAGTTTACTATATAAAAGTGAGGTTCAAGTGGGGTTCAAAATTATATAGGCGTGTTTTCGTGATGCGTTTGTTGCGTTTCTCATCATTTTCTTTCTAGCTAAAGAAGACTGATTCGACAACAATATGTGAATCTAAAATGATTTTAACTGTGCGTGTTGAAAAGTGTGTCCATTAGGGTTTCAATGAAGATCACATATTCACGTTGAATGCTGAACAATCAAGTTCTCGTAGGGTCAAAGTTTGCACTGATACTTAAATACTTTTTTTTTGTTTGTTTCACTTGAACAAAATTTCTTGAGTATTATATGTAATACAGTAAAACCTGTCTTAGTGGCCACCTCTATTAAGCAAGCAACCTGTCTTAAGCAAGCAGACTTTCAGTTCCCCAAAAAGGAAAATGTGTTAAAATTCACCTGTGTTAAGCAAGCACCTGCCTTAAGCAAGCAGTTTTTGATTATCCCATAGGTGCTTGCTTAATACAGGTTGGACTGTATATACCTGTGTTTACTACAAACAAATTTATTTAATTGTCACTCAGCTTCCATGACTGGCGATATGTAAAATATACCTATGTTTACTACAAACAGACGTATTTCATTGGCACCCAGCTTCCATGACTAACTTAACCGACGAAAAAAAAAAAAATCGACAATTTATCATTTTTATTCTACAGAATCCGTATAATTATACCCGTTATTTTTCTCTTTTTCCAAAAAAAGTGTATACTGTATTAGTTTGTCCGCCAGTCCGGCAATCCATATGGATGTCCATCATTCTGTTCTTCCGTCAGTCACAAACCGTGTGAATATAGCTCCGTGACTACGTGTACTTCATTTTTTGGCTAACGATAACCAAACTTGGTATACAGATTGCTTACAAAATGCCGATGTGCATTAGGGCGTCGAAACTTTGATCTGACCCCTAGGGTCAAGAGTGAGGTCAAATGCCAAGATTATCAAAGACAGATTTGTAAATGCAGCTTCTTTTATCACATGACGTCGCTTCTGAGAGGGTAATGACGTCAGGTAATATTTTCGATAATCCACTAGTGGATTAAATATGCAAATCAGCTAGATACGTCCCGTAACGTTACATGTCCAACGTTCTTATTGACGTTGCTTTTACTACTGGCGGAATATTGACATTTTTGTAAAAAAACGTGAATAAAATGAGTTATAAATGCCATATGATAAATGGAATCTTGCATTCGTGCTCGTGTATTATTGAATTTATTAAACTCGTTGAGGAAAAGGATTAAAATGCTCGGCAAAGCCTCGCATTTTATCCCTTATCCTCAACTCGTTTAATAAATTCAATAATACATGAGCACTCATGTAAGATCCTCTATCTCTATAGCTTGGTATATGGTAACATACACATTGTAACTTCGCACTCACATTGCTCAAGGATTGCAGATGCGGAAGAAGTTTGATCTGACCTCCTGTGGGTATGGGATGAGGTCAAACAAATTTATTTTTTAGAAACTTTAGAAACAGAAGTGAAGGCAATGAACAGGAATCGATACAATTAACCTACACAACAATCAAACAACCACAGACATGAAACAATGGTGAGGACTCGACAGCAAGAAACCACTGAAATGCTGGAGCAAAAGAAAACCACCAGTTAGACTCCGATGGGCCCGACCAGAGACAGAGAATCAGGTACCAATCAATATTATATTGAATTAGATCTCTCTAACTCTCAGTAAGCCTTTACGCTGGTACCGTGATAGAATCTGAGGCCTGACCTACCGGGGTGCAGTTGTTGAAGAAAAGATTTATGTTCAACATTGAATTTTGAAATTAAATCGGAATGACGTCTATAAAATTTTGAAAAGACTGCGTAGTTTATGACCCGTGTATTATTTTTTTAATTTCTTAACCTATAGTGACCAAACATGGTACACGATGCAGATATGTATGAACGTGTTTGCATTTTGATTGCCATCCCGACATCCCGGTCATTTTGGAGGTCGAAGGTCAAATGTTCAAGAAAAGGTTGGGAAATGCAACTTTTGTAAAGTTTTGAACATTTTCCCACATTGAACCATTTTGAGACAGTTTTCAAAATAGAAGTGGAGGCAATGATCAGGAATCGATACAATCAACCCACAGCTCCCATCAGAGACACCAAAGGGGAAGCGACACAAACATGAAATAACAGACCCTAATGGAAACATCAATAGCGGAAAGTCGAAAGGACAGTTACTTTCCCACAAAAGGGCCAATAGGCTATCCAAAATAAAATAATATAAGCGACACAAACCCCGAAAAACAAACCATAACAAAAATAAACCGCGAAAGAAGAACCGCCTTGGAACGGTCAGCGGAAACGAATTCCACTGGGGGCGGAGGGCTTAAATCAATTTTACGTACCCACAATCCTCGCCCTTACTTCCATCGCGATTTAGACAAATAATTTGTTCAGTCCGCATGGAGGCCTCACAACCCATCAGTGCAACATCTCCGTGAACACAAATTATCAAACAACCACAGAGATGAAACAACGGTGGGGACGCGACAACAATAAACCACTGAAATGCTGGAGCAAAAGAAAACCAACAATAAGACTCCGATGGGCCCGACCAGAGACAGTGCATCAGGCACTAACCAACGTTACCTTGAATTAGATCTCTCTAATTCTCAATCTTTACGCTGGAACCGTCATAGAATTTGAGGCCTGACCTACCGGCGTGCAATTAAAGAGGGAAGCAAAGTTGTCAACCGTGATTGGGTCTGTCGTGTAACATTTATGTTGCACCCAATCTTTTTATATCGAAGAATAATTTTACGAAATTGGGTGCTGAAGTCATTGCGGTTATATATTTTTTCTGAATTTATATACTAAATCACCAGAAAATTCGGGTTCCGATAGACCTTGTTGCAGAAGAGATTTAAGTCCAATATTGAATTTTGAAATTAAATCGGAATGACGTCTATAAAATTTTGAAAAAGTTTTTGCGTAGTTTATGGTACCGATAACCCTGATTAAGAAGTTTAGCCTTTAACAATTTAATACGAGTGTTGAAGTCAGTTACATGACTACACACTCTGGCAAATCGCATTAATTGCGAAATATAAATGCCATAGGATGGCGCACGAGGAACATTACCATCCAAAAAAAAGAACATTTACAATCGCAAAATCAAAATCATTGCGTTTGTCATAAATTTTGCACGAAACAAACCCATCTACAATAGATAGATGTAAATAAAAAAAAACCGGGGCCTCGGTATCAGAAGAATTGGCTTTATTTAACTGAAGTTCTGGGGGTCAATTTGACTGATCGAACCATCGAAATAGGTATTATCAATATTTAATAAATGATCCAAATATCTAGAAGTGGAGCTAAAAGCTTCAATGATTTCAGACTGGTTTTCAGCAGAAAGGGACATCATGAAGTCTCTCTCATAACAAAACAAAAACAGATCAGCCACAAGTGGTGCGCAATTAGTACCCATCGGAATACCCACAACTTGTCTAATAAGTACCAAACCTTATGTAAATATTGTCAAGTAGAAAGGTGAGAGCTTCACACACTTTCTGACATGACCATAAATTATAATTTTTAGGCCCTTCAGAAGTGAAAAAAAGCATTCCTTGCATTACATGCAAGATAGAGGGAGTCTTCCCTATGAAATGTCAATTCAGTTAAATTATTAAAGTTTTCTTTTATAAGATTATGAGGAAGTGTAGTGTAAAGGGTGGAAAAATCATAAGTAGACAGACTTGAAGCACGAAAACGCCTGGATTTCAATTTATTTAAAACTTCATTAGAATTTTTTATAGACCAAAACAGATTTCTACCTGATCTTTAGAAGACTTTGTCGTAATATTTTATCCCATGTTTTTTGTTGGCAGTAAAACCTGTAGTTAATAATTTGGAGAGTTCAGTGGTGGTACAAGAGCTTGAATTTGCAATAATCCGTGCTTTGTATGGTCTTTTATGAAGTTTAGGTAACCAATATAACGTAGGAAGCTTGTCTTGGCCTTCTGTAACACAGACAGCACTTGGTTTGCTTTTAACTAAAATTTGTCCATGATAATATCGGACACAAACGTTACCCCCTTTTTTACAGGTAAACAAACGTAGCTGTATATGTAAACAAACTATAGCATTCAATTATCATCAACACCCTTTGCAGATCAAAGTACAGACGACTTCCTGGAAATAATAATTAAAACAAACTCTATCAATAGTTTGGACTGTGTACAAACTTCAGAAGTTTTACTGGAGACTGTTTATTTCCCTAATTTTTAAAATTATAAGTCTGTGTCATATATGTAGTAATTTTTGAATCTCAAACTGTTGTTCGAGCTGTCTACCGGCCTTTAACACACTGTGATTTTCGGGATAGACCAGGAAAGCAAAACTTAAAAAGATATTATTTTTCAACGATATTTCAGCTCCTCATGCCTTTAACAACTATCATTTTAATGTATCGCCTACAAATGTTACAGCGTAACGGCCTGTCGATTACCGGACTGTATACAGTGATAAGAAGATAGAAAATCATTAGTAATAGAAATATGAAAATGTCATTTATAAAGCATGACTGGGGTATGTGTTGAGTGGAGGGGTAGGGATGGTCGTGGGGTGGAAGGCTTTATGGTGTCTCTGATGGGAGCTGTGGGTTAATTGTATCGATTCCTGATCATTGCCTCCACTTCTATTTTGCATATCAGAGCTGTTTTGTTTGTGCCGTGTGGTGGCTGTAAAAGGTCTCCTCGTACATGCATTTAATACTCTTATTTTTTCCAATATTTGTGTCTCTGATGGAAGCTGTGGGTTAATTGTATCGATTCCTGATCATTGCCTCCACTTCTATTTTGATGGCTTTGATGGAGGATGTCCATTACAGCATAGTTAATATTTTACCATTATTGAGTTCATAAAGCTAACGATGCTTTGAACAACGGTGCCCACATTACGATAACACACCCGTGCGACATAGTGCATTTTTCCAATCTCCAAAATGACTACTTTTTTTATGAAAATCTGTAATATTTTTCTTATTTATACTGCAAACATAGGTTGTGGGTGCTCGTTAGAACCGCCTCATTGAGGCGGTTCTAACGAGTACCCACAACCTATGTCTTGGAGCTGAAATAAGAAAAATAATGTATACCCCCTTAAACCCCAGTTTTCTCTATGTAAAGAGGGATTCAGGGGAGTCTTCATCGCACGGAATAGTTCACGTGATGAGAACTAGTCACTTTCTTTTCTTCAGCAATAACTCACGACAAACTACTACAACAACTGCTACTACAGTGACTACTGCTTCTACTTTACCACTACTACTTCTATACTATATTACTACTTATAATACTACTACTAATGTACTTATAACTACTACTGATACCGCTACTACTGATACAAGTGGAATAATAGAAGTAGTTTTTGTGGCATTTTTAGTATTGGTAGTAGTAATAGTTGTACTACTACTACTGATACATGTTGTAGAAGTAGTAGTAGTAACATTTCATCCATCATTTGTTCTGCTGTTTGCGCCGAATTTGAAACAAGAAAGCAACTGCACGTGCATTTTTTCATTGATAGCAAAACGGCATTGTTGGCGCCGTAACGTCGCCATCTTCAAATCATATACGAGAGACCATTGTTCATTTTGAAGACACTTGTGTGGCGTGAGTCCATGTATTCGTTGAAGTATGAACAACATTACGCAATAATCGTAGTTCAGTGTATGCATTTCTTCTGTAAAAGCAATGAGAAAGTAAAAATATGCATCACGTGAACAAGTCAATGAAATGGATATCCCCGTAAACCCTACTTTATATAAAGAAAACAGGGGTTTGCAGAGGTATTCATTTTTGTCCTTATTTCTGATCTAAGACATAGGTTGTTGGTACAAATAAATAAAAAAATAATTGTCACGAATTTTCATCACAACAGTAGCCATTTTGGAGATATGAAAAAGTGCACTATCCCGCACGGGTGTGTTATCGTAATGTACAATGTAGCCCCCGACCATAGGGGCTCGAAGAAATATATGGGCTGCATGATGCTTCCACGCAGAGCTGAATCCGGCCAGCACACTAGTACTGGTAAACCGCTTAGAGGATCTAAGCCTGTCCAGGGACCGCGGTGCGAGGCGGACCGTCCATGCTAATAAACCGTATTGGTTTCATTGGGCGACAGGGCTTGAGATGTCATTTCATCTCAATGTCGGGTAAAAGTCCCACGAAATCGGAAGCAACGTCTCCAAAATGACCTTTACAGTGTTGACCGGGACGTTAAACCTCAAATCAAACAAAACAAACAAACAAAAAAAAAAAAAAAAAAAAAAAAAAACGATACAACGCTTATGCACTAAAATGTTGATTCTTGTGTGTGTATTTTTTTTTTACTCACAGTCTCTATTTGAACTAGAAATAAGAAAAATATCAAACATTTTCATCTGAAAAAATGCTAGTTCTGTAGATAAGAAAACAAACAAACAAAAAACAAAAAAAAAAAAAAAAAAAAAGATACAACGCTTATGCGCTAAAATGTGGATTCTTGTGTGTATTTTTTTTTTTTTTTTTTTTTTGTTTTCTTATCTACAGAACTAGCATTTTTCAGATGAAAATGTTTGATATTTTTCTAGTTCAAATAGAGACTGGGAGTGCTCGTTAAAACAGTCACAATAAGGCGGTTCTAACGAGTACAGACTATCTGTTTTTGGAGCAAAAATAAAGACAATAATTAAAATAATAATAATAAAGAAACGGCAAACCCAATTTTTTTCTATATAAAGAGGGGCTTAGATGGTCATCATTTCACGGACTTGTTAACCTGATGCAAATGAAGATGACGTGTCACAATCATAGAACATAACAGGAGTAAATACAACCAAAGGATTGAACATACAAACATTCAAAACGGAAAACAAAGTCTCAGAAGATACGATGTTTTCGTTTTGGTTTGCCATATGAGCCGCGCCAAGCGAATTTGGGTCTTCGAGCATTCCGTCATGACAAATTTTAACTGCGCATGCCCAGCCATTCAGAGGGGCCAGGGATATGGCTTTATGTCTGAAGGTTCCTCTTGATTCACTGCTTGTATGAGCGAGCAGCGAAGGTTCTGGCGAGACTGCGCGGATGCGCAGGCTCGCCTGAACCTTCGCTGCTCGCATAGGCGATAAGTACCAAAATCGCTTGACGGGGCCCATATGCTTTCTGCGTCTAATGATGGCTTTGAATAGATAATCGTTTTCTGATACTTTGTCTTGTAGTCGACATTTTAATTTCCTCTTCAAATGTGCTTGATTAACCATCAAAGCATGTGTGTTTTGACCTCAAAACCTGCTGGACACAACACCGATGATAATTAACTTTATTTGTCAGAACAATAGCCTATGTTCACTTGCGGCACGTGTATCAGATTTGTACGAGATCCAGGAAACGGACTATAATTGAGCCCCGCCAAGCGAATTTGTGTCTTCGAGCATTCCGTCATGACAAATTTTAACTGCGCATGTCCAGCCATTCAGAGGGGCCAGGGATATGGCTTTCTGTCTGAAGGTTCCTCTTGATTCACTGCTTGTATGAGCGAGCAGCGAAGGTTCGGGCGAGACTGCGCGGATGCGCAGGCTCGCCTGAACCTTCGCTGCTCGCATAGGCGATAAGTACCAAAATCGCTTGACGGGGCCCATATGTGAAACCTTGACAAGATCATGTGCTGGTGAATTCGCAAATAGTGTAGACCCAGCTCAGACGCCTCAGAAACCTGATGATGGTCTTCATTGTTTGCTTAAAATACATGATTTTTTTTTTTTCAAATGAGCACTCACTCGAGAAAATTTGCAATCGGGGTTGCGATCAGGTATACAGCATCATGTGAATTCAGTGGAATGAACGCCCCTAAACCCCACTTTATATAGGACATAACTAGGGTTAACTGGGGAGTGAGTGTGTTTGAGTTTTACGTCCTACCAACAGCTGAGGTCATACGAACCTCGGTTAAAAGACTCATCTGAAAGTCTGGAGAAGCCCAGGATCGTACCCACGACACCTGGTTTATGAGGTTTCTAGGGTTAACGGGGGAAACATTATTTTCTTATTCATAAGCTGTGGGTACTTGCTAGAACAACCTCAAAGAGGCGGTTCTAACGAGCAACCACAACCTATGTTTGCCGTATAAATAAGAAAAATATCACAGATTTTCATCGGGAAAGGAGTCATCTTGGAGATGTTAAAATGCATTATGTTGCACGGCTGCGTTATGGTAATGGACTAGCAAAAGCCTCCAGCAATTTTAGATTATATAAACACGGGTACTGTTCTACCTCAGCAGCGAACACAGAGGTGCTGGATGAGCAGGCTACCAGGTTATAAATCTTTTTTTTTGGTGCTCAACTCAGCCGAGCATGAAATTAACAATGTTCATAAATATTAAATATAAATGACCGAGGTACTTCGCTTGCTCAGATCAGCATGTATTTTTGTTTGTCCTGCCCAAAAATTTTAAATTCCCAACAATTGGCAACAATTTGTGGCAATTTAAAATTTACGAGCAGGACAAATTTCATGCTCAAGCGAGTTAAGCATGAACAAAGTTTTAAAACCTCGGGACCTTGCTGATTGGCATATTTGTTATTCGCACATCCATTATGAAATCATGCCTATAAAAATACATTGTATAGCGCCGAAAAAAAAAATAACATTTTTAGATGAAAAAAATGTGATATTTTTCTTATTTCCGCTAAATATATAGATCGTGGGTACCCGTTAGAACCGCCTCAATGAGGCGGTTCTGATGAGTACCGACAATCCATATTTTAGAGCAGAAATAAGAAAAATAAGTTCTACCAGGTTTGCAAGAAGGGCGTTGTAGTGTTCAGAAGGAAAAGAGTTACTACGAATTAAGGGGAATGGGAACACCTAGCAGATTTTTCCGCCATTTTTCAAAGGGAGACAAATTTCGGGACTTCCTGTTTGCCTTTCTATGAGCCCTGTCCCATGGAAAAAAGGGGTCTACCCTTAAAGGAAAGAATTTGCTCCTCAGGAGCAAATTCTTTCCTTTAAGAGTTGACCCCTATTGACATGGCAGACAAAAATACTTTTGCAGGAGATGTCTCCCCTGAAGGTGTTCCCATTCCCCTTAAGGCACTGCCCGATCTGCGTGGATTGAGTGAGTGTTTGAATTTTGCGACTCACCAACGTCTAAGGCCATACGAAGAGTGACCTCGGTTTAAAGACTCATCCGAAAGTCTGGAGAAGCCCGGGTTCGATCATGCGACCCCTGGCTTACAAAGCGAGTAGCATAACTACTACACAGAGGCTTCCAACCGATCTGCGTGGAAAAAATCTTCGACAGCTCAAACTTCATCGACTTGAGCTTCAACGTCTCGAAGAAGTTATTGGATTATATAAATCTGTTCGACCTAGGACAAGTTCGAGGTACTGAAGATTGATAATAGCATACGACCAGCTGGCGTATTAGGAACAATATCCATTACGAAAACACGCCTATATAGTTTTGACCCCTCGAACCCCACTTTTATATAGTACTTACTTAGTTTTCTTATTTCTGCTCTAAAATATAGATTGTGGGTACTCGTTAGAACCGCCTCGATGAGGCGGTTCTAAGGAGTGCCCACAATCAATATTTTGAGCAGAAATAAGAATAATATCACAATTTTTCATCATATTTTTTATTATTATTTTTTCGGCGATATAGGTGGCAATGTATTTGTATAGGCGTGTTTGCGTAATGTCTACCTTCTATGAAACGTTGTGTGAACTCATTAGATTCACCTTATTGAGTCGATAGTTTTGACCCCCTTGAACCCAACTTTTATATAGTAAAACTGGGGTTTCCGGGGGTATACCTTATTTTTCTTATTTCTGCTCTAAAACATAGATTGTGGGTACTCGTTAGAACCGCCTCGATGAGGCGGTTCTAAGGAGTGCCCACAATCAATATTTTGAGCAGAAATAAGAAAAATCTCAGAAAAATTTAAATCATAATTTTTTTATTTTTTCGGCGATAAAGGTGGCAATGTATTTGTATTGGCGTGTTTGCGTAATGTCTACCTTCTATGAAACGTTGTGTGAACTCATTAGATTCACCTTATTGAGTCGATTATAATGAGACCACATAATATACCTTTTAAAGAACAAATGAGGAAACATTCTAAATTATACTAAATATATGGATACCTGCCGCTGTGGGGAAAAATACACATCAGGTAAACAAGTCCGTGAATTAACCGCCCTCGTAAACCCCACTTTATATAGAGAAAATGGGGTTTACGGGGTATATATTTTTCTCATTTCTTCTCCAAGAAATAGTGTCTATGTGCTCGTTAGAAACGCCGTATTTAGGTTGTAGGTACTCGTTAGAACCGAGGCGATTTTAACGCGATTCTATGCCCTATTATGCGGGCATAAATAAGAGAAATATCATGAATTTTCATTAGAAAAAATACCCTTTTGGAGGGCTCATTACGCAAACACGCCTATACAAAAACATTGCCACCTTTATCGCCGAAAAAATGAAAATTTTAAGATGAAAAATTGTGATATTTTTCTTATTTCTGATCAAAATATAGATTGTGGGCACTCGTTAGAATCGAGGGGGTTCTAACGAGTACCCACAATCTATATTTTAGAGCAGAAATAAGGAAAATAAGGTTTAACCCTTTAAACCCCAGTTTTACTATATAAAACTGGGGTTTAAGGGGGTAAAAATTATACAGGCGTGTTCACGTGATGTGGAGAGCATCTGGCGCACGGGTGTGTTCTCGTAACCGTGTATCTTGGGACTAACAACCGTGGTAAACGAGTCAGCTGTGTTCGAGCCGTCGAAGTTTCTGACTAAACATGCTTGTATTTCATTACGATAACACCCCCGTGCGACATAGTGCATTTTTCACATCTCCAAAATGGCTACTTTTCTGATGAAAATCTGTCATATTTTTGTTATTTTTACTTCAAACATAGGTTGTGAGTGCTCATTGAGGCGGTTCTAACGAGTACCCAGAACCTATGGCTTGGGACAGAAATTGGAAGAATAATATATACCCCTGTAAAGCCCAGTTTTCTCTATATAAAGTGAGGTTTAGGGGTGTCCATTTCACGGACTTTTTCACGTGATTGGAAATTCATCGCAAGCAGGGAAGAGGTTCAGCCATCTCCGGTTTTTGGTTAACATCTGAGAAAACATGTTTGAAAAAATATTGCAGAAACTTGCGATATACTAAACGTTAGGTACAATCATGTCTTGGATGAATTTCATCATTGTAGATTTAGATTGTATTAGCAAACGTATGTCAGTATTGCACGTTGCTTTATAATACGTGACACTCAAGCATATGCACCAACTACGTTTCCCTATCCAAATATACTACACAAAATTGTTAGTTCCCATCTCACAGTAATTCGCCAATTTTGCTATGAAAAGATTACAAGCTGAATGGCATTTTAAAATAATAAAGAAATTAATCTGTAAAGGAAACCAACATTTTGAATAATTGTCTGATTGAGCGCTTTTGTTTTGCGAGGAGAGTGCTTAATGGGGATTAATTGGCCGATAATAACTGGTCTGGACTAGAAATGTGTGCGTGTGTGTATTCGTGTGTGTATCATCACAAACAATCCTTATATTAGAAAAATGGCAAAGAAACTTCAACAGCATTTATCCATATATTCAGTGACCCTTTTCCCTGCCATTTTCAAACTGGTATTTAAATTCGGGGATGCGGTTGTATTGAAAATAATTGAGAGGCCGCGTTGGATGAAAAATAAAATGCATGTTATTGATAACAAGATATTTTGAATGCAAACGACATAAATTTAAGACTGGAAATCATTTGTTAAATGATGATTATTGCGGTTCAACTCGAGTTGTACTAAAAATATGACCCTTCTCCAAATAAATTTTATTTCATTTTGTTTTATTACAACAGCTTAGCCGCATATTATAATGTGTACATTTATATCTACTTAAAACGAAAATTATATATCTGAAGAAAAAAAGAACAAATTCAAAATGTTTTGATACAAAGGTTTTAATATTTTGTAAAAACACCAAATGTACCACTGCTCTAGATTTCCCAGGAGAAAAAAAAATAAACAGCAAATTAAGTCCCTGAAGTCATAAACTTTTAGAATTTTTCCCACTTGGGTCCTCATACAAACATATTGGATCAATAGCTCTGCTTGGTATGTGGGACGCTTGAAATACATTAAATTAAAGTTGGCGGGTAAAGCATTTTAGCAGAATTGGCGAATATCTGTAACTTTATTATGTTTCAACCAATAGTTATCTCTCTGATCGGCATTGTGAGAAATTTATTGACTTTTATTTTCGGTTTGTTAGAGGTTTTTCTAATATATGAACACAAATGAGGTCATCGTATTTACGTCACCGCCGGAGTTGCATGATGCCACTATATGTTTTGTGAATAAATATATATAAGAATATATATATTAGAATTTTAGACCTGATTTTTTGCATTTTTGGTTGTTAAAAGTTTCAGTATATTTGATTAGGCGGGTTTTCATAATGACGAGAATCGACACCATGTTATGTCTTGACAATTTATACGAGTGTCGCTGATGAGGCCAGTTGACCTATCTAGTCTAGCCCAGACCACTTAAATCTACATTTTCTTTCTTGTGTATGTTTTAATGTATACGTATTGCATTTGTTAAACAGGTTGATTTCCATGTCTGATCCATTTTCCCGACTGTGGTTGTTATTTTCTGAATTTGTATTTGTAGAAACAAAGAATTTTAATATGATAGATTTTTCATAAAATTGTTTACAGAGGAAAATCAAATTTCTAGAATGTTCTCTACTTTCATACGAGTCATTTTACGAGCAGAAGGTGGTAAAATATTCATTATCAAGACTGCTCTAGTGCGCTACACGAATCTATATAAGGAGAGGGATTTTCCTGTGGTTACGGTGTAGTGCCAGCATGGATTCGTTCCCTGGGACCCCACCAGATGACGACCCGCGACACGGGGAAACTGGAAAACAACAACATGTGGCTTCGATAGAGGTAGCCCATATATGCTTCTAGCGCCCGGTCATATTAAAACCAACATTAGTCTGTCGTTGGTCAGCTTGGGAGTTTTAAGAAAATTGCACTGTTCGTTTTAAATTTAAAGGATAATAATTCATTTCGAACTTAGTTCTCATACTATGAGGATCAGACATCGGAACTTTATTTCAGGACATTTTAATACAGAACTTAATAATATTTATTTCTTAGTGCATAGTATCAGAAAGATTCAGTTAAACATTTTTATAAATTAATTTTGATAAATATTTTAAAGCTTTTCCTTTTGAGTCCCTTTCTGCTACGCTTGACACGTTACAGAATTAAGCAAATTAACAAGTTAATGAGGCATTTCTAAGAAGTACCCATCTATGTTTGGACTATAAATAAGAAAAAATAATAAAAAGTCATCTAAAATGCTCTTTCTAGAGGTAAGAAAGACGCCGTTTTAGCATGCTACGTAATGTTTTTTTTCTCTTTCTGTTCAGAAAGCAACATATATAGCAAGTTGAAAACAGGAAAATCGAACTGAAAAACACCCCACTTTATACAGAAAAAATTGGGGTTTACTAGGTAAACATTACCTTCCATATTTCTACTCCAAGACAAATTCTGGCTCCGCCCATCGGGGCTTGAAGTAATAGATGGGCTGCATGATGCTTCCACGCAGAGCTGAAACCGATCGCACACAAGAACTGCTAAACCGCTTAGAGGAAATAAGCCTGCCCAGGTAAAGCGGTGCGAGTCAGACCGTCCGTGCTTATAATCCCTATTGATTTCATTGGGCGACAGGGCATGAGAAGTCATTTCATCTCAATGTCGGGTAAAAGTCCCACAAAATTGGAAGCAACGTCTCCAAAATGACCTATACAGTGCTGACGGGGACGTTAAACCTCAAATCTGACAAACAAACAAACCAAGACAGGTTGCTGTGTAATCGAAGCTGATGCAACTTCTCAATCCTCTATACTCAGACAGAAATGGCGTCGTCCCAGAAAGAGTCCTCTCATCTGGATCAACTCTGTCATCATGTTAATGATTTTGATTAAACCCCTATTTCAAGAATGAACCTGTCCAAATTCGGATTGTCGGCAAATCATCAAATGCCGCTCCGGACGTTAGGACAAATATTGTCCCTGTCATGGAGGCCTTGGATAACAAGTACATGTGTTTAAAATTGAAGTGAAGGCAATGATCAGGAATCGATCCAATTAACCCACAGCTCCCAGCAGTGACACCAAAGGGAAAGAATCTCAAACATGAAATAACTAGACCCTAATGGAAACATCAGTAGCGGAAAGCCAACATGACTCTCAGTTATTTCCCATAAAATGGCCAACTGGCTAGCCAAAACAAAATAATATAAGCGAAACACACACTTAAAGACAAACCATAACTAAATAAACCGCGACAAAAGAACCGCCTTGGAACGGCCAGCGAAACGAATTCAAATGGGAATCCTCGCTTAACTTCAGAATGGTGTGGACTGAATGGAATGTTAATAAATACTGCTAAAACAAAAGTTATGCTAATTACCACTCATCAAAGGCGTGCCATTTAGATACAAATATTCTCACATTGAAATACAACAATAACAATTTAAGTATGATAAATAGTGATAAAATCCTTGGTATATATGTTGATAACAATCTGACATGGACGAACCATATCGATGCAATTGCAAAGAAAATCAGCTCTAATCTTTGGTTCCTATCTAAAATAAAAACGCATCTTTCTACTGAAAACAGAATTCAGTTTTATTCTTCGATATAATAAGGTTGGGAACAACATTGATGTTATACGACAGACTGCATGCATGGTAGTTAACCCAATCACGGTTCGCAACTTTGCTTCCCTCTTTAATTGCACACCGGTGGGTCAGGCCTCAGATTCTATGACGGTTCCACCGTAAAGGCTTATTGAGAATTAGAGAGACCTAATTCAAGGTAATGTTGGTTGGTACCTGATGCTCTGTCCCTGGTCGGGCCCATGGAAGTCTAACTGTTGGTTGTCTTTTGCTCCAGCATTTCAGTGGTTTCTTGCTGTCGATTCCTCACCGTTGTCTCACCTCTGTGGTTCTTTGATTATTTGTGTTCACGGAGATGTTGCAATGATGAGTTCGGAGGAGGCCTTCATGCGGACTGAACAAATTATTTGTCTAAATCGCGACGGAAGTAAGGGCGAGGATTGTGGCCACGTAAAATCGATTTAAGCCCCCCCCCCCCCCCAGTGGATATCTTTCCACTGACCTTTCCAAGGCGGTTCTTCTGTGGCTGTTTATTTATGTTATTGTTTGTTACTTACCGTGTGTATCACTTGTGTCTTTTTATTTTGGATGGCCATATGGCCATTTTGTGGGAAAGTAACTGTCCTTATGACCTTCCTTTGTTTAGGTTTCCATTATGGTCTGGTCGCTTCATGTTTGTGTTTCTTTCCCTTTGGTGTCTTTGATGGGTGGAGTAAGTTAATTGTATCGATTCCTGATCTTTGTTTTGTTTCTACTTTTTATAAATCATACATTCAGCCTCATATAGACTATTGCAGCTCCATTTGGGGAGGTACATCTCAAAAGAATCTTAACAGAATATTTCGATTACAGAAAAGAGCATGCAAAATAATTCTGAATTATCAAATTGATAATATACCAAATATAATGGAAGAATTAAATATTTATGAACGCATTTTTCTCAGAAAAGCAAAAATAATGTACAAATCCTCAAATGCATTGACACCCCAATATATCTATCAAATGTTTCATTTAAGTCCCTCTAATAACACTCTTCAGTCTCTGAGATCCACATATTATTTAATACCAAGGCCACAAAAGGAAATGTTTAAGCAGAGCTTACTTTATTCTGGTCCAGTGGTGTGGAACAATTTACCAGACAGACTCAAAATTTTAGGTTCGCTCGACAGTTTCCATAGAAACTGCATTAAGTGGATCAAGGGAACCCTCTAATGTCCTTGAAGCTGATATTTCTGTATTTATTTATGTAGTGTGTACGGGGACTGTTCAAATATGAATGCAACTAAGCACATAAAAATTATTCCGTGATAGATTTCGATGAAAAATTTATTTTGTCCCCTCAAAGTATTCCCCTTTAACAGATATACAAACTTTCAGTCTTCTGATCCAATCATTGAATGCATTTTGGTAATCTTTTCGAGGTATACTATGAAGGCACTGGAATATTGCAGAACCGAGATGTTTGCGCTGTACAATTTTTCGACCAGAAAGGTATTTTTTCAGCCGCGGGAACAAAAGAAAGTCACACGGGGCAAGGTCAGGGGAATACGGGGGTGAGGGAGTTCAACAACCTTTTCCTGCTTAAGATAGTCTTGCACAATGAACGCCTTGTGCAATGGCGCATTGTCATGTAGCAATCTGACATTGGCAAAACCAGTTGCGGGTCTTCGTTCTTTGAAATATTTCTTCAATTTTCGAAGAACTTTATTCTTGTAAAACTTCGCATTTACAGATTTGCCTTTAGGCACAGCAATCTGAATAGCAGGGCCCTGATTTGAGAAGAATATGGCATACATTACCTTCTTGACGCTCATGGTCCGCTTTGCAATGCATGGTCTTTTGCATTACTTTGTTGTCCATATTTTGTTCTGAATCATTCGTTTTGGCTCAAAAAAATGAACCCATGTCTGGTCAACTGTGACGACATTAGCGAAAGACCGCGCATTGTAATTTGGAAACTTTTTAAGCAACGTCTTGGCGCACTGAACGCGTGTCTTTTTCTGCTCATCTGTCAACAGATGGGGATTCCATATAGCACAGATCTTTCTCATTTTCAAATCCCGTTTCAGAATTGCATGAGCTGCTCCTAATGAGATGCCAACCATACTAGCTATTTGCCTAGTGGTGTATTGTGCATCGGTAGCAACTATTTCTTTCACTCTAGCAACCATCTTGGCAGATGTTGCTCTTTTCGGCCGACGACCATGTGGTGCAGCGTCTGTTGAGCCTAGCCCACAGCTGAATTTTTTACACCAACGAAAAACTGTCGGAAAAGACATTTCATGATGCCCATAAACCGAACATATTTCATCAAAAATGTCTTTGTACCATATACCAAGAATACAACGATTCTTAATATAGGACCGTATTTCAACGGCGTACTCTGACCTTCTTCCAACTATGTTTTGTATTAATATGAAAGAGTAGACAGTGTTTATCGAACGATATACACGGCTAAAGTGGACGGATTTTAACAATTTTGGTATCAATGTATAGGAAAAATGTTTTTCTACGCTGTGATATTTATTTCCAGGTGATTTTCGCAAACGTTCTACTTGCATTCATATTTGAACAGTCCTCGTATATGTGTGTGCGGTTTCTCTGTAAATTGTATCGCTACATGTAAATATTGTGCATAGTAGAGGGCCTGATGGAAGATTAGCTTGTTGCTAAATGTGTTACCCTCTCAAAATAAAGACGATTATTATCATCATTATTATTATTATTACTTCCGTCGCGATTTAGACAAATAATCTGTTCAGTCCTCACGAAGGCCTCCTAACTCATCAGTGCAAAATCTCCGAGAACACAAAAATCAAACAACCACAGAGATGAAACAACGGTGAGGACTCGATAGCAAATGCTGGAGCAAAAGAAAACCAACAGTTAGATTCCGATGGGCCCGACCAGAGTCTGAGCATCAGACACAAACCAAATTTAGAGTTTGACCTGCAACAGACAAACAGGTTTAAAGCAATGATATTTATCAATTTATTTATTTTTCATTTAATTATTGAAGGTGGCTTCTTAGAAAGTTTGACTAGTATATAAATCAAACTAATTTCGACAAGTTTATTGCCAGGTAATGCTTCCACTTGAGTGCATTCCGGATCATGATTAACATTTTAGCTTCACCAAGCAAATATGTGTCTTCATACATCTGCGCCCAGATCAGCTTCACTGTGCCTATATTGATGCCCACATCAGGTAAACAAGTCCGTGAAATGAAGACCCCATTGAACCCCTCTTTATATACAGGAAACTGGGGTTTACGGGGGTATACATTAGTTTCCTTATTTTTGCTCCGAGACATAGGTTGTGGGCACTCATTAGAACCGCCTCATCGAGGCGGTTCTAACAATCACCCACAACCTTTATTTGCAGTATAAATAAGAAAAATATCACGGATTTTAACAGAAAGGTAGCCATTTTGAAGGTGTGATAAAATGCACTATGTCGCACGGGTGTGTTATCTTAAAAGATTCACATAAAAACCAAAACATCATGTCAACAAGTCCTTCTACTTAACATCCCTGAAAAAACCCACTTCATATTGAGAAAAGTAGGATTTATAGGAGCATACATTATTAGTTTTGTTAAAAACAATGGATTGTCTGTACTCGCTAGTACCGTCTCAATGAGACGGTTTCAACGAGCACTAACAATCTATATTTGGGCTAGAAAAAAGGAAAACAATGTCAAGAAATATTCATCTGAAAAACCTAGTTCTAGGATATGAAAGACGTCATTTTAGGCGGTGCTGTCGAAACATCACGAAAACAGGCCTTTATAATTTTGACCCCCTTAAACCCCACCTTTATAAAGAAAAACTGGGGTTTACAGGGGTATATCTCATTTTTCTTATCTCTGCTCAAAGCCATAGATTGTGGGTACTCGTTATAACCGCCTCGTCGAGGCGGTTATAACGAGTTCCCACAATCAATGCATTGAGCAGAAATATGCAAAAAAAATCAGATTTTTTTTCTGAAAATTTTCTATCTTGTGTGGTAAAATCTTAAGTATGTATTTAGATAGGCGTGATTTCGCAATGATCGTGTTTTCGCAATGATAATAATTAGAACTAAATAAATTTGTCTCCCATGTGAGAACACGTCCCTTTTCTCTCGATCCTACTCAAATATACCCATCCTCAGCTACTAACAGTCGAAGATGAAAGACAAAAGATGATGCAATTCTAAATAAATGTTAGATTAACTTCCCAAAATACTTGAAAGTGTTAATAATAAAGCTATTTTTATGCGCTGTGCATTCTGTCTATTCGGAACAGGTGAAATGTAGCAAAATCAAGGCGTAATCCTTTAATACAATAAAATAATGCGGAAATGCATTTTTAAGTCACAGCATATCAAAAGCTACACTAGGGCATGTGCGACTAGTCTAAAAACCCGGATTAAATGAAGATCCCACGATGAAAATGCGGAAAGTCTCGTTGGTGCTGGTCATCACGATAACAAGTCCGTGAAACGAAGACCCCTAAACCCCACTTTATATAGAGAAAAGAAGGGTTTACGGGGGTATACAGCATCTGCCTTATTTAGCTCGGCTGTTTTCGAAGAAAACGACGAGGTATTGTCATAACTCTGGCGTCGTCTGCGTAGTCGTGCAAAAACTTGGACATTTTGTAATATCTGTCATTATTGAACATATTTACTTGAAACTCGGACTAGTTGTTCATTATGAAAAGGGGAACTCATACCAATAGGTGAGGTAACCCTCAAAATATTTTGGCACAGTTATGTCACTTTTTCGAGTTAGATTTTTTTATTTTCTAAAAGAAACTGCAGCCGAGCGTTGGCACCCGCATGCGGTGCTCTTGTTTTTGCTCAAAAACATAGATTGTGGGTACTCGTTAGAACCGCCTCATTGTGGCGGTTCTAACGAGCACCCACTATCTGTGGTGAAAGCAGAAATAATAAAGATGTTATCATTTTTACCTAATATTTATCATTTTCTGACACCATGTTGGACGCCATTATTGCTTACGGACATGGATAATATGAAATAACCCCTATCTGCATACCTGACCATGTAAACAAACAGTATATTTTCCGAACATGATATTGGAATAAGAATCTCTGCTCATTTTTGCATAGGTGGACGAAATCCCCTTCATGTTTTTCACAAGGTGGACATAATCCCCTTTGAAACTTTTACAGGATGGACATAATCCCCTCGTGACTTTTACAAAGTGGACAAAATCCCCTCCATAAGATGGACAAAATCCCCTTCGGACAAAATCCCCCTTGCTGATTACTGCCCTTGGAATGGTACTCGAATGGTAGATGAGACTGTGTCCATCGGTCATACACTCTGTTTCCTGAAGACTGATAGAATAAATTTAAAACACATTTTTATCCCTCGACCGAATAGCTTCAGTGGATTTAGCGATCAGCCTGGCCTCCGTCAGTATGTCCGTCCGTCCGGTCGTCCGTCCAGTTGTCCGTCCGTCCGTAGACGCAACCCTGTGATGGCCATAACTCCAATACCCTTTGAGATTCATTGTTGGTTCTTGGCACAATTTTTCACAAGGCTGAAACGGTGTGTCATGCGCAAGAACTAGAACTCTGGCTGTCATGGCTTTTGCGATATCTCCCCTTTTAATAGAATAGAATGACTATCTTGTGATGGCCATAACCCCAATACCCTTTGAGATATATTGATGGTACCTGGCACAATTGTTCACAAGACTGAGTCGGCGTGTAATGCGCCAAAACCACAACTCTGGCTGCCATTGTTTTTGAGTTATATCCCCTTCAAATAAAATAGAGTGACTATCTTGTGATGGCCATAACTCCAATACCCTTTGAGATACGAGAAAAAACCGCGCAAGCGCGGGTACACTTGATGCAAAGTTTATAGCAAACAATACTTTAGTGGTTTAAAGTTGAGAGGTGGTGATATCAGGATATTCATTTTGAAGTTTACCCACGGGACATCAATATAACACGCCTATGTAATGTATACTCCTGCAAACCCCACTTTAAATAGGAAAAAGTGGGGTTTGCAGGGGTATTCATTATTTCCTCATATCTGCTCTAAAACACAGTTTGTGGGTATTCGTTAGAACCGCCTCGTGTACCCAAAATCAATGTTTTAAGCAGACATAATGAAAATCTCTTTTTTTCCTCAGAAAATTTTCATTTGTTCTGGAGAAATTTTTAGAAGCCATCTTTTCTGACCGCGTGCTTGATTTGCTTGGTTGAGTTCGACTACTTGATAAGGGTCATTCAGGAAGGAACAAAATTCCAGTCCTTTATCAGTTCTGTGATTGTGTAGCAGCAACAACAAATAATTTACCACTTTCAGACGCGAGCACTTACCTTTGAATTCATGTTTTTTACCTGTGCCTGTTTTGTGTAGGTACAGGTATCAGTAGTGTATTGCACGACCCGCAGAAAAAGCGACCGACTGAAGTCGGTTGATTTCTAAGAGTGCCCTAAAATCACCGTGTCATTCTGTCATTCGGTCAATCGGTCATTCTGTCAGTCTGTCAGTCTGTCTGTCCGTCCGTAACCCGTTTGTGAAAATTGGTGATAGTGACTTAACCGCTTGGAATATTTAAACAATTTTTGGCATACTGATAGATATCAATGAGATCTAACCAATGAACTTGCGAAATATTACATTCCATTTAGTATAGCCTCGCCGAGGCGAAAAATGTGAAAATTTTCGAACTGCTTCTCCTCGGAAACCGTTGGGCCGATTGAAGTCAAATTTCATATGGAGCCTCTATGGGATGGGGGAAACATAAATTTGTCCATGGGGTCCAGGTCACATGACCAAAATGGCCGCCAAGCCATATATGGTCTGTCTGTCTGTCCATCCGTAACCCGTTTGTGAAAATTGGTGATAGTGACTTAACCGCTTGGAATATTTAAACAAGTTTTGGCATACTGATAGATATCAATGGGATCTAACCAATGAACTTGCGAAATATTACATTCGGTTTAATATAGCCTCGCCGAGGCGAAAAATCCGTAACCCGTTTGTGAAAATTGGTGATAGTGACTTAACCGCTTGGAATATTTAAACAATGTTTGGCATACTGATAGATATCAATGAGGTCTAACCAATGAACTTGCGAAATATTACATTCCATTTAGTATAGCCTCGCCGAGGCGAAAAATGTGAAAATTTTCGAACTGCTTCTCCTCGGAAACCGTTGGGCCGATTGAAGTCAAATTTCATATGGAGCCTCTATGGGATGGGGGAAACATAAATTTGTCCATGGGGTCCAGGTCACATGACCAAAATGGCCGCCAAGCCATATATGGTCTGTCTGTCTGTCCATCCGTAACCCGTTTGTGAAAATTGGTGATAGTGACTTAACCGCTTGGAATATTTAAACAAGTTTTGGCATACTGATAGATATCAATGGGATCTAACCAATGAACTTGCGAAATATTACATTCTGTTTAACATAGCCTCGCCGAGGCGAAAAATCCGTAACCCGTTTGTGAAAATTGGTGATAGTGACTTAACCGCTTGGAATATTTAAACAATGTTTGGCATACTGATAGATATCAATGAGGTCTAACCAATGAATTTGCGAAATATTACAATCCATTTAGTATAGCCTCGCCGAGGCGAAAAATGTGAAAATTTTCGAACTGCTTCTCCTCAGAAACCGTTGGGCCGATTGAAGTCAAATTTCATATGGAGCTTCTATTGGATGGGGCTAACCAAAATTTGCTCATGGGGTCCAGCTCACATGACAAAAATGGCCGCCAAGCCATATATGGTCTGTCTGTCTGTCCGTCTGTAACCCGTTTGTGAAAATTGGTGATAGTGACTTAACCGCTTGGAATATTTAAACAATTTTTGGCATACTGATAGATATCAATGAGATCTAACCAATGAACTTGCGAAATATTACATTCCATTTAGTGTAGCCTCGCAGAGGCGAAAAATGTGAAAATTTTCGAACTGCTTCTCCTCGGAAACCGTTGGGCCGATTGAAGTCAAATTTCATATTGCGCCTCTATGGGATGGGGGAAACCAAAATTTGCTCATGGGGTCCAGGTCACATGACCAAAATGGCCGCCAAGCCATATATGGTAAAAACCCTTCAAAAATAGTCTTCTCCAGAACCACTGGGCAGATTTCCACGAAACTTGATAAATGGCATCTGGGACGTACGCCCATCATAAATTGCTAAAATGGTGACCCTGGGTCGACCTAGACCTTCTTTGTGCCTAGGTCAAACTTTGACACATATGCTTTTGTATTGGAAAAGTGAAAATTCATTTTATCCTGCAAACGATTCAGAATACAGTACTAAAGTATAAGATATATTTTTGCTCCTTACGATAAGGCGCATTTATTGGGGGAACCGTTTTAGGTCCAGGTCACATGACCAAAATGGCCGTCATACCCATATATGGTAACACTCATAAAGCTAAAAGCATCCAGCGGGTCGTGCACTTCAGCTGAAGCACTGGTTTGGTCCAATAATCGAAACGTACTTCAAAAAATGTCTGAAACAACCCAGTAGCGAAACGACTCGACATCGCATATTAGCGCTCTAAGATCAATCGAAGTACCAATCGAAGTCATTATGCTATAAGCGCTTGTTGACAAAAAAAAACAACCAATCGCTGCAGGTTTCTGAGAAAATGGTTGGGAGAATTTTAAATTCGGCAATTGTCTTAAACCCAAAAATCACAAAATAAACCCAAATCATAGAGTTCATAAATCTAAATTATAAATAACAGCAAAATTGTGACAACTCGACCTAAAAAAATCACCAAATGATCGGTGTTTTTGCAGTTTATTGGATAATCTATTTATTTAGTAGTATAGATATTGATGGTACCTGGTACAGTTGTTCGCAAGGCTGAGACGGCGTGTCATTTGCAAGAACTACAACTCTTGGTGCCATGGTAATTTAGTTCTCTCTCCTTCCAATAAAATAGAATCACTACCTTGTGATGACGATATCTGCAATACTCTTTGAGATATATTGATGTCACTTGATACAGTTGAACAAGAGTTTAAGCAGGCGTGTCGTATGCAAGAACCACGACTCTGGGAGCCCTGTTTTTTTAATTATCTCCCCTGACAATATAACCTTGTGATGGCCATAACTCCAACACCCTTTGAGATATATTGATGGTACTTCGCTCAGTTGTGGACAAGGTGGAGACGGCGTGCCATGCATAAGAACCACAACTCTGGGGGCTAGGGTATTTGAGTTATCTCCCCTTCCAATATAATAGTATGACCACCTTGTGATCACCATACCTCCAATAATCTTCGAGACGTATCGATGGGTATTAGTTGGAGATGTAAATTAGATTAACAAGGTGTGTCATGCGCAAGAATTACAATTTTGGGTGCCCTGGTTTTTTTAGTTATCTCCCCTGACAATATAACCTTGTGATGGCCATACCTCCAATACCCTTTGAGATATATTGAAGGAACTTGGCACAATTGTATACACGATATAGTAGGCATGTCATGCGCCAGAACCACAACTCTTTGTGCTGTGGTATTTGAGTTATCTCCCCTTTCAATATAACAGTACCACAACCTTGTGTTCACCATATCTCCAATACCCTTTGAGACATATTGATTGTACTTGGTACAGGTATACATGGGGTTAAGTTGGCGTGTCATGCACAAGAACCACAGTTCTGAGTGTCTGGTTTTAGAGAGTTATCTGCCGTGACAGTATAATCTTGTGATGGCTATAACTCCAATACCTTGGAGATATATTGCCGGTACTTGCCACAATTGTATAGTAGTCGCAGATAAAATTGACTAGGCGGAGCTATCATTTGCACTTGCCTTTGGAATGATCTATTAACAAAAAGGTAAAGCAAGTCACCCGATTGTGTGAATCCAACTGTAACCCAAACAAGGCTGTGGTGTATATGGCTATTTGGTCCGCTTGCAGAACGCATGCGAAAGGCACTCTACGGAATCTTCTGGTAGACTCAGCGAATTTGACATATATTGACAACACCCGAATAGCTCCGCCTAGTCAATCTTATCTGCGACTACTATACATGTGTATATACAAGGCTGAAAAGGTAGTTCAAGAACCACAACTCAGTATACATTGGAAATCTTGGATCTTCATCATATTGAGAAGCGATCCTTTGTATCATTAGGCGAAGATAGTCTCAATAAACTTTACATATACAAAATATACTATGGGCTTACCAGTGTGTTTTAATTTTGTTGCACTTTCTATTTGTGAAGAGTCTTCTGAAGGCCATACTGGCTTTTAGTCGGGGGATTTGCCATCTCCTCTGATGACATTTTTTGTATATAATCCATACATTTTTCTTTGAATCGTGTTTTATCCAAAACCATTTTAAAACAGACAGTTTCTAAATATATGGTTAATGTGGATTTGTTAAGGATTCTGGGCTTCAAGTTTCCTTTTTTTTTTTTGAAGAATCAAATATTTGCAGTACCCTCCATACCTTTATGTATATGCGATTCTACTTTTAATTTTCATTCTTCTTTATACCTAGGTATTTCTTCATAAACCAGTAATTGCTGTCCGTTATCTACATTAGGAACAATTAAAACAGCAAATATTTTACATGATTTATTAAGCTATGGACACAGTCTCATATACCATTCGAGTACCATTCCCATGGCAGTAATAAGCAAGGGGGATTTTGTCCGAAGGGGATTTTGTCCATCTTATGGAGTTGATTTTGTCCACCTTGTAAAAATCACGAGGGGGATTATGTCCATCGTGTAAAAAAGTTTCAAAGGGGATTATATCCCCTTGTAAAAACACGAAGGGGATTTCGTCCACCTATGCAAAAATGAGCAGAGGGGATTTTGTCCGGAGGGGATATTGTCCGGATACCGGTGCATTCTTTCAGATCTCAAAATCGGCTGTTTCCCTGATGGAAGCGTTAGAAGCGCCTCAATGTTGTGGGGGGCTCGTTAGAGACGCCTCATTGAGGCGGTTCTAACGAGTGCCCACAACCTATGTTTTTGAGAAGAACTAAGAAAAATAATGTTCCCGTTTTATCTTCTGTGAGTGGGGTTTTAAGGGGTCATAATTGTACGGACTTGTTATTGTGATGTCTGTGTTTCCAAACTATGCAGTTCAGAACTCTAACAAATCCAAAACAAATCACACTTAATAGCACAACGGATATCTGAGTCTTCCCAGTTAATATATATATCAGGCACAGTATCTGTAATGTACAATAAGATTAGCTGAGGCATGAGAGTATTTGTATTCCTCTCTGCAAAGTTAAGACAGCCAGCGGCACCTGTATCTCAGATGATAACCTGAAAAGTCCAGTTTCGAAAAACATTATAATAACCGCAATACCAAGTTGTCTCCAGTTTTTCTGTCGCGGTTTATATTTGTTATGGTTTGTATTTGAGTGTGTGTGTCGCTTAAAATTTTTGTTTGGGATAGACAATTGGCCATTTTGTGTTTGTGTGGGAGGGGGGGTGTCCTTTTGGCTTTCCGCTGTTGATGTTTCCATTGGGGTCTAATGTTTCATGTATGTGTTTCTTTCCCTTTGGTGTCTCTGGTGGGAGCTGTGGGTTGATTGTATCGATCCCTGATCATTGCATTCACTTCTTTTTTTCAGTGGACACGACCCATATGCTTTTCAACAATCATTTATTTCATTTTGATAAGGTATTTTCGCGCATATTTCGATGTAACCGTCCATTTGCTAGATGTATATGGCTGCGTTTCGTAAGTGTCTAGTTTCGACGTGTTTCTGTGCAGAGCTAAAACCGACCGAACAGGAGTACTAGTAAAGAAGGTCTAAGCTTAGACAAAGTGGTGCGAGTCGGACAGTCCCTGGTCATAAACCCTAGCAATTTGTTTGGGCAGTAGGGCTTGAGATGTCATTTCGTCCCAATGTCGGGTGAAAGTCCCACAAATTGGAAATCTCCAAAATGACATTAATAGTGTTGATGGGGACGCAAAACCTCAAAGCAAACAACCATACGTGCATTTAGTTTATATCGCATACAGCAATCCAAACGATGTACCCAATAATGTAGCAAAATTCATCGAAAAAAAGATGACTGCAGACAGTGTGGTAGGTTAAACGACACAAGTTGCAATGTCGCGCTCACCTAACATTACACGACGTCAAAAAGTGCCGCGAACGTTTATGACGTCCCTGTGTCGTAGATAAGTAGAAAGAATAAAACTTTTTCGGTGTTTTACATTCTGTATGAAAGACCTGCATATAAGCAGTATAGTTCAACTTAAAAGGCATTCAAACCATGCTAGTCCGGGAAGGTTATTTCTGGAATTTAAATAATTATAGCGAAGATGAAAACTTGCAGTTTGGTTGTATTTTTGAATAAAAAGGATTGTATTCTTGTTGGGTATCTGGAAACATCCACTGCGGCAGATCAAGTTATTGTAGTCAAATGTGTATTTCCCAGTGCCAGAGTGAGTGAGTATTTGTGTTGTACGTCCCATCAACAGCTAGGATCATACGGAGACGGGGCCTCTTTTTAAAGAATCACCCTAAAGTCCCGAGAAGCCCGGGATCGAACCTTCAACCCCTGCTTTATGCGAGCCAGCCTCGGTAGCTCAATCGGATGCGCGTCTGACTGGTGATCAGGAGAACGCGGGTCCAATACCTGCCGGGGTCGGCAACATTCTTTCGTAGAGATTGATAATGAAATCTTTTCTATGGCCATTCTCTCCGCTGATTCAAAAAGGGAAGTTGTCAGTTTCTGGCGAAAGAATGTGCACTGTACTGGTTAACCGCTTACGTATAAGCCTGCACAGGAAAGTGTGGATAGGTAAACTGACCGGCTCAAAAATGACCTAAAATAGTGTTGAATGGGCCGTTAATCTCCAAAACAACCAAGCAAACAAACCTGCTTTAT